>CM041521.1:10653182-10965682 GCA_023091065.1 Dianthus caryophyllus | reverse complement strand
AGCTACTCAGTTAGTTCTTTTTAGGTTTATTTTTGATAGGCGACTACGACTTAGCCTCATCAAATTTTGGCGCCGTTGCTGGGGAGACGGTTTAGTCAGTTAGATTGTTTGCTTAGTTTAGGTTTATTTCTCTCTTGTCTCAGGGAACACTAGTTCCTTGAGACCGTTCTCACCATTTTTCTTTGAGTTATTTATGCGCAGGTCACCTTCAGGTTTAGTCCCTTTTGATCCTGAACCTGAGCGCATTTCTTCCACGTGACGCCAGTAAATTCTTCAAGGAGATCGCTGAGGCTTATGAACCTGAGATTGTGGAAACTTCGGACGAGGAATCTCGGGCGGAGCAATCGTCCTACGAAGAGGACATTTCACACGTTACTACTGCTGTTGTTACTGAGGCACCCGTGACTATGCCGAAGCTCTATAGTCATTCTTTGCCTAAGACGGAGTCCATTCCTAATGGATTCCAGATGCCCGCTACTGTCCAGGGAAATTTCGAGATTTGCCCCGCCTTTCTTAATTTGGTGGAGCGAAATCAGTTTGGTGGGAATCCTACGGAGGATCCAGGACGGCATATGCAGGTTTTCACGGATTATTGTTCGACGATCAAGCAGGCCGGGATTACGCAGGATCAGATTAGGAAGATGTTGTTCCCTTTTTCATTACGAGATCGAGCCCACGAGTGGATTACTGATTTAGATAAGACTGCTGCGGGAATTACAGATTGGAATGGGTTGGCCCTTGCTTTTTATTCGAAGTACTATCCTCCGGAGCGTACTAACCACATGCGCAGTTAGATCCAGAGCTTCAAACAATCCTATGATGAATCTTTAGCTGAAGCTTGGTAGAGGTACAAGAAGCTGATACGGGATTGTCCTCACCACGGGTTGAATGATTGGTTTGTAATCATGACGTTCTATAATGGGTTATATGTGGAGAGTCGTGCTATTTTGGATTCTGTTGCAGATGGACGTTTTGCTAACAACGTCGACGATGATAAGGCGGGGGCTCTAATTGAGGAGATGGCGATGCATTCGTCACAGTTCTGGAAGCCGCGGGGTAATTCACGGTCTTCTCATCAGGACCGTGAAAAGGAGAGTTTGAGTGCGATCGCGAGTCAACTTTCTGCGTTGACAATGAAGCTCGACACGATGCAGGGCGGTGGTTCTTCTAGTGCGCACGTGAATGCTATTGCGGGGCACGATACTGGTTACTTTTCGCCGGGTTATGCGGGACCTCACGAGCAAGTTCATGCTTATCAATCTTACCAACAAAACTTGCCCTACCAAAATCAGCCGGGTTACGATCGATCGCACCTATCCTATCGTAACCAAAATGTCCTTAACCCGGCCCCGCAACCACCACAAAACCCGCCTTATATGCCCCCCCCACAAGACTTTCCAACCACAACCCACTTACCAAAAACCCCCTTACATTCCACCACCGCCTACTACGGGACCCGATCCTATGGCGGAAATGAAAGCCATGATGATGCAGATGCAGCAAGCGACTTGGCCGTGCAGAAGTCGCAAGAAACAATGATATACATATGCAAAAGGACGGGCAAGTTAAGGACGCAACAATTAAATTATCGGAGAATCAAGTGGCGCAGCTCGCCGCTTCACAAGCGTCACGTCAACCGTGTACCCTTCCACCTCAAGGTAATCCTCCTAAACCTCCGCATGACACTGCATGTGCGATTACGTTGAGAAGTGGGTTGATGTATGATGGCCCCAAGCATCTGGAGGAAGAGGAGAATGAGAGGGATGAAAACGTGACAACACCGAGAGACCAGAGGCCTCGGCGGTCAGCCATTTGCCGGTTGGATGGGCCATTTGGACCTTCTTGTTAAATCAACAGGTTTCTGGTGATGGTTTGAGTGACCCTCCTGCTATGGGTCACGGTTCTTCAGCGAGTTCTGGTCCGAATACTACTTCCTCTTTGCCCGCGTACGTACCAAAGTTGCCATTTTCGGGTCGTCAGCGCAATTCGGGGAATACAGCTCAACTACACAAGTTCATGGAGGTCCTCAAAAATTTGCAGGTAAATGTTCCTTTTATCGATCTTGTTAAACAAATTCCAGCTTATGCTAAGTTTTTGAAGGAGGTCTTAGCTCAAAAACGTAGCATTGATGATGTTGAGACCATAGCCTTTATGTGGGAGGTTAGTGCTCTATTGCAGGGTTGTTCACCTCCCAAGTTGAGTGACCCTGGGACCTTTTCTATCCCTTGTTCTATAGAGAAATATGTGGTTCAAAACTGCTTATGTGACCTTGGAGCTAGCATTAGTGTAATCCCTTACTCTATTTGTCAGAAGCTTAATATGACCAAATTGGGTTGCACTTCTATGACATTGCAAATGGCGGACCGTTCGATTCAGCGCCCTCTAAGTATTCTAGAAGACGTTCCTGTACGGGTTGGAAAGTCCTTTATCCCCGTAGACTTTGTGGTCCTAGACATACCCGAGGACCCCCACATCCCGATCATTTTAGGGAGACCTTTCCTGTATACTGTAGGTGCTGTTATCGATGTGGGGAACAAGACCTTGACGTTCTCGGTGGGGGGGTGACAAGCTTATGTACACCCAGTCTAGCACTCCGCGGTCCCCTATGCGTCTCGAGTCGGTTTGCTCTATTAATCCTATACCTCCGTCTCACTCTATTGGAGACACTTTAGAGGTCGTTTCTGTTGTCTCTCCGTGTGTAGGTTCTTTTCAGGATAGCTGCATGATTGGTTTGGGGGAGCGAAAGCTTCTGGAAGCCGACTTATCCGATGCTAGCAAAGGAGGAGTCCACCCTAGGATTGAGTCGCCGGGCGCACGAGGACTATATGGTGAGCCGTTTCGAGACGGTGTTCCTTGTGTATTGAGCTTCGATGATCTACCTCGAGATGGTAACAGTTTTGTGGCGATCGGATGCAGTCTCGACGAGCGAGGGAATCGCGAGTGGCCAACGTCCTTGGCCTAATTACATATGATTTTGAGCTTTGAAGACGTCGTGCGGTAATTTATTGTACTTTGGTTTGGTTTGGTTTTGATGACATTTTGGTTTTTTTATTGAGCGCGTGAGGATGAGGGTTTTATAATTTGTTTTAGCACGCAGGTATTTAAGGATTGTCGTCCTTAGAATTTTTGAGGAGACGCCTCGATTACAGGTCTCAGCCGACCACCAGGGGGCCGGGCCTGGACCGAGACCACAACCAAAAGTGAAAACTTGAAGAAAGCACGAAAAAATGGAGCAGGTGGCCTCAGCCGGCCGGCCGGCCGGCTGTCGGGCTGAGACCGGCGGGCCCCCTGCTCTTTTACGATGATTTTTCGACGTATATTACCCGAACTACTTTATAGCTAGACTGATTTGGATGCATATTCGTGGATTCTTAACCACACTCCTTGCCTCGCTTCGGTTTGGGGGAGCTGCAACTTGATAATGTGAGCTTTCTTTACTGCTTTTCCCCTAATTCTCTCGCTTTATTTTCCTACCCCCATATATTATTTGTTCTTTTCAGCTATTTGTGGTTGTGTTGTTTTCCACATTTAGGACAATGTGCGATCCCGGTTTGGAGGAGGAAGCGACTTTCGCGCTTTTTAGTTGCATTTTTATTTTTTGTGCATTTATTTCAAAAATCCAAAAAAATTAAAAAAATTAAAAATCCGAAAATACGAGTCCTTTTGAGTCTTTTTGTCGTCTTAGAAACCTTTTGTGCAGGTTTAGCTTTAGTGTCTTTTGAGATACGCTCTTAGTCGCTTAGTTGAGTCTCTTGATTTTGTTGATTTGATATGCTTTGCCTACCCTTTCCTTTCATCCTTGAGGTGATTTGAGTAGACTACCTTATATTTGACATAGGGACATGTGACGTAGACGGGGCGCGTTTCTTAGACTAACCATCCACTTGACATTGTATATACTTGTAGATATCCGTATCCGTACCCCCCAAAAGCAACCCGATGATGAAAATGGACTTTTATGCATGTTTTATAAATAGACGAAATGGTACAAAGTGTGTAAAACATTTTAGTCGTTTTTAACGTTTTAATTTAGAATTGCATATTTCGTAAAATGAGCATTAATTTTGTCGTTCTATTTCAAGCCGAGGAATGCGACACGATTATTTCACTCACAAGAACAACCCTCAAAACAACTCACAAAAAGCAGCCCACAAAAACGGCCTCACAAAAGCAACCCACAAGCTACAAAAATACGCACTCAAAACGGGCCAACTCACCTCACGAGTCACATTTCCGCAAAATCAAATTTTACGACGTTGAAAAATAATACAATACAAGACGGTTTTATTTCGAGCCAAAATCGTAAAACACGACAAAAACCGTGACACGAAACACGAGAACAAAATAAAGTCAGCCCAACAAGGGGTTAATACCCCCTGGTCCAAAGCATGCACACACACAAACATCAGCCCAAACATCAATCAATACGTCACACAAAAAACGGCCCAATGCACGCTTTAAAACTAGCCGCCTGTCAACAGGCGGCTGGTTTTCTAGCCGTCTGTCAACAGGCGGCTGGTTTTGCTCCTCTGCTCTGCTGATTTAGACTTTGTACGAGCTTGGCCTTCCCTTTCTATATATATGACACGGCTAAGTCGTATCACCGGTATCAAAATAACCCTACGGACTACTAACGATAGCTAGCGGTAAGAAGGGATCGAATCCACAGGGAAACGTATACTCGCAAGTCTACTAAGTCTAGGCTATTCCTAAGGTATGAAATTTAGGGGTTTGGTAATAAACTATAAAACTAAAGAACAAACTAAAGCAATGAAACGAGGGTTTAAACGATAGGTAAAAGGCTAGGGTTTCGGGTTCCTTATGACAATAATCCGGATAATATCATTTCTACAAGATAGCAATCAATCAGAATATGCAAGGCGATTAGGGCAAAACACGCTCTCTCGAATCAATGTTACCTTAAGTTCAATTTAACGGGCTCTCGCGACTTACTAAATCAACTTATCAATTACGCGTGGTGGTCTAATACTGATTAGGCTTTCGATCTTAAATCAATATTACCCTAAGTTCAATTAAATCAAGGCGTCCCTAAATTCAATTGACAATTAATTGCGCAGGAAGAAATTGCACAAGCATAAACTAACTAATCACAACAATTTAACCAAAACACCGGATTAAAGGCATAATTCCCCCTCAATCCTAGTTGGGGAATTAGCTACTCATGACTAGGGCAAAAGGTAAATTGACAAAGGAATAAAGTAGAAACATGATTACCAGAACTGAATGCTTGAATTAGAATTACGAAGTACCGACGGTTACAAAGATTAAGTCTTCAGATCAAAGTTGAGTTCTAAAGTTGAAGATGATAAAGGCAGTAAATAAACTAGGAGAGAGAACAGAGGAAACTGTTTCGTACTACTAGGTCTAAAAACATAAGATAATCTGTTTTCTAAAATTTCTCATTAATATAACATAGAAACTGCAGCTTCCGTACGAATATTGCGTCACGGCCGGCCGACCGGCCGCCGGTCGGCCTGACCGGCTCCGGTGCACAGTTCTTCGAGCCCAACGTTTTGTGTTTACATCTTCAACCAATTTGGGCCTTTTGCTATTTCCATCCAAATTTCGGCCCCTTTGCTCTAATTCTCGGCTTTCAGTCCCGAGCTCAACTTTACGTCGTCTTTTGGATTTCCGTCTATCCACTTTTCAGCTCAAATGCCTAATAAATGTATAAAATCCTGCAAAACACGGAAATACAACAAAAGCGCCTCTGGGACGTAATGTGAGAACAAAATGGCCCCGCAGGACGCATTTTGACAATAAAAAGCAGCTCGGGACGGGGGTAAAATCATATAAAAATAACAACTATCAAACTCCCCCAAGCCAGACTCTTGCTCGTCCTCGAGTAAGCAACTCATCTAACTACTAAACAAACCATACAATAAAATACAAAAGATGAGAAACAGCGACTCAAAGCTAGGCATGCAACAGTCACTCAAACATATACAACTTAACGATCATGAGAAATCAAATGTGTTAGGAATAAATTCCCAACTGCGGAAATAAGCGCGATACAAACTAATCAAGCTGCAGGAAGCTAATAAGTTGAACCGTCGACCTTGCAAGACCGTTGAATTAGTATCCTCACGGGTTTCACTCTACACTCATAAGATAACACACTCACCTACTCGACTCGTGAAACACGCCTGCAATCTAATGTGAAAACGATCTCTACAACCAAAGTACGTGTCCAACCAAACAAATAACCAGAATACATGCCAAGGACTTACGCGGGAAGGCCAGGGTAAAGGGTGAAAGGTGGTTGCGACAAGCGCATTTAGGATAAGTGGAGCTAAAATCGGTAGTTGCATATAACTACAAAATCAACTCGCCACAACAGTTAACCCAACTCAATCGACTTGAGAGGCAAAAACTGGACTCAAGCTCAAATAACCACCTCCGTAAGAAAAGTCGAATAATCACGTCTTACAACCGTATAATGTACAAACCCCAAATGAAACAACATGTTTTTGTGTTTTTTTGTTTTCTCTTTTTTTTTTTCTTTTTTTTTTTTCTTTTTCTTTTTTTTTTTTTCGGTTTTTCTGATTTTTTTTTTAAATATAAAAACAAACAAAAATAAAAGGGGTAACGGTTGACGACAGAAAACATAAGGCCCTCCAACTTGCAACTCTTTTCTGCGACCTCAACTCAACGCCTCAAGCAATAATCGACAAACCAAAATCAATATGCAACTGTCCCGAAAAGGGTAGGTAAACTGAAAAAGGTAAGCGGAAAATCAAAATGTAGTACGAAAACAAGCTTTAAGGCTAGGACGGGGTGCAAAAAGTAGTAAACCTATAATCTAAAGGATAAGAAAAATAGGCCATTTGGCTAATGTGGAGCTCATAAAACAAGTAATGCCGCTAGCCACCAACCCGACACGACTCAGCATTAAGCAGACCGAATTCACATTTATGCATGTTAATATTACGCCCTGCACGAGGAGAAACTACAAACATCCTAACAAACAAGGAGACCAGTCATAGATGTCACTGGCCTTGGAGGCTCTAATCCTCACTATATATATGTAGTTTCACTAAAACACGGTCAAGCCTAGGTTCAACAACAGCAATCCAAACAACAGACTCGTAAGATCGACTCAAGACCGCATGAAAAGCACATACTCAATCACGTCAAGTGCATAGAAAAAGGACAAGCATTAAGCAAATGAAATCATCGTCGCTTTGCACGTTTCTACATCTAAACTGACTCTATTTTTGTGATTTTTGACATTTTTTGATTTTTTTGGGATTTTTGAAAAGGAAAAGGAAATGGAAATGAAAAAGAAAGCAGTAAAACTAACAACCTAACACACAAATACAAAAATGAAAATAAAGCAACCTAATTCCTCCCCCAAGCCTAAACAACACAGTGTCCTCAGTGTGATCACCAGCAAACAACCAACCAACATCCATAAAAACACAACTGGAGGACCGAAAATAAATAGGGAAGGAACGAAAATGAAACAGAGAATAGAAAACGTACTGTACAAATGAGTTCCCCCAAGCCAGCAAATGCTCAGGGGTTAGTGGCCAGCGCGCCACTAAGGAGAGTCGTCGGTGTACGCATCAATAGCCGCAAGATCATCATCATCCTCCTCGTCATCTACGGCCATCCCGGAAGTCGCAAAGATTCGACCCAGACGCTACCAGCCACCAAAACCAAAGATAGAACAGCTGCGGAGCTCCATATCCACCATAAACAGGCTGAACCCCAAAACCAGCATAAGGGGTAGAATAGTAGTCAGGCTGAAGATTAAGCCCTCCATGAATGCTCGGGTCTGTATACCCGCCATCCGGCCAAGTGAAAAAGGACGGGTGAGGTCCTTCTGGTGGAACAGAGCCCTGCCTCGCATAAGCATCATAACTGGGGAACTGACTCAACCCCACATCAGCATAAATCCTGTCAATACGCGCATGCGTCGCGCTCAAATCATCGCGGTATTGAAATGGGTTAGCTATGGCCTTTTATCAAAAGTACTATCCTCCAGAGCGGACGAATCAGATACAGAGCCAAATCCAAAGCTTTAAGCAAACTTTCGACGAATCGCTTGCTGAAGCTTGGGAACGTTATAAGAAACTCATTCGTGAATACCCACACCATGGTTTGAATGATTGGCTCGTGATCATGACGTTTTACAACGGGTTGTATGCCGATAGTCGAGCTATTTTGGATTCAGCTGCAGAAGGACGGTTCGCCGACAACGTCGATGATGACAAGGCGTGGCCATTGATCGAGCAAATGGCGATCCATACCGCCCAATATGATCGACCTAGGGGAAATTCTCGCGCGGCTCATGGTGATCGCGATAAAGATTCTTTGAATGCTTTAACGAGCCAAATTTCGGTTCTATCGATGAAGGTCGACAAGATGAGTGGTGCAGGTTCGTCTAATGCGCAGCAGGTTAACGTGGTTACGGGGCATGAAGCGGGATGCAATAATTGCAGTGCTGCAGGTCATTATGCCTACACTTGTGCGGACAAGTGGGAGATTGTTGGAGTTAGTATCCTCCACAGTTAGTGCAATAACATAAATAAACCTCTCAAGGTACACAGGGTACATTTTGTATGCAATCAGTTGATTAACGTTTATCAATAACGGTTGGCTTGCTAGATAAGTTTGACGTTATTGTCATACAGATGGCGGTGATCAACTGGTCCCTAAAAAGTCACACCTAAAGGATGTGTTTAAGAAATGTGATTATTTGAGAAATTAATCATATTGATGCCTTACTAAAAGACTAAAAGCTTAGTCGGAGTTTTGGACTAAAATGTTAGTCAAGTGTGTGATAATAATACGGCCATTTAATAAGGATTAAATGATATTAGCTAAGACGAATTAAATGTAATTCGTAAATTGAATATAAAATGTTATATTTAATTATTGAATATAATATAGGCTAATTAATCATAAACTGTTATAATTAATTAGAAAATTATAAATATGAGGATATTAATAATTTAATGATATATTATAGTGGATCATATTTATGACACTAGTAATATTATATTATATTATAAAGCTAAAGGAAACTCTGCGAAAAGAGTTCTTATCGCTTTGACTCCTTGGTCAACAAGGAATTGGTTTTTGGAAAGTGATTTTTGGAAAGCAAAAATTACTCCCCAAAACTTGTAGGGTGGCCGAAATTATAGTGTATTTAAGGGAAGTTTTGGCTCATCTTAATTCACTAATTCATTGATCATAATTCACACACAAAATTTAGAAAATCAGTTTTCTTCTCTCTAAAGTTTTCTAGCAAGAACTAAGGGCATATCTTAAGCAATCTTGGGTGCAACTTTTAGGAGATATCAAGCTTCTTGATATTCAATCTTAGGCCATTAAGCAAGGACTAAAGGTTGTTTTCTTAATCTTATGTTTATTTATGCAATTTCTTTTATGACTATTAATCATATAGAATAAGTTTCATTATAATCCTGTAATCTTAAAGGGCATGTATACAGATATATTCCCACAAGTGGTATCAGAGCCTTAGGGCTATGAAATTGTTTATATGATTTTCATAAAAATTGAATTTGTATAAGTTTAAAACAAGTTACAAAAATCGGTTTTTCATCAAAAAGATTTAGGCCAGATTTGGTATTTTTTGTGCCGTGTGGTTTTTGTGTGTTCTTGGTCCAATTTGATTCATATATTGTTAATTTAAAAGGTTAAGATGATAATATATGAACCTGTTTATGTTTTGATTCAATATTGATTGAGTTAGGACTAAGTTGGAACTTTAAGATGGATGTTTATGAACATTAATTATTGCTTTATATTATTGGTATAAATTGATTGAGATATTCATGTTAATAGGTTAATTTGAATGATCTTAGTATTACATCAATGTTTAATCAAGATTAGATGTTGTTTTGTTTTATATCAATCGAGATAATATGAGCATGTTCAAGTTAAATCTGTTTAATTTGAGATTAGATTTAAAACAAAATTTAAAATAAAAAAATAAAAAAATAAATAAAAAAAATTATTTTCGGTTTTTTAAAAATTGAAACCGTGTGTTCTTTTTATTTGTTTCGGTTTGTTTTATTTTGTTTAAACCGATTTGTATTATGCATTATAAAGATAATGTATGATTAAAGCTTGTGAAGAGGTTCACATAAGATTGATACCCTATTATTTTAAAAAGGTTTAAAATAATGTTGGATTTAATTCATGTTATACTCAATAATATGTATTAAGATGGATTATGATTGATTAAGATTGTTGTGTGCAATTGAGGAATTGTCACATAATTTTGATCTTGTTAAAAGGTGGTTTGGATTAATTATAATTAATCTAGTTTAGTTGATGCTTTTATCTTGGTTGGATGTTGTTTGAATGGTTTAATTTTTCGCATTATTTTGTACAAAAGGTTGTAATTTACTAGTGTGGCCTTAGAAGATTATGTTTTCGTAATGAAAGGAAACATGATCGTTGGTTGTATTATTGAGATCTCGTATCTCCCCTCTTGTAATAATATTTTTAAAGTTATTTTGAAATTAGAATGTAAATAGGTTTGCATTTGTAATTTTAATTGTAATTTGAGAAGACTCAAGATTCAAGATGGAGATCGGATGGCTCACTCCTACTATATGGATCAAACCAAGATGGAACATCAAGACAAGCTTCTAGGGTCCAAGGATGGATTCCAACTTGTATTTTGTTTATTTTGGTAGGATAGGCCACACTAGGTGTTTTTATTTTGCGTTCTTTTTCCATTCTCGTTGCGATGTTTACTTGTTTAGTTAGCTGCATCATATTCCGCCTAAACTAAACCAAGCCACCTAATATTGCATGAAAATTGACTCATATAGTTTGCAATTTCATCCTAGACATACCGATGTCACATGTTTTAAGCCATCACCTTAGTTTATATCATTCTCGTTTTGCTAGACTTTTGTTCACTTAAAATGAATTAAATAAGATGATGGGATCTTCCTCTAAATTTAAAATTGAGATTAGTCTTTATAGGAAAAGCTACTATGAGCCCCTTCTTCGTCGGTAGGCATGTAGGACCTTACTCTCCACATGACCCCTTCTACGTTGGGTAAATAGTATGTGTTGACCTATTTTACCTCAACATTATCGTTCGAGTAATATCTCGTGATTGTAGTGGACTAAAAGATAGAATTTACAGAAATTTATCGACCGAGAATTCTAAAGGTAGAATTAGCCAAGAGGTTGGCTTATCAATTTACGGAAATTGAGTCTTGGGATCATTTATATAATTCTTGAGGGAGGTCAATTGTATAAATGCATAAGTCATCGCATTAATCTGTTTTGCATTTAGACTTAAAATTAATTAAAACGATGTTTTCTTATCTTTTCTCTTCTTCTTCTTTCTTTTCACAGTTTCGAATACGTTATATACAGATATAACTGCTAAAACAAAATGGCTGGTCGTATTGAAGGCCCAATGCCAAGTGTCACACTTGAACGTGAATCATGGCTAAGAATATTTATGGACAGCATGAATCAGTCCACTCGACTGAAGAATGATGGGTCCAACTTTGCTGATTGGGAGGCCGCATTACGGAATGCCGCCATAGCTGACGGCAAGCTCAAGTACTTGACTGAGCCACTGCCGGCTGAACCAGCTCCCGATGCAGGAGCAAATGAAGTCGTTGCTTATAGTGATTTCATGATGGAGGCGGGTGCGTTAAGGAACGTGCTCATCTATGCAATGGAATCCAATTTGCAAAGACGATTCATTACCCAAGGTGCAAACAAGATTTTCACCACCCTAACTAAGGAGTTCTCGAAAGTACCGAGAATCAAGAGTTAGGAGTATACCACTCGTTTCTTTGAAGCCAGACTCCAGAAGGGCCAACCGGTTAGTCCACACCTTCTCGCCATGATCGAGAACGTTGAGAAATTGGAGGAGCTTGGTTGCAAGATCGATGAGAAGATCATCATTGATCGAGTGCTCCACTCTCTTCATGATGGGTATGCCCTCTTTAGGGCAAACTATTACATGAACGACATGCAGAAAAGTCTGCATGAACTACATTCACCTCGCATGCACGGAGAGTGATCCAAGTTGAGTGGGAGCATAAAACAAGTTGTTCTCATGATAGGCAACAAGCGTAAGGGTAAGGGTAGGCTCAGGCTAACCTAACAGAGGGAAAGCCAAAGTTTAAAAAGCCGTTGATTGCGAAGAGTGGGCCTGGTGAGTCTAGCGGTAGCTCACAAGGCAAGGCAAAAGCGGGAAAGCATGGAGTGCCACCATTGCCACAAGTCTGGGCATTGGAGGCGGAATCGTCCGTGTATCTTTGAGGACATTAAAGCAGCCGCGTCGTTCTCGCTGGTATGTCTTCTTTTATTCATATGATTGAGATTAACCATGCAAGTTTTAACTTGGGTACTTGATACTGGTTGTGGTTCTCATCTGCGCAATCATTCATAGGCCTGCAGCATCAAAACTCCTGGCAAGAGGTGATGTAGACTCACGAGTGGGGAATGGAGCAAGAGTTCTTTGCCGCTTCAAAGAGAACATATGTAATCCAACTCCCAAGTGGATTTGAGTTATTTCTGAATAACTGTTACTATGTACCTAGTTTATCGAAAAACATTATTTCTGTATCCGTCTTGATAAAGAAGGATTTTCATTTTTAATAAAGAATAATAGCTGTATTTTCTCCTTGAATGAAATGATTTATGGTAAAGCTGTTTCCATGAATGGAATTTATGTTTTAGATCAAACCACATAAATCATGCATGTGAGTAACAAGAAAGCAAAGGTTGGTGACAAAGATCAAACCTATCTATGGCATTGCCGTATGGGACACATAAATGAGAAACGCGTGAAAAAGCTCATTGATAATGGGACAATCGCCCCATTTGACTATGAAACTTTTGGCACGTGTGAATCATATCTTATAGGCAAGATGTCTCGAATTTCCTTCAAAGGTGTTGGAATGCGCGCTGCTGACCTATTAGGACTTATACATACTGATGTGTGTGGACCTATGTCAATCAACGCTAGAGATGGCTATAGGTATTTTATCACTTTCACTGACGATTTGAGTAGATATGGTTATGTCTACTTAACGAAGCATAAAAGTGAGTCCTTTGACAAGTTCAAGGAATTCCAGAATAAGGTTGAGAACCAACTGGATAGAAAGATAAAAGCACTACGTTCAGATCGTGGTGGCGAATATCTTTCAACTGAATTTGATCGACACCTAAAAGACCGCGGGATAGTACTGTAATTAACTCCACCCGGAACACCACAACTGAATGATGTGTCCGAACGCAGGAATCGAACATTACTTGATATGGTTCGATCCATGATGAGTCACACGGTTGTACCTGACTCGTTATGGGGCTATGCTCTTTTGTCAGCTGCTCTTATACTAAACCGAAGTCCGACTAAAGTCATTGACAAGTCTCCATACGAGCTATGGAAGGGAACGGTCCCTAACTTGTCCTTTATTCGGGTTTGGGGGTGCGAGGCTTATGTCAAGTGGAGACACGAGGATAAGCTCGGCCCGCGATCGGTCAAGACATACTTTATTGGTTATCCAAAAGGAATGTTTGGTCATTACTTCTATTCGCCTACCGAACACCGAGTTTTTGTAGCGGCTAGTGCGAAGTTCTTAGAGAAAGAGTTTCTCGAAGACAAGAGAAGTAATAGAACCTTCGATCTATCGGAGATTCCTGAACCAACAACCAAGCAACCAATGGAGGAAACTGTTCCTTCGTCTGCTGCGGTTAATATTCCCTTGGAACCCGTATGAGGGCGGGTAGACTCTCCATTCCTCCGTGATAGATACAGCGGTATGGTTGAGGAGAATGGGAGAGACGACGTGTTACTCCGCGAGAGTAACGAACCCGTAACCTATAAAGGTGCCATGACATGTTCCGACTCAAAGCTATGGCAAGAAGCCATGCAATCCGAGATGGACTCGATGTACGAGAACAATGTATGGGATCTGGTTGACTTACCTGATAAGGCTAGGCCTCTTTAGTGCAAATGGCTTTACAAGATAAAGCGATCTGTAGAAGGACAACCAGATATATACAAGGCACGACTAGTGGCAAAGGGTTTCACTCAAGTGCAAGGGTTGCACTATGATGAGATCTTTGCACCCGTAGTCATGCTTCGCTCCATTCGGATTCTCTTAGCGATCACGCTTTTCATGATTATGAAATTTGGCAATGGATGTGAAACCGCCTTCTTAAACGGTTATTTGGAGGAGGAGTTGTACATGGTACAACCCGAAGGTTACACAGATCCTGAAAATCCTAAGAAGGTTTGCAAGCTTGCCGCTCCATCTATGGACTTAAGCAAGCTTCACGGAGTTGGAATCATCGCTTCGACTAAGTGATAAATGAGAATGGATTTACTCGATCGGTCGAGGAACCATGTCTATATATCAAGTCGAGTGGGAGCAAGATTGTCTTCCTAATACTGTATGTCGATGACATACTCTTGATTGGGAATGACATACCTCTCTTAACTTCGGTAAAAGTATGGTTAAAGAACCATTTCCAGATGAAAGATCCTGTGAGTCACAGCGTATTTTGGGGCTCCGTATCTATAGAGATAGATCACGACGGATGTTATCCCTCAGTCAGGAGACTTATATAGATAAGATTCTTGAGAGGTTCAGCATGACCAACTCCAAGAAGGGGAACCTTCCAATGATTTCTGGAGTGCACTTGAGTAAAGCTCAAGCACCAAAGACATCGGAAGAGGTCGAGCGCATGAGTCGGATTCCATATGCATCAGCTATAGGATCGATCATGTATGCCATGATATGCACACGCCCGTGACGGCATATGCATTGAGTATGACGAGCCGATACCAAGGCAATCCAGGTGAAGCACACTGGATGGCCGTAAAGAACATTCTTAAGTACCTACGGAGGACTAAAGATTGGGTATTAACTTATGGAGGAGACACTGAGCTATGCGGAATCGGTTACGCAGATGCTAGTTTCCAAACGGATCGAGATGACTCTAAATCTCAATCGGGATTCGTTTTTACTCTTAATGGTATTTATGCGATCATGGAAAAGCTCCAAACAAACAGCTATATAGTAGATCCCACGATCGAGTCCGAATACTATGTCGCTCGTAGGTCGCAGCGAAGCTATATGGATGCGTCAGTTCTTACAAGGACTAACTGTAGTTCCAAGTTCGAATGACCCGATCACCATCTACTGCGACAATAGTGGTGCCATCTTCTTGGCAAAGGAGCCGAAGTCTAGCAACAAGTCTCGGCACGTGCAAAGGAAGGCTCACATGATCCGGGATTACGTGGAGCAGAAGGAGATAGTGATTGACAAGATTGCTACGGATGATAACATAGCAGATCCTCTCACTAAGCCGTTGAGACAAGATAAGCATGAAGGGCAAGTTATTTCCATGGGAATTAAGCGTGTTCCTGAGTTGTATTAGTTGGTTGTATGGATTAGACACTTGTATTTTTCATAAAACTTTTAATAAAATCATCGTTTTGTTTTATATATTGTTTTTCATGAGGGTTGTACAGACAACGTTGAACACCTCAAAGTGAACTGAATTGCTTTATATATATTGTTTTGGTCCGTAATCGCCATACGAGCCGATAACTCGCAATTATTTTGTGACGCCGATTGATGGTGGGTTCAACGAGCCATAAGTCAAACTGTTGACCGATCGATCACATATGCGGTTTCTTGAAATCGCTACAGACAATTTTGTGACGACTACGTGGAGTCCTAAATGTTTCAGAACATTGGGTGTCGGGTCGTGGATAGGACATCCATAGTGTTCCTAGAGTCGATTCTTTTGACTATCGACTGTCTCTTGAGATTAAGACAGATTTTGGGTGACTTTGGTTTCTTTCTCACGGTCGACCGTAACAGGAGGCTAAGTAGATTTTCACTGGTCATTTCATGCCGCGCTTACATCTCGCAGGATTCGAAGTTGAGGAAAATATCCAACTTCTATCGAAGTTATAATACTTTTTCTCAGGGCCACTCGAGGAGTCAGAATCGAAAATGCATGGCCATACTCGAATATTGATTCGCTTATCGCTTAAGTTACTCTCTAGCCTGGGAAACCACTCTTGATTCTCGATCACTTGTGAACTACGACCTTTGAAAGTACTGACTTTGCAAATTGGTTTACATTGAGTGGGAGAAATTTATTATGGATATGAGAATCTAAGATCGCACCTACACTTGTGCGGACAAGTGGGAGATTGTTGGAGTTAGTATCCTCCACGCTAGTGCAATAACATAAATAAACCTCTCAAGGTACACTGGGTACATTTTGTATGCAATCGCTGATTAACGCTTATCAATAACGGTTGGCTTGCTAGATAAGTTTGACGTTATTGTCATACGATGGCGTTGATCAATTGGTCCTAAAAAGTCACACCTAAAGGATGTGTTTAAGAAATGTGATTATTTGAGAAATTAATCATATTGATGCCTTACTAAAAGACTAAAAGCTTAGTTTGAGTTTTGGACTAAAATGTTAGTCAAGTGTGTGATAATAATACGCCATTTAATAAGGATTAAATGATATTAGCTAAGACGAATTAAATGTAATTGTAAATTGAATATAAAATGTTATATTTAATTATTGAATATAATATAAGGCTAATTAATCATAAATCTGTTATAATTAATTAGAAAATTATAAATATGAGGATATTAATAATTTAATGATATATTATAGTGGATCATATTTATGACACTAGTAATATTATATTATATTATAAAGCTAAAGCGAAACCTCTATGAAAGAAATTTATCGCTCTTTGACTCTGGGTCAACAAGGAATTGGTTTTTGGAAAGTGATTTTTGGAAAGCAAAATTACTCCCAAAACTTGTAGGTGGCCAGAAATTATAGTGTATTTAAGGGAAGTTTTGGCTCATCTTAATTCACTAATTCATTGATCATAATTCACACACAAAATTTAGAAAATCAGTTTTCTTCTCTCTAAAGTTTTCTAGCAAGAACTAAGGGCATATCTTAAACAATCTTGGGTGCAACTTTTAGGAGATATCAAGCTTCTTGATATTCAATCTTAGGCCATTAAGCAAGGACTAAAGGTTGTTTTCTTAATCTTATGTTTATTTATGCAATTTCTTTTATGACTATTAATCATATAGAATAAGTTTCATTATAATCCTGTGATCTTAAAGGGCATGTATATAGATATATTCCCACACTATGGTACTGATTTTTCATCCTGTCTGGTTAATTTGGAAAAGGTCTTAAAACACTGTGTCGAAGTTAACTTGGTCCTAAATTGGGAGAAATGCCACTTCATGGTCAATGAAGGAGTGGTATTGGGTCATATTGTGTCCGAAAAGGGCATCCAAGTTGATAAGGCAAAAGTGCAAGTGGTTGAGCAGCTACCACCTCCCGTTTCTGTTAAGGGGGTGCGTAGTTTTCTTGGTCACGCCGGTTTCTATCGGCGGTTTATAAAAGATTTTTCGAAAATCGCTAAACCACTACACAGTTGCTTTTGAAGGATGCCCCTTTCACGTTTACTGATGAGTGTGTCGAGTCTTTTGACAGGATTAAGCAGGCATTAATTTCTGCGCCGATTATGCAACCTCCGGATTGGAGTCTTCCTTTCGAGGTGATGTGCGATGCGAGTGATTACGCATTGGGCGCTGTTTCGGGTCAAAGACGAGACAAGGCTTTGCATGCTATCTACTATGCAAGCAAGACACTAGATGAGGCCCAGGTTAACTACGCGACGACAGAGAAGGAGCTTCTTGCCGTGGTTTTCGCGTTGGAGAAATTTCGGACCTACTTGGTTGGATCAAAGGTCATAGTCTACACCGATCACGCGGCCTTGAAGTATTTGCTAGCGAAGCGAGGCGGCCGCTGCTGATTCGTTGGATGCTCACTGCGGTGAGTTTGACCTTGAGATTCGTGACAAGAAAGGGGCAGAAAATGTGGTTGCTGATCATTTGTCCCGACTGAGATTTGATGGAGGAGGCATTTCATTGCCTATTGATGATTCTTTTCCCGACGACTCGCTGATGTGCGTTGGGAATGTAGGTTCAGGCACCCAACCTGAGCCTTGGTATGCTGACTTTGCCAACTTTATTGTTGGTGGACATATAAATGCTGATTTGAGCTACCAACAGAAGAAGAAGTTCTTGCATGACGTAAAGAGATACTTTTGGGATGATCCGCACCTGTTTAAGGTGTGTGCAGATGGGTTATATCGGCGATGCGTCCCTCAGTGGGAGGTTGCTGGTATTATAGAGCGGTGTCACTCCTCGCCTTACGGAGGGCATCACGGTCCTTCTCGTACAGTTGCTAAGATTCTGCAGTCGGGTTTTTACTGGTCGACCATGTTTCGTGACACGAGGGACTTTGTTGTGAGTTGTGATGCGTGTCAGCGCACAGGAGGTATTTCTAGGAGGCACGAGATTCCTCAAAATCCGATACTCGAGGTTGATTTTTTCGACGTTTGGGGCATGGATTACCAGGGACCGTTTCCTTTATCTAAAGGGAACCATTACATTTTGGTTGCAGTTGACTACGTTTCGAAGTGGGTTGAGGCGGTCGCTTCTCCTACTAATGACGCCAGACGGTCGTTCGTTTGCTAAAGAAGACTATATTTCCTCGTTTCGGTGTACCTCGTGCTTTGATTAGTGACGGTGGAACACATTTCCACGAACGACAACTCACCGCTCTATTGATTAAATACGGTGTCACACATCGTACTGGACTAGCTTACCACCCACAAACTTGTGGGCAAGTGGAGATCTCTAATCGGGAGATTAAATCGATCCTGGAAAAGGTGGTGGCTAAGTCCCGAAAGGATTGGAGTTTGAAGCTGGATGACACTCTTTATGCATACAGAACAGCTTTTAAGACACCTATAGGCACCTCGCCTTACAGGTTGGTCTACGGTAAGTCGTGTCATCTCCCCGTCGAGCTCGAGTACAAAGCTTATTGGGCGATAAAGGAGCTTAATCTCGACCCGACTCTGAGTGGGGAGAAGAGACTACTGCAGCTACACGAGCTTGAAGAATTTCGATTGTAGTCGTACGAGAATGCGCGTCTCTACAAGGAGCGCACTAAGCGGTGATACGACTTAGCCGTGTCAATTTTGGCGCCGTTGCCCTAATCTGATGGGGCTAAAATTTGATGGGGCTAAGTCGGTGATCCATTCACGAGCTCGATCACGTAGCGAGAAAGGGAACAACATCTCCCTAATTTGGTTTTGAGTAATCCCGTTCTGTTTTATCGTCGAACAATAATGCAGTGAAAACACGCATATAGCGACCCGGGGATCCTCAGGTGGGATTTCCCCCAAACTGATTACGCTCCACCAAGCTAAGAAAGGCGGGGCGAATCTCGAAATTGCCCTGCAAAGTAGCGGGCATCTGGAATCCATCGGGAATGGACTCCGTATTAGGCAAAGAGTGACTTGAAAGTTTCGGCATAGTCACGGGCGCCTCAAGAACAATACTAGAAGTACAAGGTGGAGTAGTGTCCTCTTCGCGGGACGATATTTCCGCACGAAATTCTTCGTCTGAAACTTCCACAATCTCAGGTTCGTAAGCATGGGCAATCTCCTTGAAGAAGTTACGCGATCAGCGAAAAGTACGCTCCGGTTCAGGATCGAAAGGAACTAAACCTGAAGGTGACCTGCGCATAAACAAAAACTACAAGGAGAAAATAACCTATAAAGTAAAAGCGAAATAAAACCGTTTCCCCGGCAACGGCGCCAAAATTGACATAGCTAAGTCATATCACCGGTATCAAAATAACCTTACGGACTACTAACGATAGCTAGCGGTAAGAAGGGATCGAATCCACAGGGAAACGTATACTCGCAAGTCTACTAAGTCTAGGCTATTCCTAAGGTATGAAATTTAGGGGTTTGGTAATAAACTATAAAACTAAAGAACAAACTAAAGCAATGAAACGAGGGTTTAAACGATAGGTAAAAGGCTAGGGTTTCGGGTTCCTTATGACAATAATCCGGATAATATCATTTCAACAAGATAACAATCAATCAGAATATGCAAGGCGATTAGGGCAAAACACGCTCTCTCGAATCAATGTTACCTTAAGTTCAATTTAGCGGGCTCTCGCGACTTACTAAATCAACTTATCAATTACGCGTGGTGGTCTAATACTGATTAGGCTTTCGATCTTAAATCAATATTACCCTAAGTTCAATTAAATCAAGGCGTCCCTAAATTCAATTGACAATTAATTGCGCAGGAAGAAATCGCACAAGCATAAACTAACTAATCACAACAATTTAACCAAAACACCGGATTAAAGGCATAATTCCCCTTCAACCCTAGTTGCACTACTACAAATCTGAGCAAAAACAACGGAGCAAAAACAACACAAATTGCTATGTTCGTTGTTTATAGTATTATAAACAACACAATTAAAATTTCCGTTGTAAAAACTTTAGGCGCCAAATCAAACACATCACTAAAAACAACGAAAAAATCATTAAAAACAACGGGTGGGTTATAAAAAACGGTTTTTATTAAAAATGTGTTGTTTTTGAGTTAGACTTTAAATAACGGTTTCGTAGTGGAAAACCGTTATTTTTAACAAAAAATTAAAAAAACGGTTATTTGCAAATAACCGTTGTTTTTGATTAAATTTTAAAAAACGGTTTTTATAGTAAAAACCGTTATTTTTAATTAAAAAGCAAAAAAAACGAATTTTTTTAATACTAAACCGTTTTTAATAACTATACTCATAATATATGTATCCTAATCATTTGTAGAATTTGGTAACAAAATTTAAATTATGAAATGAAATGGTTTATAATTTTTATGATATTATGAATATATAAGTGATTTTGTAAATTTTAAAAATTTGCTGGTAAGAACCGTTTTATTTGACTCATTATATACAACGGTTTTACTAAAAACCGTTTTTTATAATATATTATAAAAAACGGTTTTTAGTAAAAAAAACCGTTATTAAAAAGTTTTAAAAAAAATAAAATTCGAGGGAATGAAATTGATTAAGTAGGGAAGTCAGTTTAAACGTTTTTTTCATTCTCTCAAACTTCATCTCTTTCATTCTCGTTTATCAATCTTTATCTCTCAAATTCCATCTTCTTCATTCTTTTTTTTTTTTTTTTTTTTTTTTTTAATAATTTCACTTCAATTTCTCCCAAACTTCATCTTCTCCATTTATTTTTCGTTTTCTCTTTTAATACTTTGTTCATACTCTATTCGACATTAGTTCAAACCCTAATTTAGTTGCTTATAACAGGTTCGTTATCTCGTTTTTTTCCATTTATTTTTCGTTTTCTATGTTAATACTTTGTTCATACTTTGTTGTTGTTGTTGTTGTTGTTGTTGCATGTTGTTGTTGTTGTTGTTGTTGTTGTTGTTGTTGTTGCTGTTTTGTTCATACTTTGTTGTTGTTGTTGTTGTTGTTGTTGTTGTTGTTGTTGTTGCATGTTGTTGTTGTTGTTGTTGTTGTTGTTGTTGTTGTTGTTATTGTTGTTGTTGTTGCTGTTGCTGTAGTTGTGTTGTTCTTTGTTGTTGTTGTTGTAGTTTTGTTGTTCGTTGTTGTTGTTGCTGTAGTTGTGTTGTTCGTTGTTGGGTTTACGGTTTAAGGTGGGGCCTGCATGCCGTGGTTGGGTTTAGGGTGGGTGGCCGAGGGTTGGGCCGAGGGTGGTGGCCGAGGGTTGGGCCGAGGGTGGGTGAGAAAAGCTTTTGTGAGTGTGTGTGTAAATGTATGTATGAATGTGAGTGTATGGTTTTTGTCGAGCTCTTAGGTTGCTCTTACAAATGACCTATTATATGTGTAGTACGTATATTATTAATATGTGAGTGTGTGTAAATGGATGGATGTATGTATATGTATGTGTATGTGTATGTGTATGTGTAGTACGTATATGTATGTATGTGTCATTGTATTGTTGTTGTTGTTGTGTATGTGAGGTAAATAAAGTATGTTTTTAAAACACTCTGGTAAATAACTTTGCGCCAGGGTGTCCGATTGGGGCAATTTTTTTTTTCAAACTGCTTAACTTTTCGAGATCTACGCAATGGGCATGCCCCAGAGGGGCATTGACGTCCGAATAATTTTTCAAAAAAATGCCTCTAAAAGGGTGTTTTGGCCCTTTTAAAGTTTTACGACGCAAACAAACCTCCAATACTAAATATCGTCCATCAACAAATTGTATACTCCGTATTACTCCTTCATATTACCAAACATACATATTTACATACATACATACATATATATACTTTATTTACATATATACATATATATATACTTTATTTACCAAACATACATATTTACATACATACATATTTACAAACATATATATACTTTATTTTACCAAACATACATATTTACATACATACATATATACGTACTACACATACACATACACATACATATACGTATTTACATACATACTTACATACACGTATTTACAAACATACTTACAACAAAAACAACAACCAACCGTTTTTTTTAAAAACATACACACGGCCGTCACACAACCGTCACACGGCAGCCACAACGCAGTACACACGTACACGGCCCTCAAACACAACCAAACTTGACCATGACATCGGTTATTCTTTAGCATGCACACATACTTACATATATACACACTTACATATATACACACATACCTACATACATACAAACAATATCCACCCAACCCTAGCTTACATATATACACACATACCTACATACAAACAACGAATGAACAAAGTATAAATGAAGAATACATAAATGAAAAATATTAAGGAATATATAAATGAAGAATACATGAAGAATACATAAATGAAGAATACATACAAACAACCAATGAACAAAGTATAAATGAAGAACACATAAATGAACACATACCTACATACATACATATATAAATGAAGAATGCATAAAAACGAATGAAAACGAACCTTTTTAAGGAATATAAATTATGGCTTAGCAAACTTCGAACAAAGTAAACTTTAAACTTAAATTAAACAATGAACAATATTGAAACTAATATAAATGAAAGGTTGTTTCGAATAAAATTAGATTAAAGAATACGAATGAAAAAAAAATGAAGTAGAAGAAAGTGTTTGATTATGAATAAGACTCAAAAATAAGAAGCAGTAAAATAAATATACTAACGCAAAAAAAAAAAAACGTTTGATCTTCCTAGTAGCGCCAAACTTTATTCAAAATTTAAAACAAAAAAAACGGTTTTTGTATAAAAACCGTTTTTAAATAATTATTAAAAAAAACGGTTTTTTAGAAAAAACCGTTTTTTTATAATTATTAAAAAAACGGTTTTTTTTAAAAAAACCGTTTTAAATAATTCAATTTTCTTTTTAAAAAAAAAAAATATAATTACGAAATTGCTATAATTACATATAAATTATCCAAATACAATTTATATAAATTATCAAAATACAATTTATATAAATTATCAAAAAATTTTAGACACAATTTATATAAATTATCAAAAAATTTCTTGTTATATATAAATAACAAAAATATTAGGTATTTAAAAATATATATTATATATATAATATTGTTAATCAATATTATCAAAACTGTTTTTCTAAAAAAAAAAATTAATAATTAAAAAAATTATTAAAAATAACGGTTTTTCTAAAAAACCGTTTTTTTAATTATTAATTTTTTTTATTATTAGTATTAAATAAAACGGTTTTTATGAAATAACCGTTTTTTTTTTTATGTTAATTAAATATAACGCTTTTTTAATTACGAAACCGTTATTTAAAGTCTAACTAAAAACAACACATTTTTGTTAATAACTGTTTTTTATAGTTTAACCGTAGTTTATAATTGTTTTTTCGTTGTTTTTAGTTATGAGTTAGATTTGGCGCCTATAGATTAAACAACGGAAATTTTTTTGTCGTTGTTTATAATATCACTACCACAAAACAAGGCAAAAACAACGCCATAGAAAAAGGACCGTTCACTAGTAGAAAATCCCCCTATAGTGTCGAGGCTATCGTGGCGGTTCTTAAAAACGACACCAAAAGTAGGGTGGAAGATCTATAGTGGCGGTTCCAAGTTAAAAACGACACTAAAAATCAATGTGGTAGAGGCTTTTAGTGGCGGTTCTAACAAACAACCGCCACTATAAGCCTATCGTGGCGGTTTTTAAATAAAACCGCCACTAAAAACCGCCACTAAAAATGAATGTGGAAGAGGCTTTTAGTGGCGGTTCTAACAAACAACCGCCACTGTAGGTCTATTGTGGCGGTTGTTAAATAAAACCGCCACTAAAAGGTAACTTATTTTTTGCCTCACAACCAGTTTGAAACAAGGTTTTTAGTGGCGCTTATGTTTAAAAACCGCCACGATAGCTCTATAGTGGCGGTTGTTATATAAAACCGCCACTAAAAGGTTGTTTCTTTGAAGGACCTAAGATGGCGGTTATACTTAGAAACCGACACTAAAAGAGATAACCTAAATATTGAGCTTGTATCCCAAAACCCTTCAAAATTAAAAACATACGGAGTAAAAATCAGCCACCACTTCACTTCAAAAACTGCCTCCGACGTCAGCCCTCCGACCTTCTTCTCCGTCGTCCCTCCGTCGTCAGCCACTTCTCCGTCGTTCTTCTCTCCTCCTTCGTCCGTCTCTGTCGTCGGGTCGAACTGAAAGTGTCACCCTCTTCTCCTTTCGTCCTCATCTCTCCTCCATCGCCCTCCATCTCTTTTCGTCGCCGGAGTTCTTCTCAGCCACCACGGCCGTCTGATTGCTCGCCGGAGTTCTCCTCAGCCACCACGGCCGTCTGCTCACCCAGCGCCGTCGATCTCCTCGCCGTCTGCCAAGTCTGGAGGGTGATCACCATGCCTCGTCCTTTTGTCTAGTCCCACCATAGCCGTCTTACGCTATCTTATGTTTCTAAGTTTTTAGGCCTGCGTGCCTTGAGCTTTATGTGGCTTTGAGTTCTGAGGTTGAGTTTTGTTATTGTTGTGTGAGGAATCTGTATTTGCCCTTGCAGGTTTTTCTCTCCTCAGGTTTAAAGCGCACTGCCTACAGCGGGCATTCCGTTGTCGTTTTCTCGGCCCTATTATTTTCAGTTCGCAATTCATCGATTCTAATCCATTATTTTGAGTAATTAAAGGTATTATTCCTATTTAATCCTTTCATTTGATTTTAATCGATTTAATTAATATGCCACTAGTTTAAGTGTCGATATTAGTTGTATCCTTTCATTTTAACTCGATTTATCTGCTTAGAAAAAATGCCACGAGTTTCATTTTATACTCAAATCAGAATTGCACCCTATGCTTGGTTGTCTATGCAGATTTGTATTGATATGATCATGGATATGATCATGGATTAATGTATGTTGTATATTTTGTATTGATATGATTTTTTTGCATAAATGCTAGTGCGCCCAACAACCCGAAGATTATGAGTGTGGTTATTATGTTATGAAATGGATATATAATATAATCTTTTACTACTCGGCGGGAAATGAGGAAAATACTCCGTAATGTTTTGTGAGAGGAAATGGAGAGAAAAGAAATGGAGAGGATTCATTTTCGAGTATTATGGATGGTTAGAGTATGTCATTGTGTCCTGAAGAAGCTATCATTATTCACGAGCTTGAAGTTGTTTGGATTCAATTTTAATTGTGTGGCTAGTTGAAGATTTACAATCACAGAAAAGGAAAAAAAAAATCCATAAGTTTCAATTCTTTCAACCATCGAAATAAATTTTTTTTTTTTTTTGGCCGCTCAACCATCGAAATATGTAGTTAGTTTATTGGGTTTTATATGATATGATGCACATCAATGATCATTAAGCAAATATTTGTTTTGTAATTGAAGGTTATTGAACATAAGCCATACGATCATAAAGCTGATGTATTTAGTTTTGCGATTGTGCTGTGGGAATTGCTAACAGGAAAGGTACGCTATCTTTTTTTGGTGTTTTAACTATACATGTCTAGTTTTCTTGATTATTTATTTTGCAAACTTTGATATTACATTTTTTAATTTCTGGAAATAAAAAATAATAAAATACGGAGTAAATTATTTATTTCGTTCTGCAGCTTCCATATGAATACTTGACTCCATTACAAGCTGCTGTTGGGGTAGTGCAAAAGGTGAACATAGTCTCCCCTCGATTGTTTGAAGCATAAAAATTTGGGATCATCAAGTAAAACTAAATTAACGTTATTGTATATTTATTTATTTATTTATTTGTGCAGGGTCTACGTCCCACTATCCCGAAAAACTGCCATCCAAAGCTTGTTGATCTTCTCGAGAAATGTTGGCAACAAGATCCTTCATTGAGACCCAACTTCTCGGAGATTATACCTATTTTACAACAGATAGCCAAAGAGGTAAACTAACTCTTGTCTTCTCGTGACACTGCATTATACATTTATATACTACCACTATCCCTTTTATATCATCTATTGATTCACTTTAATGGTCATACAATCGTAATTCTGCACAAAATATTATAATGAGACGGTCCAACAATAAATTTAGTGATTTTCTTAAATAAGTAGGTCTCATAGTGTAAGATTGTCAACCTAATGTAAATTCTTACCTTTAGTTTCTCCATTAATTTGTTGGGTTACAATGACTAAATAATCCCATCAGTTATTCGAAAAAATCAAGTTTGTGTTGTCATTTTTAAAAAAAAAGTTATAGCCTCATAGCTATTTTGTTATGGTAAGTTGATGTTGTTCTATACTTCTATTGGTTGAGTTGTCGAGAAACACGCTAAAAAGCTATTACGTATTCTGGAAGGACAGTTTTTCTCATTCTTTCACATTATGTATATGATAAATGTAACAGGTTTCGATTGGAGAGCGTAACAAGGACAAACACAGTGGATTCTTCTCGGCTCTTAGACGAGGCCACCACTGATTGAATTATTGTTTTCCATAATATAATCTTTTACTACTCGGCGGGAAATGAGGAAAATTTTCAGAAGGTATAATCATCTTATATATATAAAGTTGATTATTATAATTTAGAGTCTATTTTAATTCATATTCTTACGACACTTTGATTTTATTTTGTGATATCAAGTTTATTGCAGATTTGACTATATCACTTGACGATATCAACGAGATGAAAGAGGTTTGGGCAAACAAATGTATAGAGAACATGTAGTCTTGGTTAGTCGTTAATCTATCTAACAATTTGCTCGTATAGATGAAAGAGATTTGGGCAACACATTATAATTCTACTAAAGTTACAACCTTGCTTTACACATACATTTTCACGTGACGATATTTTCATTTTGTGTTTCTAGGTGGTTTTGAGAAGATCAACAACGGGAAGTTGCTAAGTTCAATCTCATGGAGTTATCGATTAGAGAAGTGTTGTAGTGTATGTATGTTTGCAAATTATTGTTGTGTTTTATATTTATTTGGAGTAAACTTAGAATTTTTATGTTGGATGTGTTGTTGCTTGCATGCACATTCGAAATGAATTTTATATCGTGTTGTTGGATGTGTTGTTGTTGGATGTTGTTGTGGGATACAATGTGGTGTGTTGTCGGATGTAATGCGTGCGAGGTGCATTACTCATATGTGGAGCGTCAAATTTAGACGAGGTCATGCCGAAATTTTTTCATATTAAAAAAATTATTAATAACATACAGGGGCGGTTGTAGCTGAAAACCGCCACTAAAAGTCTAAAATATGGCTCTTTTGAACAACTTTTAGTGGCGGTTGTAGCTTAGAAACGCCACTAAAAGTCTACAATATGACTCTTTTGAACAACCTTTAGTGGCGGTTGTAGCTTAGAAACCCCACTAAAAGTCTACAATATGACTCTTTTGAACAACTTTTAGTGGCGGTTGTAGCTTAAAATCGCCACTAAAGTCTTAAATATGACTCTTTTGAAGAGCTTTTAGTGGCGGTTGTAGCTTAGAACCGCCATTTCAGTGACTCTTTAGTGGCGGTTCTAAGCTACAACCGCCACTAAAAGCTCTTTCAAAAGAGTCATATTTAAGACTTTTAGTGGCGGTTTTTCCGAAGAACCGCCACTAAAAGGTCCTTTTAGTGGCGGTTCTAAGCTACAACCGCCACTAAAAGCTCTTCAAAAGAGTCATATTTAAGACTTTTAGTGGCGGTTTTTCCAAAGAACCGCCACTAAAAAGGAGGCCTTTTGGTGGCTTTTTTTTACAACCGCCACTAAAACTATACGACCCCCACATACACGTCGCTCCAAAACCGCCACTAAAACCTATTTACAACCGCCACTAAAGGGTGTTTTTCTACTAGTGGTTATTTCCTTGGCCGTTGAAAAAAGTCAAAAACAACGCAAAAAAAATATACGAAACCGTTGTATTTGATCAAATACAACGGTTTTTTATATACAAAACCGTTGTATTTGATCAAATACAACGGTAATTTAGAAAAAACCGTTGTATTTGATCAAATACAACGGTTTTTTCTAAATAACCGTTGTATTTGATCAAATACAACGGCCAAGGAAATAACGGTCCTTTTTCTATGGCGTTGTTTTTGCCTTGTTTTGTGGTAGTGTATTATAAACAACGGCAAGGCTAATTTGTGTTGTTTTTGCACCGTTGTTTTTGCTCAGATTTGTAGTAGTGGATATGAGACGATCTCACATAAAACCAACTAAATAGTGAATATGTTTTAATTTTGTGTTAATCATTTTATCATATTAGGACTGTCTAATAGATATTCATTAAGTTTGGTTAATAATTTAAAAGATAGAGTTTAATGAAAGCTCATTATAATTGCGAGTTATCTAATTCATACACAATTTGAATATAATAAGTAAGTAGTGCATAATTAATATTGAAATATTCGGCGCGTTTTTAATTTTCATAGTTACTTATTTTGATAAATAAGATAATAAAGTCAATATTTTATTAATTAAGAGTTTTTCATTAAAAATAGGGAGCCCGGCCTGGGACGGACCCAAAAACTAGTTAAATGTATAAAGTTTTATACAGTATAGTACCAAGTCACTTGAAATGTACAAATTCCGACCAAAATTTGTAATTTGCCTGTATATTATTATAAAAAATGACCTAACTTCTTATTTACCCCTACTAATGAAAACAAAATTATAAATTTTTGCTCTTCTTATTCATTACTAAATTTTTATTCATCTTTTTTTTTCTATTGTATTATCTCTCTCCTCTTTGTCGCCCATTTGTTTTTCCCACCATTGTTAGGAAGCTTATTATATATCTTTGATTTTTTTTTTTTTTTTTTTTTTTCATCTTTTTTGCTCTTTCATCTCTCCCCCACTTTTTTTGTTATATGTTTGCCTATCTTGAAAGAAGATTAAAATTAAAATCAAATTGAAATAAAATGAAGATCGATAAGTTTTGAAGGATGAAGTATGAAAGACGATGCAAGAAGGAAGATGGAGGGAAGGGGAAGAAAATTAAGTAAGGGTAAAACGGTCTATTAACATAAATTTTAAGTTAAATGACGGAATCAGGCGACCACGTATCACTTTGCTCAAAATTTGTCTTATTAGGTAGGTAGTTGTTTGGAAAAAAAAAAAAATATTAGGTAATTGTCTGAAAAAATTTAATTCTATTAGGTAGTTATTTGCAATTTTTCCTAACATTTATTTCTATCTAGAGTTAGTTATTACTATACGGAATATATTTTAAAGTTAATGTTTACTTTATCTTATAATAAGTTTCACGTGAGACTGTCTCACAAAACCTACTATAATCTAACAAAAATATTGCTAAATAGAAAGTCGTTTGCGAGAGGTCTCAAAATAAGTTAACTGTGTGACATCGTGCTCATTCGAGAATTTGTATAAAGTATATAATTCAACCAAATTGTTTATTCATTTAAATGGAGTAGTAATTTATACGGACTTACGAAGTACTCCCTCCATTCATATCCAATGACATCCCTTCCCTTTTTGACACTATTCACGTAGGTGAATAATATTCGATATAACTTGTAATGTATAAATAAAAATATACTCATGTGAGATCTTGTTTTATTCGTCTTGACAAGTACAACATTAATATCAAATTTTTATATTTTAATACAATTTAGAACTATAGATATTGTCGTTACAAAACGCGTCTCGACAAATGTGAAAAAGTGGAGGATGCCTTTGGATTTGAATGGAGGGAGTAATAATTAAATTTGCATATAAATTATTAAGTTTAACCGATACAGAAATGTCATCAACTAAGAACAACCTAAAATATGAACACAAGTTATTCAAAAGAGACAAAACAAGGAATTCACTCATACGTTTATATTTTGATAACCATACGCCCTCATCTTACACATGCACACCATATCATACTAAGTTACCTATGACGATACAAGAACAATACGATATCGATTACAACATAGAATTGCAGTAATTTATTTAACTCACCGATATTATTATATATGCATAATAATATCGTAGAGTTTGTACAACATATTCTAGTGACCATGCATATTCCAAAACGAAGTGCTTGTTTTAGTTGTGTGGCTTGGCTTCAACTTGAGCTTCAAGACCACAACACCTTAGGCAAACTCCTCTATAGTTATGACGTCCACAACACCGTGAACGGCAGAGTCGCCGCCACCACCACCGCCGTGGTGGCCACCACCTTGATATCCACCTCCAGGGTACCCTCCTCCACCTTGGTATCCTCCACCAGGGTAGCCACCACCGCCCTGGTAGCCGCCGCCAGGGTAGCCTCCACCGCCCTGGTAGCCTCCACCGTACTTGGCATCTTCGACGCCATTCACTTCGGCGTCAGCTGCATTATTCGTCAACCATATCAAAAACATTGAAACATTAGCTCTATGTTTAGGGCAATATTAGTAGGTTTTGTTAATAAAATAAAAGGGTAAATTACAAAATACCACCTTTTAAAATTGAAAATTTTTAAATTACCACCTTTTAAAACATTCTTTGTAAATTACCACCTTTTATAACGCTTTTCCACTCAAATTGCCACCTTACTCCAATTCCGGTGTAAAAATAATTTACTCTGTCTGTCTATTTGTTTACAGTTTGACTTTTTCCCTCACAAAAGTTCAAATCAGAATAATTCAATCGAAAAGTGGGGCAAGCGGATTATTTTTTCACCTAATTCGAGGGTAATTTGATGTAAAAGTCATATAAAAGCAGAATTTACAGTTAACGCTTTAAAAGCGCCAGAATTAAAATTTTCAATTTTAAAAGCAGATTAGAATTTACTCAAAATAAAATGAGTACTACCATATACTGCGTATGTATTTATTTGTTTATTTTCTTTATTTTACTAGGTATTATTTGGTACTCCGTAATTATTACTCGCATGTTAGATTTTATAGGATTAACATGGTTAGATATTTTACGTTTACTTGGTATCAGTTGCTAGCCTTGTTAGTTGTTACCAAGATCTCGATCCTCCTTATCGTAGGGTTAGGAACATGGCTTTATCTATCTAGCTATACATACGCGCGTAGACATCGTAATGAATGGTTTTAATAAGTGTCTATGAAAACTTTCTATTTTGACTTAAAATATAATTACTGTCACATCAATATCTCCAACAATAAGTCTTAAAAATAAAAGACGATTTTTCACTAAGAAAGTAAAAGACCACTCTACAGATGAATAAAAGTGACCACTTTTAGGCAAATGTTGACTACTATTGAGTATATTGTGACCACTATTGAAAGGTATAAAAGTGGTCGCGATTTAGTCAAAAGTGGTCAATAACAAATTAAATATGGTCATCATTTTTTATCTAAGAGTAGTCTTTCTCTTTTTTAGTGAAAGACGTCTTTGCTAAGACTTAGTCAGACCAAAGAAAGTCCAAAAAAAGAAATATATGCTCCTTGGATGATATGGCCTGTGGTAGGAAGATTCATAAGCGAAATTTAAGTGGTGAGATAGGAAAAAAATATAGGCTAATTGATCCCTTTGTGTAATAAAAGTTTCCTAGCTAAAAATAAAAAGGTAAATAAATGAGTGATATATCTAAAAATAAAATAGGTAAACAAATAATTGGGACGAACTAAGTACATTCCTTTCATTCAAAACCTAGAGCCATTGTCAAAAATAATTTCTTTTGCTAGTTAATTAATTTCACACTTTTTATTTCGATCTATTTTTTGTTCATACCGCCCTCATACGAACTTATATATTATGCGGAGTATAAAATTACCTCTCATATATTGCATTATATATAATCAACTTCTCACTAATGTTAATTTACTATTTTCACATATTGTGCTCATCCACTTACAAACTTATATTGTCCTATAATCAATTAATTAATACCCGTTTCTGTCATTTTATCGTAATTAAATGTCATGTGTCAAATAGTCTTAAATGAAAAGAATATAAGTTATTAAAAAACGAAAGCATGTTTAGTTTCAATATAAATATTCAACGAGAATGTTGGACGAGCAGGGCAATCTCATTCACTCGTTCTGATTAAGCGTTAACATGGTTATAATAAACGTTAAAATAATTATTTTAAACATAAAGTAGTGATTCTTTTTATAAGGGACTATTCGTCGTACATGTATGATTGTCGTTTCTAAGAGTTAAATCTATCAAGATTTCATAGCTACATAATATAGACTCAATATAAATCTCACCATTGGCTTCAACATGGGAAGTAATGAAGAGTGTAATCGCCAAAAGACCAAACATAAGAAAATACTTGGAAGCCATTTTTGAGAGAGACAAATAATATTAAGAAAATATTAGGTGATATGAAATAATAACAACTCTAATATATGGTCCTTTTTATAGGCAATTATAGGGTTTATCAAGTTGCCCTTATAATTAACTCTTTTTATAATTTAATTTGGATTTTGTGTAAGGGGAGAGTAATAAGGGGGACATCAATTAACGATAGTAAATTATACTCCCTAGAGAGAAAGTCTCTCTAAAATCTTTTCTCTAAAAAAACACCCAAAAACTAAACCCTAATTTCCTTTGATACCGCCGCCGCCACCCACCCACCTACCTCCTCTCTCTACACTCACCCAAGTCCGCCGGAGATGGGATCCTCTCTTGGCTCATCTCCGGCGGTCCGACACTATCTTCGCCGGATCTTGCACGCCGGAAGGTCGGCCTTTTTGGTCTTCTTTATCCTTCTTGAATCCCCAATCGAACCCTCTTTTTGGGACTGGGCTCACATGCTTTTTCCGGTCTCCGTCACGCTTGGACTTCTGTTTCTCGACATGCACCGCTCGGCGCTTGTTGCTCCTACTTGATCCACCTTTCGCAGTTCGATGACAGGTAGAATGGAAGAAAAGAGGCAACGGAAGGTGATATGAGTAAGGCCTTTTGGTTTTTTAAAATCATTCTTCAATATAATGTTTTATCCTCACCTTTCAATCATCAGGGTCCTGCTTTTCAAAAAAATAAAAAACAAATTTCATTTTTCAAAAATCGTTTTTTTAATGATCGCTTTCATTTGGCTCTATCAGTCTTGTTTTCAAAAATCGTTTTTAATTTTCTTTTTTTAAAAAAAAAATCGTGTTTGTTCTTATCTTTCTTTGGTTTTACTAGTAGGTTTTAAAGCCCCTTATTTCTTCTGCAAAAATCCCTAAAAGTAAAAGGGACATATCACAAAATGAAAAATTAAAATAGAAGAAATTGTAGGTAAAAGGCTTTTTATAAAATGTGAGGATATGAAATTGGTCAATCGTGAGTTGCATGTTAGGCCCTCTGTCATCTCTGTTTAGTTGTCTCATAGTTTGCTTCCTCGTCCTTGTTGGGCGTGTGTCAATTGACTGCTTTCGGGGAGGGTCTTGAGGCTGCGATTATGTCTTTGTTCTTCTTTTGGGACATTTGGGTGGAGTCCCCCTCTTGCATGTCGGTTTCGGTATTTGGTTAAGTTTACACTCTCGTCCTTGCTTGAGAGTTTGATCCTTGTTCCTTTGGGTTAGGATTCGGTGGTGCTCCTATCCTGTCGCTTCGGGGTTGACCTTGATATCCCGTAAGTTCTCTGGTCTGGTAGTGTCCAAGGGTGAGTCGTTAAAGATTGGTTAGTAGTTTGGGTGGGCTGGTTGCGGTGGTGCTCTTCATAAGTAGCATGCCTGTTTTCCTCTTCCTAGTTTTTATATTTATCACACTACGTCGAATAAGCTCCTCTTTTGAGCAGATATCCGTTAGGTTGCAATCCCAGAGTATCCTATGTGGGGCTGGACCGACGTTAAGAGTGTCCTGTCTCTTAACTCTTTTATTAGTTGTCTCTGCTGTAACATATAATTCCACGAGGTGGGGTGTCCTGTCCTTATCTCTTTGGGAGTCAATCAGTTCCACTGGAACATGCTCCTTTGAAAGGTTAAGAGTGTCCTGTCTCTTAGCTGATGAATCTTCGCTTTTTTACAAGTTTACGGTAATAAATAATTCCACGAGGTGGGGTGTCCTGTCCTTATCTCTATGGGAGTCAATAAGTTCCACTGGAACATGCCCTTTTGGAAGGCTAAGAGTGTCCTGTCTCTTAGCTAATGAACTTTCGTTTCTTTACAAGTTTATTTACCCTCCTAATATAATAAAACGCACTAATGGCTTAGTGTCAATGCTTTCGGTTAGTGTTGATTCCACTCAACTTCTTGTAGTGGTTGTGGCTAGGGGATCTGTGGAGGGGCGTAATTTGATTCGCCTCGCTTGCTCACGGGGTGTCTTTGGCTTTTGTCTTACTGACTACGGAGCTAGATCGCCAGGTTGTAGGAGATTTCTCTCCGCTCGGGGCAAATTTTATCGGTTTGCTTCCCTCTTTTTCTTTCTATGCCTTTTAGGTGTAAGTGCAACTTGCTCGTGCCGATCGGTTTTCCAAGTGATTCAGGGGCCTATAGGATATTTTCATGATGCCGTGAGTAGTCTTTGAAAGTTGAAGCTCGCTCCTGATCACCGTGACTCCACCAAAGACATATATTACGCCCAGAAAATTTGTTTATGTAGTAGTAGTTTGTATGCTTTTCTGTTTGTATTTTTCTTTTGTAAATGCAGTTGGAGTCATGCATTTAAACATGTCACTCCTTTTTGCCAAAAAAAATAAAAAAAAAAAAAAAAAAAAGGGGGACATCAACCCTATGTGGAAACTCTAAGGTGTCTGACTATTATGGTTGGATGTTGGATCTTTTTCATTCCACATTTAATTTCAATAATAATAGTATTATCTCCTCATTTAATTATTTATGGGTTTTTAAAATTTTGCATTCTCATCTTATTGGGTTTCAATCGTATCACTCACAGATATCGTATTCTCAATCAGACTTGCAGGTTTATTAATTACTCTCAACTGCACTGCAGGTTTCTTTAATTTACCCAAAATCATACTGAAATCATACCAAATTGAGCAGAGGAAGAAAAGCGATCGCAAAAGTTCAACGATGAAGATGTTGCAAGCGACGATGAACCGAAAAGTTCAATAAGCAGGAAGGAGATGAAGAGAGCAGGAGGAAGGAAGGTGAAAAGGGTTTCAAAGGGTTTTAAAAAATTGAATCAAAAGAAAGAAATGACGGTTAATAAATTCGACTCAACCTCAATTTACAACTAATCCTTCCTCGTAGGCAAATTAAGCGCTCCACGTAGGCAAATTACGCATCCTAATTGGCATTTAACGGTGATAATTGGCGAACTAGCATAATTAGTTATGGTTGTGAGTAATTAAGCTGAGAATGCAGTTGGGAATCGATATACGCAGGGGTATGTTGGGGTTAGTGTCCACGATTAGTGCGATAACATAAATAAATCTCTACAAAGTGCTGCGAGTGCATTTTGTATTTAATCAATTGATTAACGTTTATCAATAACGGTTGGCTTGCTAGATAAGTTTGGCGTTATTGTCATACGGATGGCGGTGATCAACTCCGTCCCTAAGAGTCACACCTAAAGGATGTGATTGAGAGATGTGATTATTTGAGAAAATGATCATATCGATGCCCTACTTAATGACTAAACGGTTAGTCAGTGTTGTTGACTAAAAGGTTAGTCAAATATGACTAAGAGGTTAGTCAAATGTGATAATGAATATTATTTAATAAAGATTAAATAATATCGGATGAGAAAATTAGCTGTAATTCGGAAATTGAATATAAAAGGTTATATTTAATTATTGCGTATAATGTAGGCTAATTAATTTTAAACAGTTATAATAAATTAGCAAATTATAAATATACGGATATTTATGATTAATTATAATATATGGATATTATAATAACATTGTACATTAAAAACTAGTATACTAATTAATTGGGTTGTGATAAACTATTAATTAGAATTTGGGCTTTTAAATTAAGAAGTGGAAAAGTCCACCTCTCCTTGTTTTGGATGTGTAGGGTTATTAAGGGGAGGGGAGTTTACTTCCTCCCTACTTAACCTAATAAGACTCCTAATCTCTCATAATCTAATTCATTCATTCACCTATACTACAACACTAAACCTAGAGAGAAAAATAGTTTTCTCCTCTAAAATTCTCTAGCAAATTCAAGGGCATATCTCTACATATCTTGGGTGAGATAATTAGGAGATACCATCTATTTGGTATTGATCTTAGGCCAAATTACAAGTATTCAAAGGTTAACTCTTAATCTATTTAGTATATTATGCAATTTCAATTTATGACTTTAAATCTTATAAAGTTTTTCATTATAATCCTGTGAATTTAATGGTCTATATACGGATATAAACCTACAAGTGGTATCAGAGCCTTAGGGCACATGAAATTTTTATAAGATTTTCATAAAAATCAATTTTGTATCAATTTTAAACAAATTATAATTTTAGCCGAATTGAATATTTAATTTGTAATGGCCGTATGTTTGTTTATTGTCAATTTAGCCGAATTGAATATTTAATTGTTATGGCCGTTTGTTTGTTATTGTTTTGGCCGTGTGTTCTTTTTATCTTTGGTCCGTTTAATTCATAATTATCAATGTTTTAAGATGTTAAAACTATTTCATATGAATTTGTACAAGTTTTGATTTAATACTGATTTAATTAAAACACAATAGGACCAAATTTTATATGTTAATGAACATATTGTTTGCTAATCATTAGATCTATCAGTTTTAAGTTGTTTAATTTAAAAAGTTAAATTGAATTTCTTAAATCAATGTTTAATACGGATTAAAATTGAGATAGTATTGATCTAATAATTAGTATAATCGAATTAAACCTGTTTAATTCAATTTTTTTTTTAATTTGGCCGAAATTTCTAAAAATATAAAAAAAAAAAAAAATTAAAATTTTGATTCGGTATTTTGTCATATTTGCCGTTTTTTTTTAAAAAAAATTTTGAAACTATTATCTTTACTATATTTTGTTATATTATAAAGATAATATCTTGTTTTATTGTGAAGAAGTTCATAATGAAGATGATACCTAATATTTTAAAGCAGTTTAAAATATCTTGAGATCGAATTTATGTTATACCGATAATATAAATTGATTTGGATTATATTTTGATTAAAAGATATTATGAACAATTAAGGAATTGTTGCATAATTTTAATCATTTAAAAGAGGTGGTTTGGATTAAAATCAATTCGTTTGCATTGTTTTTAATTTTGTTTAGTTGATGCTCTTTTTATGTTTGAATGGTTTAATTTTACGCATTATTTTTGTACAAACGGTTGTAATTTACTAGTGTGGCCTTAGAAAGTTGTGTTTTCGTAATGAAGGAAACACAATTTTGGTTGTATTTTGAGATCTCGAATCTCCAATTTTGTAATATTTTTAATTTTGGCATATTTTGAATTAGAATGTAAATAGGCTTATTTTTGTAATTCAAAATTGTAATTTCAAGTTGAAGATTCAAGATGGACTCTCACTTAAAGCCCAAGATGAAGAATGAAGACAAGCTTAGGGTCCATGGATGGATTCCACTTTGTATTTGTCTTTATTTTCATAGGGATAGGCCACACTAGGTGTTTTTCGTTTTTGCGTTTTCTTTCTGGATTTTCATTGCATTCTCGTTAGATAGTAGCATCATATTCCGCCTAAACTAAACCAAACCACCTAATATGCATGAAAATGGATCATATAGTTGCATCCTAGTTTATAGACATACGGATGTCATTTGATTAGAGCTATCACCTCAATTTAATCATTCACGATAATGCTAGATATTAGTTCACTTAAAATGAATTAAAATGAGTTGATGGGATCTTCCTCTAAAACTGAAATTGAGAATTAGTCTTTATAAGTCGAACCACTATGAATCCCTTCTTCGTCGGTAGGCATAATATGACCCCTTCTACGTTGGGTAAGTAGTGGCTGTCAACTTAGTTTATCTCAACATTATGGTTCGAGTAATATCTCGAAGGTATGGTGGACTAATAGATAGGATTTACTGAAATCTATCGACCAAGAATTCTAACAGTAGAATTAGCTAAGCAGTTAGCTTATCAATTTATAGAAATTGAGACTTGGGATCGCTTATATAATTCTCGAGGGAGGTCAATTATATGAGTGCTTAAGTCGTTGCATTAAAATGTTATTGTTTTGACTTAAAACAATGATTTCTTATCTTCTCTCTTCTTCTTCTTCTTTCTTTTCACAGTTTCGAATACGTTATATACAGATATAACTACTATAACAAATGGCTGTTCGTATTGAAGGACCAATGCCGAGTGTCACACTTGAACGTGAATCATGGCTGAGAATTTTTATGGACAGCATGAATCAGTCCACTCGACTGAAGAATGATGGGTCCAATTTTCTTTGATTGGGAGGCGCATTACGGAATGCCGCCATAGTGACAGCAAGCTCAAGTACTTGATCGAGCCAATGCCGTAGAACCACTCCCGATGCGAGGAGGAGATGAAGTCGTAGCTTATAATGATTTCATGATGGAGGCGGGTGCGTTACGGGCGTGCTCATCTATGCAATGGAATCCAATTTGCAAAGACGATTCATTACCCAGTGCAAACAAGATTTTCACCACCCTTACTAAGGAATTCTCGAAAGCTCAGAAATTAAGAGTTCTGAGTATACTACTCGTTTCTTTGAAGCTAGACTCCAAAAGGGCCAAACGGTTGGTCCACACCTTCTCGCCATGATCGAGAACGTTGAGAAATTGGAGGAGCTTGGTTGCACGATCGATGAGAAGATCATCATTGATCGAGTGCTTCACTCTCTTCATGATGGGTATGCCCTCTTTAGGGCAAACTATTACATGAATGACATGCAGTAAAGTCTGCAGGAACTGCATTCACTCCTCGTGCAGGCGAGAGCTGATCTGAAGTTGAGTGGGAGCACGAAGCAAGATGTTCTCATGATTGGGAACAAGAAGGGTAAGGGTAAGGCTCCGGCTAACCTAGCTGTAGGTAAGCCAAAATTCAAGAAGCCAGTAGTACAGGGGTACAGTTGGGAAAAACCCATTATTTATTATATTTATATTTTGCTATTTAAAAATCAAATAGAGGGTAAAATTAGATTAATAATTTAAATTTGTACATTGGGAATTAGTGGAAATGGCATTCTTTAAATGAAATATAGTTGCTCATATAGAACTATAAGAGTATATAACATCTACATCATTTGATATGGATCATTTTTTAGAGTTATTAAAATGTACAGGCTTGAATAATAAAGTGGGTTGGGGATAGTCCTAATAAATTTTGTTCCCTTTTACTTATAATGTTCAGTAAATTTGATGTGAAATCGTGTCATATATGAGATCTACAAGAAAATAAATAAAATCAAATAAATATCAATATCAATTTTTATTTTATTATCCTATAGCACAGTTTGAGCTGATGTCACATGTCGCGTTTCTATGCACTTTTTTCCCGCCAAACAAGCATACTTACATCATAATTAACTTAACTTAGTAATTAAAAACAAAAATAAAAATTAAATAGATAAAAAATTAAATAACATAAATAGTATTTTCACTAATTCAGTAAAGAAATAATTGCTACTACATTATGTCTACAATAATTCGGTAAATAATCTATTACAAATTTATTTATTCCTCAGGTCCTTTTTGGTTGCACATTTTAGGCAGCTTAAATATCTGACTAGCTATCTGGTTTGGCCCAAATTTCAATTATTTTTTCATTTATTTATCTGGAAGTATTTAGTGAGGTAAAGTGGAAAATATTTCAGCTAGCTGAAATGAAAAGCTAAATTAGATAGCTTATTAAAAAATAAGATAACTAATTACAAGTCTGTTTACTATCATACTTGTAAACTAGTTTTCGGGCCCGCCCCGCCGGGCTCCCTATCTATAATAAAAAAAAAAACTCTTAATTAATAAAATATTGAATTTATTTTATTTATCGAAATAAGTAACTATGGAAATTAAAAACACGCGAATATTTCAATATTAATTATACACTGCTTACTTATTATATTCAAACTATGTATGAATTAGATATCTCGCAATTATAATGAGCTTTCATTAAATTCTATCTTTTAAATTATTAACCAAACTTAATGAATATTTATTAGACAGTCTTAATAGGATAAAATGATTAAAACACATTAAAACATATTCACTATTTAGTTGGTTTTATGTGAGATGTCTTATATCATGAACACTTCAATAACTAAATAATTGTTTTTTTTTTAGTAAGACGTATCATAATTTATTTATTGATAGACCATCTAATTAGAAAATTTGTGTTCACTATTTAATACTTCTCCATTATTCTAGTAAAGATATTGATACCACTATTCATAATCTATATAATTATCGTTGCTATTTTTATTGATACTACTATTACTACTACTATCAGTTTTGTACCTTCAGTTCTATCACCATTAATTATATTATTACTATTATTTTATAATGATAGTAACATAGGTGATTACTATTCCGTTTACTATGGTCGTTGTTCACGTAATATTATCTAATTTATTTCATCTGTATTAGAAAGTTATTTATCTTACTCTATTTTGTGAGAGAAAAAAATGAAGCAACTGCAAGCAATTGACTAAGATAAAGAGGATATTTTATTAAAATTACATTACATGTTTTCATCTATTAAATGAATTCACACTTAATTTTTACACATATCAATAGAACCTTTGGATTTTAGTTAATATATACAATACTCCATAATAGATTAATTTTTTATTTACTGTCGTACTACTAATAGAATATTTTCATATATTTACTAATTTATATATTTTAAAAAAATATTATTTTTATTTTTCAATTATTAAGATTACCTAATTATTAACTTTTAGTGGTATTCTTAAGAGTACTATTTTTATTAGAAATATAGTAAAAAGTATAATTTTTTCTATAGTTATTTAGAAATATTTTCAATTACTAATTTATAGAAAGTTCATATATATAATATTAAAATTATCTTTTGATAATTTCTAATAGTTTCCTTACTGATATTATTATTAATTCTATTAAATAAATCAATGTCTATTAATTGTTTGACAAATGTCGATCATTAGAGTGTACAGGTACTGATCTACATATATAGTAGTTAGTCTTATAATTTAACATGAAGTATATATAATTTGAATTTTAATTCAGAAAAGAAATAATTTAAAAAGGAAATTTAAATATTGTTATTAAGCTTAACTTTACTTTATCATTATATTAAATCACACTTATTTTTATTTTATTTTTACCTAGTTTTCAGATGTTCTCCTACAAAATTGACATGAACAGCTAAATCAAAACTTATTAAAATGAAACTAACTAAAAGATCAAGCATTATAAATTATAATTATAGTTTTATTTACAATGATAACTAATGACTTGATTTGAGAATAAGATAATCAATGAATCTTGTATAAATATCTCTTTTACCTTTCATTTGGTATATTCATTAGTTTTGTTATTTTTTTTGTAATCAAATTTTTTCAATGAGAATTTCAAATCTTAATCTTAAAATATATATAAATCAGCAAAGTACAAAGAAAAAAAAAAAAGATCATCATGAAATGTAAGCTATGTTTAAATACAAATATGATAATGAAGAAATAAAACAATTTAAAATTAAACACTCTTATCAAATCAAATATACCGTAAAAATAGAAATAACACAAATCCTAATAATAATAAAAGTATAATAAACCAAAACTATTTAATGTATAACCTAGGAAGCCAAAGATATAGAGTTTATTGTTAGTTTAACGTACAAACTATTTAAAAAATATATTACTTCAAAATTTTATTTATTTTTATTTTGTTGTTAGTTTTCACACCTTCCAAAAAAAAATATCTATTTTTCCCAATTTTATTTTTGAAAATATAGAGTTTTTGTTATAATGTTTGATTAGATATTTTTAAGTATAATTAGATTTCGTTTAAGATAAGTTTTTTTTTTAATGTTCTACTAAAAAAAATCTTATCTTATTTTAGAATCCTAATAATATTAAAATATCCAATTATATTAAAATTAATAAGTTCTTTTATATATTAATATAATAATATAGATTATATATATTAAAATAATAAATTTTTTATCAACCAATTATGTTAGGATAAATGTCGACCAATTAACGTGAATAATTAAATCAAAACTTACTACAATAAAGCTAACGTGAACAGTTAAATCAAAACTTACTACGACTAAGCTAACTTAAATATCAAACATCATAAATTATTATTATATCTACTATTATATAACCATTACTAATTACTCGATTTAAGATTAAGATAATTAATAAATCTGTATCTCTTTTACCTTTCACGTGAAATATTCATTAGTTTTGCTATTGATTTTGTAACCAGTTTTTTCAATTAGATTTCAAAATCTTGAACTTAAAATTTAAATCTGCAACATACAAAGAAAAAAAATTATCAGGAATTTAATTAAGCTATGTCTAAATAACAAACATGATGACTAAGAAATGAAACTGTTAAAAATTAAACACTCTTATCAAATCAAATACACCGTAAATCCTATCTTTATACTCCCCATGCTATTTTTGTAACCTAATTTTCAGTAATTTTCCTATAAAATTAACATGAACAATAAAATCAAAATTTACTACGATAAAACTAACTTAGAGATCAAACATTATAAATTATTATTATTATAACTATTATTATATAATCATAACTAATGACTTGATTTAAGAATAAGATAATTAATAGAACTATATCTCTTTTACCTTTCACGTGACATATTCATTAGTTTTGCTATTTGTTTTGTAGCCTGTTTTCTCAATGAGAATTTAAAATCTTGAACTTTAAATTTAAATCTGCAGCATACAAAAAAAAATTCATAAATTTAATTAAGCTATGTTTAAGTAACAAACATGGTGACTAAAAAATAAAACTTTTAAAATTTAAACACTCTTATCAAATCAAGTACACCTTAAAAAAATAGAAATAACATAACTCGTAACCATATTAAAGCATAATAAACTAAAACCATATAAATAGCACCTAGGAAGACCAAACTAAAATTTTGACGTATATATACAAAAAGGGTTGAAAAATTACCTAAAAATTATCTAATGTATCATAATTAAATAAGGAAATTATGTGTGTATTATTTATTTTCAATTTTAAAATTCTATGAAATACCATATTTCTTTTGCTCTTTTTTCCTCATATTTTAAAATATAACTTAGTTATATATATTTGTTTTCATTAAATTATTTACTAAATTAAACATGATTTAAGGCAACAATATACGTATTTCAATTTTGGTATCCTTATATTATTAGGATTCAAATTGTAGATTTTGGAAATATATACTTTTAATTTTTTAAACTAGTTGGCGTGCCCGTCCCCGTCCGGGCCATCTATCATTATTACTAAGATTTAAAAAAATAAGTATAAAATGTAATTTTTATATATTTTTTTTAGTTTATATATTTACCAATTATGATATAATTTTCTATGATATTTAATATGACAAAATTTCTAAAATCTATGATATAATTTTCTATGATATTTAATATGATAAATACTAAGGCCATGTTCTTTTCGGCTTTATCGTATTTAATATGATAATTTTCTAACATCTATGATTTATCATATTTGTTTTTGTTTATTTGCTAATTAATACTTACCTAATACTATTTTTTATTCCCTTAACTTATTTATTAAATCAACAATTATTTGACTTTTTAAAATTTTATGAATTTTCATATTTCTTTGCTCTTTCATTTATTTTTTTTAATATTTTAAAATATAACTTACTTATATTTTTTTTCCCTTAACTTGAATATTTAATCCAATATATTTAAGGCAAAATATGTATTCTTCAATTTTGGTATCCTACAATTTTAAGGATTCCAATTGTAGATTTAGTATTATATTTTAGATTACATATGTTAATTATACTACCTTTTTTCTTTTATTTTTGTTTTTTTTGTTTTTTTTTGGTTAATTACATATATTCTCTTTTTTTGTTACGTTAAAATAGGGTAATAAAGAAATTGGAATTTTGTCATTAAATCAAACTTTACCCTATCATTATACTAAACATGTTTTTTTTTTCTTAATTAACAGATATTCTCATAGAAAATTGAGATGAACAATCAAATCAAAACTTAATACTATTAAACTAACTAAAAGATTACGCATTAAGCATTACAAATATTATTATACAACCATATCTAATTACTTGATTTAAAAATAAGATAATCGATAGATATTGTACATCACTTTTACCTTTCATCTTACATATTCTTAACTTTCATGTTACATATTCATTAGTTTTTATATTGGGTTATAATCAAGTTTGTTCAATAAAAAACTTCAAATCTTGAACGTAAATTATAAATCTACAACATACAAAGAAAAAAATCAGCAGTAATTTAATCAAGCTATGTTTAAGTATCAAACATAGTAATTAAGAAATAAAAATATTCAAATTTTAAACCCTCTTATCAAATACACCGCAAAAAATAAATTTAACACAAATTGTAATCATAATTAAAACATAATAAAGTAAAACTATTTAACATAAGATGCGTCACTCTAAAAGATCTAGCTAAAGTTTTTGATGTATATATATACAAAAAGGGATGGAGACTTGCCTAAAAATTAAATAAGGTAATTATGTGTCATATAATTGTTTATTTTGAAATTATTATTTTTCTTCTCAATTATAAACATCTTCAATTAATTTTTTTTTGGAAAGTTCTAATATAGTAAAGATTTCAATTGTAGATTTAGTTTTATATTTTAAGTTACATATGTTAATATTTTTTCATCTAAAATCCTAGCAATAGTAGAATTATAAATAATACTAATATTAATTTTTTAGACCAATTATATTGTGACAAATGTCGACCATAGAGACTATGGTTTCTGCTTTATATATATATATTAGATTAATTTTTTTAAATTAATTAATAATTTATTTTAATTTACTAAATTGGAGACTTTGGGTTCTGCTATTATACTATATTATACTATATTATAATTTTTAATCAATTTGGAAAGATTACCATGTTTTCGTATTGTGGTCTTGTGCATTCTGAATTTCATATATTCTTCCAATTTCTAATCAATTGCATTATTTGCACATATTATTAAATTATAATTATACTATATTTATATACTATATTATACTATATTATAATTTCTAATCAATTTCATATATTTATACTATATTATTTGCACATTATTATTATTTTATAAATTATATTTATTAAATTAGTTAATCAACTTAAAATTTATTAACCTAAAATTTGGAAAGATTACCTCTACGTCCTCTAGTACATATCTATTCAATATCTAATATTATTTTATAATTTTATAAATTATATGACAAATGTCGTACATTGGAGCCCCCTGGGTTCTGCTTTATATAGATATACAAGTGTAGATCCCGTGCACCAATGCACGGTAAGTATAGATATTATTTTTTTAATTAATAATATTATAAGAAAAAAATCAATTGAAAATATTCATAATAGCTAATTTTATGATATTCAAGTGTACTTATAATTACGTATAAATACGATTTAATAAAAAAAAATAACTAATATATATATAAACTGCATAAATTTTATCTTCTAAGACTTTTATTTAAAATTTATGTCAAACATTTATCTTTTATTTGAAATATAGAATGAAAAGCAAAAAAATATTAAAATAAGCAAATAATTAGTTTAGGATAAATATTTTGAATCGTTAACAAAGTTATAATAACTATTTAAGATACATTGTTTGGAGTATATCTTAGTTTATATGGAGTCTTATTTTATAGGTATTATTAGTCGTGTACTTCGTATATCATATTATAAATAGTAATATACAATGAGGATAAAATAATATGAACACAATTAATGCAATTTGTTATTTACCATTTTTTCTTAATTTGATTACTCAAGCAGTATTGTAAATTTATATGCATAAATAATCTTGTAAAATAATTGTGAACGCAATGATTTTATTAAGAAATATATTCTTTACTAAAATAATGTGAACACAAACTAATACTCCTATCAATTACTGTTAATTAACCTAAATTTAAGTGGTATCTACGTTATAATTTAGGAAGTAAATTTTAAAGGAATGTGGATGCAGTAATATTTTTATTTTTTTTTATCTTATTTAATATAATCTTTTATTTATTTTTATTATACATATTATGTAAATATAAATTATGACGTCAGCATTGGAGTTTGGCGGGAAAAAAACTCACAGAAAACTGACATGTGGCAAATATGATGTTAGCATGAACTGCCTTTTAGTATAGTAAAGATTAGATTTACCCAACAACATAATAATCATGTCTTTTTACGTCATTTACATTATTTCAGTTACTCCATATTATTTTAGCTTGTTTTACCAAACAATATAATTAGTTTCAACTAACTTATCAGTATGTTATTTTCAACTATTTTGTCATGTATCTATTTAGCTAGTTTTTCAGTTTTAGTTACATTTTTAGGTTTTAGCTACCGACTTTTTCAGCTAATTTTTCGAAACAGAACTTTACAATCCATAACATATACTCCATACAAATGTATTTTAGTAAATTATCTTTTAAGTAAATATTTTTATTGTATATTACGTTATATAGAGTTTACAGAATAATACAAGATATCGAGTATATTTCCTAACGTAATATACAATAAAAATATTTACATATTTATATACTAATAGTAAATGATCTTTTTAATCTTTTATTGCAACTAGTATTATATTTCACTATTTTGGCCCGTTCTATTCACGAGTCTTAAATAAAAATATGATTCAATATTGTTTTTCCTTTTTTTTTTTTTTTTTTTTTTTTTTTTCGATGACGAGGGGTTGAGTCCCCCCGGGTACATGCATTCCCGCACCACCACATGTACCATGTAAGCCACCCCCGAGTGGTTGGTTTTTTTATTCTTTTTTGTTCCAGGTGGGATTTGAGCCTGGGACCTCACATTTGTTACACTTCCAGGTTAACCCAAATTCCACCTGGGCAACCACCACTTGGTTTTGTTTTTCCTTTATCGTTTGAGTATGATTTGTAAACCGTTTAAAATGACATTATATATTACTAGCCTCAAATAGATTTTGTAATTAAGATGCGTGAGATCTTATTGTTGTTATTCTTATAAGTAGTTTGTCCATCATTTACTATATACTAAAAGAGAATACACTAAAGAATACAAGGGACACGTGTCAAATTCTCATAGCCTTTTTTCTCGCCTAAATGAAGATCTACTATTTGGGCTTACACTTTAGTCTCTTTGCAGCCTATTTGTTGTGGCAAAAAAACAATGTCAACTACTCTATTAAAAGCCCAAAAATTACACGCACTATATCCCATTTCCAATTACTCCCTAAATTTTACACCAAAATTAAACCCACCAAACTAGATATTATTACAATTTCCCAAATTTTCTCAATCTCAAAGAGAAAAATATCAACTTTAAGATCCTATATATTTGTCACATAAGTTTCGTTCATATTCCTATAATGCAGATAAAATATATTCTTTCTACAATGAAAATTATCTTTCTTAAGTTAAATATACTAATAATTGAGTTGAGATCCTTTAGAAGATTTCATAATATATTTTGGTATATAAAATACTTTTATTCCATTAATGTATTATAACAATAACAAATCCATCTGAAAAAATTTCCCTAAATATATTATTATTTTGAAATCATTTACCTCCTTTAATCTAGACAGAATTATAATTTCAAATGATTTCCGAAATTATATAATTCAATTACACATAATTAAATAGACTATGAAAAATAAAATGGTTGACTAAATATATATCAATTTCCATAAGAGATAATGTCCACAGTCATACATACTTTATTTTTCTAGGGTCTATGCTATATTTGTTATTTATATGTTTCCTTGAATTATTAAAGAAATTGTTTCAGAATAATATAATACTCCGTATGAGACTAGATAATTTAATCGATCGAAAGTATAGAAAAAAAAATATATTTAATACGGAGTAGTAGCTAAAACAATTATAGTATGAAGGATATTTTGTATCATAATACTCCCTCCATTCCTAAATAAGTGTTTAGTGAAAATGATAAAATTTTGAAAATCTTTGTTAAAACTTATTATAAATAGAAATGAGATACTTATTATGGGAAAAAATTTAATAAAAAGGGAATACTTATTTTGAGATGAAGGGAGTAATATTTATAGTGAAACAGTCTATAAAATATTTGTGGGTTAGTCATATACCAATAGCATGATGTCAAAGCTATTATATTCTTTTCGGTTCTGGCTTTTCCAAATACTATAATGAATTGAACAATTTTTTTTTTTTTTTGAGGTAGTATTATACTCCGTAGGTGTTAATATCCATTAGTATTTAGTAGCTTAACATATACTCCGTACTATTGCATTACATTAGAGTTTAATCTATTTAATTACATTGATTGATGTTCATTTAATTAAGCATTTCATTTGTATTGCTTACTCAACGACAATTTATTCTAAATATTTATTGCTACTATTTGTTGTAGTTCTAGACATATATAATAAGTTAAATAATACGGAGTGTATCTATAATATAGTACTCCGAAGTATTATAAAATATTCCGTATAATTTTATATCTATCAAAACTAAAAATATATAACACTATAAGAACCGTGCATTTGCACGGGGGCTAAACTAGTTTGTTAATATATGACTTTCTCATATTTCAAGATAATAACTTCTAATTTCATATCTCTCATAATATTAGTTAAATATCACGGAGTATCAAATATTATTAAATGTATACTCATATAAAAAAATTAATTTTTACGATATATTTTTTATAGGTTTTGGATTGATATATTTTTATAAAAAAATCAAAGACTCGCCTCTTAAAATAAAAATGTCATACATCGTATGAAGGGAGTATTATTTAAAGTGATTTAGTAAGTACATTTATTTTTTTTGTTTATGTTGATCATGAAGTATGGTAATCTTTATACACAAAATAACATAATGTAGGTAATAGTACTTTATAGTACTTTCAAAGATTTATTGTGTTCTCTATAGTATTCACACCCAAATCTGCGCAATTCAACACCAGCGACAATGATGTACTAGCTACAGTGGCGGATCCAGGCTCCCTTTAGTGTGGGTGCACTCGATAAATAAATTGATACTAATTTTTGTTACAAAAAATTAACTTATGATGTTTTATTTGTATAACTTCTCATATATCATATTTGTACGAAATATATATGATTTTACGGCAAGATAAACTCAAAGTAAAAGTAGTTAAAAGAAAATCATATGAACAATATTGTTCTTTATATTATGACTATTTCAATTTTTCTCATCAATTGCTTATCGATTTATATGGAGTTTTGTTAGATTAAATTTTAAAATAATTTTCTTTTATTTCTTTTAAATCATAATTCATAAAAGCGAAGTATTCTTTGAAATTACATGACTTTTATATGAGATGGTATCATAATATTGCTATTATGAGAATTCTCACATGAATAATTACTATATTAATTTTTAAATAACATTTCTTTTATTGTAAGTCTATATTGATTTGAAATAATAATAAATAAATTAGAAAAGAGAAGTTCAAAAGATTGTAGTTAATCTTAATTCTACTAAAATAAAGACCAAACTCATTCATTTTTCCCGCTCAAGTAATGAATGTGGGCCTGGACTACCAAAACTTAATGTGGGTCTGGACTACCAAAACTCCTATAATCTTAATCTTAATTTGGCATAGACAAGAATCTCAAATTTGGCAATAATTTGGCATAGACGTGAATCTCAAATTTGGCAACTTTATATTGGCTGACAATTTGGCAACACTCTCAATTTAGTTATGGTATTAACAATTTGACGATTTTTAAACATATTATACCATAAAGTGAATCTCTCAAATTTGACAACTTTTTAAACATATTATATCACTCAATTTAATATAATGAACAATCTTTCTTCCTCAATTTTGGCAACTTTTTCAATCTATTATATCACTCAATATAAAAAACTATATTCCTTAAATCACTTCACAAGAAAACCATATTACTTAAAATACAAAAATTCAAGATCCCTAAAATTAGATCCTTATCCTGCAAAATGAAAGACAACTAATAATAAATTAAACCCAAAAGAGTATGTATTTTATCAAATAAGTTAGGCAGAACTCCGTAGTATTTGAAGGGGTACTCCGTTATTTATTATTTTTTTCGATAATTTTTATTAAGACGGGTCAAGTACTCTCCGACTTGCACATAAAAAATAAATTTACTATATTTTTTCTATCCATTTGCCTTTTATCTTATTCATAATACTTGACACGTCTTAACCTTGAGACGGATATACCCGTCTTAATTAAGAATTTGTGTATTTTCTTAAAGATAAGAGATATTGACCTTCGTTATTTTCTTGTCATTCCATACACAACTTTTAGTTATTTTTTATACGCAAAAAAAAAACAAATCTTACCTATTCTTCCTTAATTTTTATACGGAGTATGAAGTAAAATTTAATGTAAAGTTGAACACAAGCACATTCAAATTCTATAAAAACACTATATTATTATATCTTTGAAAATTACATTAAGTCTATAAATACCGTGCAAGGCACGGGTTCTACACTAGTTTTTGTATATGATTTTTGTATATGAAATATAGGCCCAAATCCACAAACAACCTACCAATCAAAAACAAAAAGATTTTCAAAAATGAGTGCATGCAGGGGTACTCGAACCCCCCACCTACCAAATATTTTAAGTATACAATGCCAACTGAGCTACTACACATTTGATGCCTAATAAGACTACTTAATCTTATTTATTTCTGTAGACTTAGTGGGTGCACGTGCACCGCGGTGCACCCACCTCCGTCCGCCGCTGACTAGCTAGTGGACTTTTTGCCACCCAATTTTCAACAGACTACATATAACTTCAATAAACTTTTCCCTTGAATTAAGTGGTAACAAAAATACATATCCTAGTAACAAAATGTTTGATGGTGGTAAAAAAAATACGTATCCTGATAACAAAATGTTTGATGGTTGTAACAAAAATACGTATCCTTGTAACAAAGTGCTTGATGGTGTAGATAATGAAGAAATGGTTAGCCCAAATGAGTAATCTTTTTCTCAAGATTTGCAAGACCTCCAACTTCGCTGCTGGTTTTCACACACTTGGTTGTAACCTTGACATGATGGTGATTGGTGACAATGAAAATAGACGATGCACCATTTTTTGATCTCAAAATTGATAACATTAGGAGTGTGTCATGTCATCCAAAGCCTCAAGACGCTCCACCTCAGAATGCTCCCCTTCCTCCACGTTCAAAGCCCCTTGTAGAAAAGACATATCATCTAAGGAGGATTAAAAGGAATGTATGCGATGCAACGAAGACAAATTAGAATGTGTTGTAAATTTAAAGTATTGAACAATTTATCTTTTGGTAGCACGTTAATCATATGTTTTGTCCTAATTGGTAATAAACATTAATATGTCTGATTTAACGTGAATTTGCCTATTTTGTTTTAAAAAAAACGATGAACCTTTTTTCGTAGTTGTAATTGAATTAAGTTAATTATTTCTTATTAGTTAAAGATATTAAGTCTAAATCTTCATTATTTATTTGTCAAAATGATCAAAAAATGGATAGAATTGGTAACAAAATAAATATATGTGGTAACATAAAGGTTTATTCCGTGTATATATTCAATGTGATTGTAAATTCATTGTAAGTTGGTTTTTTTAAGTGGTGACAAAAGTATTTATCGTGGTAACAAAACAGATGATTATGGTAACAAATAAACTACATATATGATATCAAAAGTTTTTGTGCTAGTACTTGCAAAATAAATATGACATCATTGTCGACTATGATTGTTGTAATAAAAATTAGATGTACAGATACAAAAAATATTTTACATGTTTGACATGATCATAAAGAAAATTAATTTTAAAAGGGTAAGAAAAACGCATCCAATCTATATCTATACTTTATAAAAAATGTAGAATGACCTACTTTTTGTAAAACTGTAGATGTACAGTTTTAGCTCTCATCCTCACCCTCCAAATTCTTCCTATCAATCTCCACCATTCCTTCTTTTGCTTGCTCCCATGCCCTACTCTGTTTTCTTCTCTCAAACACTCCACTTTCCTTCTCTTATCAATCATCATTTCTTTCTTGGTTTTCTTTTGCTTTCACGTTACATTTCCACACAAAAAAACGTTTCAGTTGTTCAACTTTTTCCACTTTCCTGGAACCTAGAGCTAACAAAAACTTCTCTGGTATTTCTTAGATCGAGACTCTCTTAGACTTGGGCACTCAAGATTTGTTCGTAGAAGCCAAGGTTGATCCTGTATTTCTTTTATTTGAGTCATCCGTCAATTAGTTTTCGTTGGTCTGCTGTTGTTCCAGTAAAGGCTATTTAAATTCCTGCAGTCTGAGTTGTAAATGACGAATCCAATGTAGATAGATGAAGATGTAGATGGATTGACTGTGATTCTCATCATAGTTGACCTGGATATTTGGTTTGCCCAGGCTTTTTTGTCGTGATAGGTTTAGCCTTGTAGAGCGTTACCTTATTCTTTTAGCGACGCCCATTTGTTTTGGCCTTACAAGTGTTATCAAATGTCTTCGTGTTTAATATGTCCACGTTTTGTGCAGTTCGGTTGATTTTATTCTGGAATGAATTAATCTATTCCTGGTTTCTGCTTTCTGTCTGCTACTGCTCGACATTTCCATTGATCAGAGTCTGGAAGATTTTCGCCTGGTGTTGGATTCCTCTCACCCTAGAAGGTATAATTTTGTTTGGTTAGCATGCCTTTGAAGGGCAGCTTTTGAATTTGAATGTTTCAGTGCAGGGAGATGTAGAGGTAAATAGATTGATCGAAAAACATTGACGCAGTTGGTGAGTGTGATTGTCAGCATTTTTTACGTGCCATGATAGTTTTACACTTGTAGGGTGTTCTTTTAGTCTCATATTTCGGCCCAAAAAAATAAGGTTTTACGGATGGTTAGAGTGCGTGTTTTGGTTCGCCCTGTTTTGATTGCATTTTGGGGTGTTGAAAAATATGTGTAGAATTCTTACAGTCTTACGGATGATTAGAGCTGGTGTTTTGGTCTGTTATGTTTTGATTGCAGTTTCTGGTGATCTCTAAAGATCTGTGGTATTTGCCGACGAGTTTTCTGGTGGCTTGCAGTTTTTGAAAGCAATGCAGTTGTCTGCACAGCGGAAAAGGCGTTTGGAAAATTTAGGCTGTGCTGAGAGTAGGTAATTCACTTAGCACAATTTTACGCGGTGACGTTGTGTGTGATTTGGATTGGCGCCAGCTGTGGTCTCCTGTAGGTTGTGGTTGTTGTTATACTTTTTAACACGGCCCGATGCTTTTCAGCCACCATTTGCAGCCCAGTATACTGCAAGCGGATCCTGGTGGAAATTCTACCCCATTGCAAGCTAGAACACGTACTAGAGGTCGTGGTCGCCAGCAGGGATGAAGATGTTGGGATACACCCCAGAAATCACACAATAATAGCAGGTTACATGTTTTGGGATTGTGCTTTTGAATCATCGTGATATTTTTTATTTTTGCTGTTGTCATTGATTTTTGCGGTATCATTTGCAGTGATTGGGTCGAAAATCATTTCGGGCTTGCCAAGAGCACAGAACGAAGTTGTGAAACGCAGGCGAAACCCGACATAGAAGTTTCTCTGGAGAGATATTGCTCAACTTTTTGCTAGCCAGCTTGATTCCGCTGCTGTTACACGAGTTTGTACAATCTCTTGATTCTTTCCTGAATTTTGTTTCTTCTTATATAAATGTGATACGTAATATTGTTGACGTATCTGATTTTTGGAGCATATTTGGTCGTTTTAGTTTGACAGTCTCATTTTACATACTGTTGCCTGTACAACAGATTATTTCAACGTGGGGTACTCGCAACAAGGTTGATTATGTTTCTCTGCACTATACTCGGCATGCTGATGATGTCCGAGAAGTAAGTTCTTGCTTTTGCGTCTATAGCCGGTATACTTCCCTGTTGTCTGTCACTGGATTGTTGACGGCTTCTGCTTTATTCTTACAGGTCAGAGCTTTCCTTGCATCCCAAAATCTTGAAGAAACTCAAGTATTTGCTAAAGTTGAAACACTGGCGGTGAGCATTGTGTAGACACTTTCGTGTTCTGCGATGATCACGCTGAATATTTGTCGTCGTCAGCTCAATCTGCTCATGTTTGTCCTGAATTAGCTAATCTCTATTCTCTAAAATAACGTTACGTCCAAAACCTTTTCAGGGTATGAAGCATTTTGATGAAATTTTAAAAGAAGCTGACGGTGTTATCCTCTCTCGAGGGACCTTAGGTATTGACCTTCCACCAGAGAAGGTACGTTCCATTTTTTCTTCAATTGGCTGATAAAATGAGAAATGTTACATAACTCAACATTGATAAATTTGTGATATTTTTCAATTTTTATGTAGTCTCAAATCAATCCTAATGCTGATGCGTTCACAAATTGGCTGTGAAAAATCATCCCTTATGCCCACATGACTACATGATTCACGGTGCTTATTGCATGTGCGATAATCAATAACCGTTTGCATGGTTTAACATTGAGGTCATGACGTTTCACCTCGGGGTACACGTCAGTCACCTCGGGGTTCACCTCGGGGTTCACGTCAAACTATAGAAAGCTTCTGCTAAAACGATCTCATAGAAACGTGCGTCTAGAAATGAATCAGAAACAACCGAAAACTTCATCTGATTGACGTAACATGCTTCCTACAGGCTGAATATGTGTACACTCAAACACTCAATTTCAAGCGAATCGTCAAACATGTCGGAGAGCCTATGTCTGAGGCAGAATCTGTTGCCTCGTCTGCGGTACTGAGGATTCCATCCTTTATTACACCGTATTTGAGATTTTCATTTTCACTCTCAATCCGTCTCCCCGAGAATTCATTTTAACTCACCGAGATATCAAGGTTTGCTTCCTGTCCTGGTGTGATACTATACAAGCTAAAACTCTATAAACCTCGTATTGGGAAACAGAAAAAGTATTGTGCATAAACATGATGTTATTTGTTGCTCTGTAACTGCTCTATTTCGGTGGAAGGTTACCTTTCTCAATCTGAGGGAAAAAACCTTTCTAATTTAGAGTATTTGGCTGTATTTTCGTGTGTTGAGCAGATTCCGAAGAAAGGTAAAATCTATTCTGTAAATGAAGGCAATGCAAAGAACTGGGGCAGCCCAACAACAAAGTATGTGTTGCGTTGTTTTTGTTAAATCTGGTGAACCTACTTTGCATTCGTATTTTGCTTCTTAACTTTTTTGATTCATAGGAATGTCGAGAAATGCAAGTCTCCGACTGACAGGTCACCTCTAAAGTCTCTCAGATGGTCCTAAGCTTTTGTTAATCATTGTCAGTACAAAAGATTACTAAATAACGGAGATTCAGGACTGCACTATAACCATTACCTTCTGCATCTTTAAATCTCGCAGGATTCAACCCTTCGTCAAAATGGTACTGACCATTTTTGGTCACGGTCAGTTTTGCGTTGGTTATTTTCACTACATATGTAATATGGAGAAATAAACATTTGGGTTAAGTTGCATAGGGTCGGGTCCATTCGGATAGTGGGTCAAGCTTAGGACCACAATTTGGTTGTCGGCCGGGTCATTTATGTCGAATCAGTTTTGCCGAGTCTATGCGTAGATGCGTAAATTGGGATTTGTTGGCTGTGTATGTTCTGCTGCAGGGGACGGCTGATAACGTTGTCGATTTCTCGCAGGCTAAAACGCTGTGGGAATTATCCCAAGAAAAATATGAACCCTTGTGGCTCAAAGGCGGAAATCACTGTGACCTGGAGCTTTAGTGCTTTACCCTGATTATATCAAACATCTAAAGAAATTTGTAAACACGGTGGAGAAACCGCCCTCACAACGATCTGTCTCAAGGAGAAGCATCGATAGGCCAGAAAATTCACGGAAGAGCACTGAAGTTTCAAGGAAAAGCACTGATCAGAAGGAAAAACCGAGGGAAAGCACAGATCAGAAGGAAAAACCTAGGAAAAGCATAGATCAGAAGGAAAAGCCGAGGAAAAGCATTGATCGAAAAGAGAAGCCGAGGAAAAGCACTGATCAGCCAGAACGACTTCTTCTGATACACGAATACAAGGCGAGTCCAGTCAACAGGATGGAGAAATTGAATATTCCCTTTGAACAGCTTGATAGGTCTCGCAGAAGTGTAGAATATCATGAGCGTCCTCGAAAAAGTATCGATATACAATTTGAGAAGGGTCGACGTAGTGTGGATTGGGTGGATAGAATACGACCAAGCTGAAAACCGTCGCACACTCACACCTCTGTAAAGTACTCGAAAGTGAGAATTATTGTATAATGGGACAGGGGATAGAACAAGTACAGATAAGTGAAAAGAACCAGCGAACGTGGTGAAGAATACGCCTATACGGGATCATATTATTCAACATTGTGATCTTAGGTCTTTGAAAAATTTCGATCTTAGACACGTGATGTTCCCACAGGACTGTCTGAGGAACGTCCAATTTAATGACTACGACTAAATCGTGATTCATGGATGTTTTAGTTGCTACGCTTCTAACATTTGACGGACGACTTTGCATTTTGGGTTCAAGGGTGTGGTTTTAATGTGATGATTATTGTGTTTAATATGACTGTTTTGTTGTTTAGTTCATTTGCTTTTGTTGTTTGTCAAAAATAATCTTCTTCACTGTTAATCATTGTCCGCATGAAATTGTGACTATCAACTCATAACTGAGGCTCGGTTAATATCTAATACCGATACAATATGGTCAAGTGCCGGGGTTGTAATTTTGGGCTCGCGTGTTAGTGTCGATATTTCCACTTTAATAGTTCAAGAAACGGATTGCCTTGTGGGCGGCTTACTATCCCACCGTGACCGTTTGTGGTGTATCAAGAGATGTTGGTCCACGACCTTTAGGCATATGTTCGGCCATATCTCATCCCGTTTAGTTCATGAAGTACACATCCGTTTAAGGAATGTGCTAAATTACGGAGTACAACGTTATTATTAAGCAAATTGTTGTAAATAATCGTCATATTATAACAATTTTAATTTGTGAACCAAATATTTTATAATGACAGCAAAAGAGAATTTTATAAATTCTACGGTGAGTCCGTCTCATAGTATGAGACAATAAATTCATAGTTACTTTTGAAGAATAACTACGTTACTTTTCATATGTAAGCCAATTACGTTTGAACAGAGTAGCTGTAGATCAACGATAATATATATAGTGGTTAATGGTTAAACAAAAATATGGTCAAACATGATATAAACAACTGTTAAATAAATCATGTTACAAACATTAATGATCAACAAATATGAGAGATAAGAAAAAACAATTACAATTAGAAAAAAGAAAAAGATTTAATTAAATTAGGCTAATTAAATTATTGAACTAGGGGATGTCTCATATTATGAGGCGGCCTCAGTTTAGAATTACTCCCTCAAGTGGGTGACTAAGCTACATTCTAAGATCGATTTGGTTAAATTGAAACTTGAATTGTGAGCCATTGGGAATGATACAAAACAAAGCATGATCGGCTGCATGTCAACTGTCGAGCTCGGTTCTTAATTCTCGAGAATTTACGTTCACAGCGTGACACAATGCGACGGATTAGTTGGCCGTTAAGCCAACATTAGTTGCATTTTGTATACACATAAAAGCAAAAATACTCACAATTACAATAGTCACCTTCAGATTTGTGTGATACGGAGTAAATAGAAACACGACTGCAAGGTTTGACATGCCGTTACTGATGAAAATTATGCTCAACAAGTCGCGACACTACAAACCGGACCATAATCGTCAGATCAAGCACGAGGTATTAGGTAGGTATTACAACTTTTGTTTGACGTGTCCATAAAATATATTTCCGAATCAACAATATTAATTGATATATAGTAATTTAAAACCTAACTAAAATGTCTTTAATGTACGAGTACAAAATTACGCGTGGACATACAATATCGTGATCACCTTGATACAACCAATATGATCATTCAGTCATATGCAAGGGTAATATAGAGACATAAACAAGTATGCAAAGCAATGAAGCATGATCATGGGTAAATGGGTAAAAAAAATTAAAAAAAAGAGAAGAAGAGTCAAAGACATAGACGTATAACTCCACGACTTACGGTGTAAATTGACAGTTTTTCAAACTGAAAAAAAAGACCCATAAATCAAGTTTTTTCAAATGTAATGTGGTCTTCTTCGATACATGTGCGCGTGAGTAGTGACTCCCCTTTCATAACCCTCCGTTTTTATTATTCCCTGAGTTCCGATTATTTGTTTACACTTTTTATTTAAAATATTACAAATTATTTATTTACACTTTCAAATTTATCAAAAAATGACCCATGTAAATATGAGTCCCTTTAATAAATAATCTCAATTAAATCAGCTGACAAACATAAGTGCGTCTTATGAAAGAGGAGTAGTTTGTGTTATTATAAGGGGTAAAAAAGAATATACACAACGAAAGAATAATGAAATGAAATTCGTAGGAGGGAGAAAGAGTAAAAACAACATGAAAATGTTAGGGAGCATGTAGACGAAAGGAATTGGAGGGGAGTGAGTAAGAACACGTGTGATGAGATGTAAGTGCTTAGGAAGAAAAAAAAAACAAAGAATAACGGAAATAAGAGTATTATGAGGGATAAAGAAGAAAGAGTTGGAGCAATAAGCGATGAGGGGTAAAGAAGAAAGAGTATTATGAGGGGTAAAAAAGAATGAGAGGATAAAGAGGATAAAATAAGTAAACGAAGTGAAATACGTTGATAAAAGGAAAAGTGAATGAATAAAGGGGGAATAATAGTTTTAAGATGGGTAAGAAAATAGAAGTGGAGTAAGCAAATGAAAAAAAAATTATTTAAGGATAAAAAAGTACAAGGACACAAAGAAATAAAAGCGCAATAGGAAGTCGAAAGAAGGAAAATAAATGAGGGTAAACTGATTAAAAGCAAAAGAGGCGAGTAAAAAGTATTGTGAGAAATAATACAGAATTAAAAGGAGATGGAGAGGAGGAAGATGAGGATAGGGAATAAGAGAAATATTTATAAGATGAGCAAAGTCAAGCAGAAATATGTTCAAAAGGAAAACATTCGGAATAAGGGTTATATGAGTTGTACATGAGGGTTAAGGAAAGAAGAGGTTGAAGAGTAAGGAATGTAAAATGAGTATTACAAGAAGTAATGAATGATGAAGGGGAGGAGATGTGATAGACAAATTCGTAGTGAGGAAAATGAGTAAGAGAAGAGTAGGCACGAAAATGGGGAAAAATCAGTAATAGTAAAGGATGCGAGAAAAAATATACTAACAATTGTAAAAGGAAAAAAAAATAGGGGAATAATAGTAGTATGAGGAGTGAGGAAAAAGGAGGAGTTTGTGTTATTATAAGGGGTAAAAAAATAAATAACGGAGATAAACGAAAAGAAAATGATAATTATAGAACAAGAGGAGAAACACGAGGGAAATGGTAAGTATGGACCATGAAGATGAAAAGAAACGAATGAGAGTGCGTGAAGGGAAATGAGATGAGGTGTAAGATGCTTAGGAAGAAAAACAAACAAAATAACGAGACTAAGAGTATTATGAGGGGTAAAGAAGAAACAATCGGAGGAATTAACGATGATCTGAAAAGGAATTTTAGGAGGTAGGTGAGGAGAAATTAGGGGATAAAGAGTAGGTAGTAAGTAAACAAGGTGAATGACAATGAGTAGAGAAAATGAATGAATAAATGGAATAATAGTATTATGACGGGTAAGAAATTAAAAAGCAGATGAGTAAGCAAATGAATAAGAGTATGTAAGGGTTAAAAAAATAATAGGTGACAGAGAAACAAATGCAAAACATGAAGTAGACAGTACGAAGGTAAATGAGAGCAAATTGATTAAAAGGATAAGAGACAATATTTTTTTTTTTTAAAAAAAAAAAAAAAAAACAAAATGTAATTAAAAAGAGAGGGGGATGAGGTGGAGGAAAAGGATATGAAATCGGGAAAATTTTAGTTAGACGAGCGAAGGGGAGGAAATATTGATCAAAAGGAAAACATTAGGGATAAGGGTTGTAAAAGTGGTACATGAGGGGTAAGAAAAGAAGAGGCTGAAGAGTAAAGAACGAAGAACGAGTATTATAAAGGGTAATGAACGGTGAAGGGAAGGAATGTGATAGGAAATAGATGGTGAGGAAAATGAGGAAGAACAGAGTAGGCGCGAAAATGGGGGTAAATGAATAATAATAGAGGATGCTAGAAAAAAATATACTGAGAATTAAAAACAAAAAAGGGGGAATAATAATAGTATGAGGAGTGAGGAAAAATGAGGAGTTTGTGTTGTTATAAGGGGTAAGAAAATAAATAACGGAGATAAATAAAAGGGAAATGGTAAGTACGGAACAAGAGGAAACACGGGGAAATTGGTAACTAGATACCATGAAGATGAAAATAAACGGAGCGAAGTAAGTGAGAGGAGACGATAAGATGAGGTATAAAATGCTTAGGACCAAAACTAGAAAGAATAATGGGAATAAGACTATAAGAGTATTATAAGGGGTAAAGAATAAAGAGTCGGAGCAATAAGAGATGATGAATAAAAAAAAAAATTGGAAGAAAGTGAAAAGAAATGATAGGATTAAGAGTAGGAAATGAGTAAACGAGGTGAATTCCGCGGAGGAAGGAAAAATGAATGAATAAAATGAACAATGAAATTATGATGGGTAAAGAAATAAGAAGCGGAAGAGTAAGGAAAGAGAAGGAGAAATTTGCGTTATTTTTTTTTTTTTTGGGGTCAATCGAAGCACGCACTTAGTCGCATTATAAATAGTAGTGAGGAGGAAAGTGGTAGGGAAAAGGGAAAGAGAAGATGAGGGAAATAAGTATTAGTGAGGAGGAGATAAAGAAAAGAAATTTGTTGTGAAAAGAAAATAGAAGTAGTGATTAAGGAGAATAAAAGTAGAATGAAGGATTGAAAATCAGAAATGGAGGAGGCGCAAAATCTACGTACAAACGGCCCTAGCAAAGCAACCCGCATTGGGGGACCGTGCGCGCTAGCGCACGGTCCAACAACTAGTAGTAACAAAACACATGAGAATAGTAACAAAATACTTTACAATGGCAAAACTGATTAAACTTATAACGTAATTAAAGTAAACGTGTAACACCCCGTGTTTTATTAACACAAATTTATTATTTTAACTAAATTATTAAAGTAAAATTTATATGATTTAAACTTTATTCCTTTGTTTAGAAAACGCGGCCGAAAAGTTTAGTTCAAATAAAATTTCACAATATATATCTCACTAAAAACTCCTTAAATTTTATGTTAATTTGTATTATAAGTTTTACGTCTAAAATACTTGTCAAACTAAAACTTTGATTCAATTGCTTTTATCAAAATTAATAAATTTGCATTTTACTTTAAAAATTACTATTACACTTTTATAACTTATTTGTAACTGACAACTTTTACACTTTGTCAAACTAAAATTTTATCGAAATGTATCTTGCAAATGAAAAGACCGTTTGAAATTCTACGAAACTGTAATACAATTTATAACTGGCAACTTTTACATTTTTATATTTTCGAACAATAAATTTTATAATATTAATGATGAAACTAAAATTTAAATTAAATAATATAAAGTATAAAATATTTTATAATATATAAAAGTTTATGAATAAGAGTAAATGAAATGAAACAAATCGAACATTTATACTCCGTCGTCATGTCGACATCTACCTCTTCTTCTTATCCATTCATTTTTTTTTTTTTTTTTATATTTGTTGAAGGCTTCTTCAACACACCTTATCTCTTTCTCCCTCATATACTCCCCTCCTTCCTTTCATTTTCATTAAAACAAAATCTGAAAACCCCTTTCTTCAACCTTCCTTTTTCTTCTCTTTTTCCCCTTATTTTATCCACCATTAAAACAATAAACAACAACACCAAATCAACAACAACAACGAGATGAGCAAAATCAACACCACAGCAACAACAAACAACACGTCACTGACAACAACTGACGGCACCAACAACGGCCACCATGGCCGCCATACACTCGTCGGACCACCACCACCACCGTAGTCCTCTCTCTCTCTCCCCTGCTTTTCTTCTCGGCACTCACCTCTCGACCTCCATTAATGGAGGATGTTACCTCCGTTTTTCTTCGCCGGAGCACCGACCGCCTCACCGGAGTCGCCATTGGAGCCGACCTCGAGCTTGACTACCGTGGTCCCTTCTCTTTTTCCCTTTTTCGTGGTCCCCTTCTTTTCCTCTGTTTTTTTTTTCTAGCTTATCGGAGTATTGCCGGCGCTACAACCTCCGACGACCGTGGTATGTCCTCCTTCCCTTCATCTTTTCCACTCTCCATTTGAATTCTCCCTATCACTTACTCTCTCTGTCGTTTCCTTGAAAACGCCTTCGTCGGAGCTGTCACCGTGACTCTTTTCATCCTCCGTTTATTTTTCGGTCTCCTATGCTCTGTCCTCTGTCGACCACCATGGCCAGCACCTCAGTCTTGCTGCCTCCGTCCAATGTGGTGAGCCTCCGTCTCAACTCCGTCTTTATGTTTTGATTTCATTTCAACCGTCCATTTCATTCTAGTCCGCCTATTTTGTTCTTATTTCAAATCATTCAGCCAATTAAATTAACTCTCGACATTCAGCTTCCGTCTATAATTATCATATTGATTCATTGTGTCAAGTCTCACTCCCCTCTTTCTCTGTTTCTCGGGTTGCTGTCGATGTCGTTGTGTCGACCCGAGCTGACGTTCTCATTTGGCTTCACAGCTTTTGGATTTTGGGTACATATATGGAAATGGGTTAGGAGGTTTATTTGGAGGCCCTCTGTTCGTGAGCCAAATTTAGGTGACTCGACTCTTACCTAAAATCTCTACTTTTAAAACTTTAATTTTATTCCAGCTTGTGATTCAAAGTGAGCTAGTATCTCTATGATGATACATTTTGGGTGAAAAATGTGCCGGGAATTATTGTTGAATTTATATCTCTATTATCATGTTAAAATTATTTGTTATGTGTAAATTAAAATATATAAAATTTATGTATCACAATTATAAAATAAGACTAAAAATATTATTAACCGACTTAAGTAAATAAACTATATAGATATAAAAATATTTATAGTCGTAAAAATATTTATAGTCATTTAAAAGTTCAAATAAAACACAACCAAAAATGAAGAGTTAAATAAAAAGAGTATTAAGTTTAATTTAGTATTAAATCAATTTAAAAGTAAAAATATAAATTAAGTTTTCCGTATAAAATTTCTAAGATAATTATATAAAAAGTCATATATCAAATTTAACATGACGATTACTTTATTTAAAACTCTAAAGTTTAAAATGAACTTAAACTATACTAAATAAGTACTCGTACTCCGTATTTGGTTAAAATATTAAAAGGAAATAAAGAACTTAACCAAGTGGTGGTTGTCCAGGTGGAATTTGGGTTAACCTGAAAGTGTGCAACAAATTGTGTGAGGTCACAGGTTTAAATTCCACCTGGAACCAATTTCCCACTTGGCCACTGCAGCCCCTGTCGGGGTGGCTTACATGTACATGTGGTGGTGCGGGAATGCATGTGCCCAGGGGACTCAACCCCCTCGTCATCAAAAAAAAAAAAAAAAAAAAAGAAAAGAAATAAAGAACTTGTAATTTATATTTATAATAAACAAAAGTAAAGCAAATGTTGAATAATGTTAAAAATTAGTATCACTAACAAGATTTTTGAAAATAAAATGAAGTTCGGCGAAGTCGCGTAAAAAGAAATTTAAGAACTAACGTCACAAATATATACTAGGATAAAAATAAAGTGTCAAGAATTTACTAAGTATAAAAAAATTTAAGGTCGAAAAGAGTATCGAATCATATAAATAACTTGGTAGTATAACATCTATATCTATCTATATAACATTATTAAAAGGGTAGCTTAAATCTAAACTTAATAAAATTCCACGTGTCATTACTTCATACCTTCACTAATTTGCTTCCACCTTGACATGCTCATCCATTTGATCTTTCACTACACAAATTTATTTTCATTTATTCACATTCATTTCCACCATTTTAATGAAACTCATTTAAATGACCTTTTCACCTTCATATTCGCCCGTTTCAAAACATTCATGTCATTATTTCCACGGTTAGCTCTATGATTCCATGCATTTACAATTAAACTTTTCAAATCCCCTTTCTTTTTAAGTATTATTAAGCTCCACTTTTGACTTTTTGTAAGCAAAATCTTTCAACCCAAAAATAATTGTTACTCTGTGCTAAATGTTTGCACTGGAATTTGTCGAATTCTCCATTTACTTGCATAAGTATTTCTCATCTGAATATTCAATTCCAAGTTAAATTAAAAATGAATGTCGATATCTAACAATCCGTCATGAAGACATTGGTGAAAGTATTCTTAGTATAAACTATTTCATAGGTGGGGTATTGAAAAACCTTTTCAACGTAGATAAACAACAATAACCACAGTGCGAAAGATGAAACATGTATGTAAGAATTTCGAGTCCTGTCTTACAGTTGTGGAATTCCAACTCCTATGTTATGTATTTATGATATCTAATTTTAAAGACATTTGTTGAGTGTTTGTGCTGAATATTTTTTTATTATGATGTGTTGTTGGGGTAAAAAAGTATGTAATCATACAGTAATATTGTCGTTAATTTCATGTATGAAATCAATGTCAAGTAAAACAAGTTTAATTCTTATCTTAAATTTTTGATTAACACATTATTTGGCCTCATTATACCAAAAAAAGAAACTAAATAAAAACCGTGAGTATCACGGGAGTTAAAACTAGTTTTTATATGAAAAGATTAACTTAAAGTAAACCTCACAAAAAAAAAATGTCACTAAATCACAACGAACATTGAAGTTTAGCACGAGCATGATATTCATTTGCTGTGTTCATAGCTCAAATGAAATAAAATAAAATAATTTTTTTTTTCATAATATAGCAGACTTAGAACCTGTTCTTTCGGACTTTTAAATTTGGCCCAGGCCAATCAGTGAATTAAAGCCCAGAAATGAAATTTGGTATCTTGAATAGAAGATCAATCGAAATGAGCAAAGCAGAATCGAGGCGAATGAAGCTCAATTGAATAATATAATTGTCTTTGAACTAAATCGAATCGAGTGAAATTTGATGAACTACACTAAGCTGAATGGAGCTGAATTGAATTGAGCCCAAGTGGTGAGCCCAGGCGAAATGAAATGAAAATAAAATTTGGGAAAATCAGGTTCTTAGAAGTGAAGTCTAAGTAAAATGAAACTCCATTGAATTTAGAGTAATTTAGTGATACAAACTTTACCTATGAACATAATTAATGTATTAATCATAAAACCAATATTAAATTTGATTTACGTTTTTAAATAACAGAATTAAGCTATGTGGCATAACTAATTTAAAAACTTTAATTTATACTTTTGATTGAACTAGTTAATGGGTCCGACAGTGCTCGGGGTTCAATTCTTCGAGTTTCTAATATAAAAACTGATCTCATGCATGCTATGGTATCTATGGGTTTTTAAGAGGCTGTGTTGGCGATTTTATTGTTTTGCAAATACTTTACGTATTATCAAGTAAGAAAAATTAATACTCCGTGTATATGAGTCGATCATCGTATCCCTATTAGAGACCCATTTGATAGAAATGAAACTATACATAATTCCTTATTGTTTTTAATGTATTTTAATACTCCGTACAACTAAAATCAATTGTAGTACAACTATGCATTGTTAAGACTTTCCACAGGAAAAGTTTATTATAATTTCTTAGCTTGATGCAAATAATCATATATCTTATCGCTCACTTTATTTCATCAATATATATAATAAAAAACTTGAATCAAATGGTTGTAGTAAAGTAACAATTTACCATGTAAAATATTTTTTTAATCAATTCCTCGTAATTTAAACACCATTAGTAAATATTGTTAAACCCATATTTAAAATAATGGAAACTTGAAATGAATCAATGCAGAACTAAAGAAACTAATTAAATATATGACTCTGCCAAGATTAATATCACTAATTTTGTAATAGACAAATTACTTACAATTTTTTCTGTTTAAAATACACAAATTGTCATATGATATGATTTTACAATAAAATTATCGTAAGACCTCAACATAAGGCAATTATTTTAGTTTATCAACACATATATAAATTTTGTTTTATGGTTGTTTGCACATGTGAGACGAGCTCATGCGATCCAAGATCTACTATTTAAAAAATAGACCTCTTAATTTTTAGTTACTAAATGTCTAATTGCCATGAAAAAGATTAACCACATGCAAGCAACTACCTATAGGGGTAAAATTGTCAAAAAAATGTTACGCAAATTTTGTGTGTTATTCACACTTTTATTAAAGGTTATAGGATATCTATAAGATCTTTTCTTAGATGAAACATTATTTGAAGACAAAGAATTAATGTCGTGTAGCAGCTAGTTTCGCTAAGACCATGACCACACCGACAAAAATAAAAAGATACATAAACTTATTAGTTTAATTTTAATATTGAGTATATATTATAAATGGAACAAATCGTGTGAGTAGAAAATTCGTTTGATTCAAGTTTTTATTTTCCGTAATTAATAATGAGAACCATTTTTTACTTACAAGCCTTTTCGCTTTTACTTCTTTTTTTTGTATTAAATGATTTATGTATACTTTTTGTTTTAGATATGGTTGCTTTCGTATCAACAACATGCTTCGTCAAATAAAGACCGATTAATATTTTTCATTTTTTATTATAACATCATCTAGTACGTTTATTATATATAAATTTTATGACGGACAAATATTCATTCATATTTTCCATCTAAATATATATTTAGTGCCAAAACATTATCACCCTCGTCCACTGATTATTTGATTATGGTTTTGTATTGTATTCAACTCATTGTAGATAACGAGTTCAATGCTCATTTTACAGGACTTGAATATTACAGTTTATGACAATTGACTTAAACACGTTGTACGCAAACATTATGAACCAAAAAAAAAAAAAACAAAAAATCATTATTAATGTAACGAGCATAAACCTTTTTAAAAGCAAGGCGTTAAAGTATTTGATCCAATGAAATAAATTTTATTAGAAAATCATGTTTTATACCTTAAAGCTTTTCTAGGTGAATTTTCTGAAAAGCACAGGTGTTTATTAAAATTTTAATTATGAAGTTACAACCTCGAATAATAGAAAAACTTATTCAATTGAATTACAGTCTTCCCATAATTTATCATTCTTTTTCCAATTTTTTTTGCCTTGCTTTATGGAAAGCTGCTTGTATACTATGGTAACTTCAGTAAAAAGATCGTGACAATCTTTCCCAACGGCAATCAAACGTTTGCAGCATTCTTTTGATACGTCACCGCGAGATTCAAATACGTGTTCATATATAGTACTTCCACATTTTTTACCCAAACCACTTTCGCATTTCAGCAATTGATTTGATCCCTCTGGTTTTTCTGCAGGTTTCTTACATTGTTCCCACACTTTGTCATTTTTACCCCAAATCTCTTTATCTTCCTCTATTGTTAAGCGCTTGTATACGATAGTTACTTCCGTTAAAAGATCGTGACAATCTTTTCCGACAGATTTCAAACGACGGCAACATTCTTCTGATACCCCGTTTCAGTCTTCAAATACATTTTGGTATATGATAGCCACACTTGCCTAGGCCATTTTCACACTTTAGTAAATCGTTGGATTTCCTAAGACTCCTTGTGTAAGTGGAATCAATTCCAGCACTATGTCTAAACATGATAGACAAAGTTACGAGGAGATAAACAAATGCAGCCGATGATGACACTGACAAGTTCTTTTTTGACTCCGTGGAAAACCTGATGTAAAAAATCGACTTTTCGTTATAGTTATTTAAGTTTTTAAAGAATGCTAAAATAAAAATTAAGAATGATGATATCTTTTGATATTTAAAAAAGGGCTATTTATAGGTCTTCTATATTAAATTCCAAATTTCAAACGTTTTTTCATTTTCAAAGTAACTTGCAATATCATTATTGTTATTTTATTTACATGCTTTACTAAATCATGAAAATATAGCAATTTGTTGAAATTATTAAATATTAAATAACTCACCGATTACATTAAAAATTACTCCGCATTTATTATAGAGTGTTCTCTATTTAACGCAAACTATTTTGGATTCGTTTAAAATGAACAAGTAAACAACGATACATTAAAAACAACGATACATTAAATCGATATTCGCTAAGTCAACGATACATTGTATTACCACCCCGCGTTACAGTTTTAAAAACCCGAACAAATAATACATAAACGAGCCGAGCCGCCTTGTAGCAAAACATACTACAATTCATGGAAACCTAAAGTTCAATTTAGAAATAACACTTGACCCACTTTTCCAATGTTTGAAAATTAGGCTCCATTCAGCCTATACCAATAATACATACTTTTAAGCATTGCTACTTTCTCTTCTTTTGTTCCTAGTTCTAGTATCGTTGTTGGCAACACCCCATCAAGAAGTTTCGGCAAGCTAATTAGACAATAATATTCTTCGTATAACAGAAGTTTCTCCCCTTTCAATTCATTAAGGAATTCAACCAACCGCTTCTCTTTACTGTTATTAGCACAACTACTTTCACCGACCACAAAGGTGTGTCTATGGCCATCACTACCCGTGGTGGTGTCTGATTCAGACGCTTTCTTAATAGGATCTGAAAATGTCGATTGAACGATTACCTTCAGGGGTTGGCAACTCCTGCAATTGCCGAATACAGGTTCCATCCGCGTGTTGAAACCAGCCACCTATTATTTTAGCCAAAAGTATAAGTTATTAGGGGATTGACTCATTGTAAAGTACTTCCGCCAAAAAAACTCATTGTAAAAGATCACATATTCGTACCGCTCTTTGCCTGTTAAATTCCGTTTGTAATTCGTCAGCTTTTAAAATAATAGCATCCTTTGCACGAGAACGTATATTAGGATTATTTTTAGACCTTATGTTGTATTGTACAGTCATAGTTACCCAAAAATCGTCGTCCCATCACCGTCCTCGATTCCGCCATTCCTCCCCGCTTGCGTACGCCAATAGTAGTTCCTTTAAGTACTCTACCTCTTCAAGGTTCCACTGATGCGTCGGTAACATCTTCAAAAAGCTGAAGAACTTGTAAGCATCTTGCATTAAAATTTGATGCGTTGACGCATCAACACTGAACATAAATTAATTAGTACATGGTTTGATACAAACTCAGGTTCAAGTTCATTAAGAGAAAGGGTTTACACAATCAAAATCAAGATCCGAACGACATAAGTATAATCATATGTATACTCGTATAAACTATGACAATGTTAAACAAGAATAACGAAAGTGAGAAAGGTATAATCTTTATATATACATACAATTGATAAACCTAAGAAAACAACACAAACAAAAACTAAAACTAAGGACAGATTGGGCTGTAAGACTCAGATTGGAATCCATAGACACTGCGGAGAAGACAGTTTAACGAGACTACATGCTTGACCTGGAAACAGTCATTCTTTTAAGTTTTAAGAATGCATAAGTATAAAGGTTTCTCCGCATGGCTAACTCAATTCTTTAAAATAAATCCGGTGTTATAGGAAAAAGGACATACATATATAATGCTATAATGTAAACAATTGTGACAGCTTATTCAGGGGAATGCCGACCAATATCCGATTTAACTATATCTTCTACCGCTTTGTCTCCTCGATAACTGCCTCATAGATCTCCAATGTATTCTGTATTAGAAGAGTGGGCTCCTCTTCTAGGGCCTCTCCCTCTCCTTAAGAGTCGAGTAGCTACGCCATTTAAGCCGAGTCAGTAAACAGCCTACTATGCATACTATGCCTCTCCCTCTTCTTCTAGTCGAGTACCATCAGTTAAAGGGTACTACTATGCCTCCCTTGATGGCCGAACATCTTTCTCATTTATTGGGCGAACCTAATAGCTAAGGGGGAATTTCACCCGGTATTTCACTACCCACTGAATTAGGCTTGAATTGAACCTACACTAATGTCCGCTGTCTGAAAGCCGATCTGGATTCCACTCTTACATTGGATGTTGTAAGACGTTATCTTATTCTATTTCATTTCAGTAGAAAGCTATATAACTATAGAGTGTAGTGTTTTATCTTCTTAGCTAAAGAAGAAGCAGTAGCAGCAGCAGCTAAATAATTATACTCAAACCGTTATACTGATGCCATCATCATTTTAAACAAGTTCTCACTATCAAATTTAGAAAATTACTCTCAATTTCTATTTCTGAACCAGAATCTATATAAATCAGAACCAGAAAATTAAGATTAAAATCAAACAAAAATCAAAACATAACAAAATCAAAATGGAAACATACATTAATTTTTTTTTGATGACTTCAACACTTGTTGCCGCTTCAAACTGCTTGTATTGGTGATTCCAACACTCGCTAGCGCCTCAAACTGCGTTTCAGGGGCGCTTCTTTGTTTTATTCTTCTTGACTTGATGAACATTGAATAATGATGTAGGAAAACAGATAATATAAGGGGTTTAGGGCAGATATTTAAGGCGAGTAGAGGTAATCATGGCTAGGAAAACAGATATCCATCACCTCCTCCGTTTTGAGGTGATGGATTTGCAGGGATTCTTTTTTAAATTTTTCACTGTAATCGTGTAATATTTTTGGGTGGTGGGTGAGATAGTTAATGACTTATGAGGTTATGAGCATCAGCTCTTATTTTTCAATGTACTTCATTTTATAAATACACAAATTCTCATTTAGGACCACTAAACCCGTTTTAAGCTTAAGACGGGTCGGGTCAACCCGTTTTTCATTTTTTTTTTTTTTGAATTTTTTTTTCAAGACCCATGATTTATTTTTAAAAACTTTTGTCGAAAATCGTGTTTATAGGGTTATTGAAAATGGTAACAAAGTAATGTAAAATGGTAATATATTATATTATATTATATTTGTAACATATTATAAAACATAGAAGATAAAATATTATCATAACATTTGTTTAATATGTTACCAAAGTAATTAAACAAATGTTATGACAATTTTTTATTTTCTATGTTTTATAATATGCTACAAATATAATATAATATAATATGTTACCATTACATTACTTTGTTACCATTTTCAACAACCCTATAAACACGATTTTCGACAAAAATTTTTAAAAATAAATTTTGGGTCTTGAAAAAAATTTAAAAAAAAAAAAAAAAACGGGTTGACCCTACCCGTCTTCAGCTTAAAACGGTTTTGTGGTCTTAAATGAGAATCTGTGTATTTATAAAACGAAGTACATTAAAAAATAAGAGCTGATGCTCATAACATCATAAGTCATTAACTATCTCACCCACCATCCAAAAATATTACACGGTTACAGTGAAAAATTTAAAAAAGAATCCCTGCAAATCCATCACCTCAAAACGGAGGAGGTGATGGATATCTGTTTTCCTAGCCATGATTACCTCTACTCGCCTTAAATATCTGCCCTAAACCCCTTATATTATCTGTTCTCCTACATCATTTTTCAATGTTCACCAAGTCGCAAAGAATAAAAAGCAAAGCGTCCCTGAAACGCAGCTGAGGCAAGAACAAGTGTTGAAGTCAACAAGTGTTGAAGTCATGAAAAAAAAAAAAAAAAAAATCAATGTATGTTTCAATTTTGATTTTGTTATGTTTTGATTTTTGTTTGATTTTAATCTTAATTTTCTGGTTCTAATTATATAGATTATGGTTAAGAAATAAAAATTGAGAGTAATTTTCCGAATTTGATAGTGAGAACTTGTTTAAAATGATGATGGTATCAGTATAACGGTTTGAGTATAATTATTTGGCTGCTGCTTCTTCTTTAGCTAGACAAATAAAACACTACACACTATAGCTATATAGCTTTCCAGTGAAATGAAATAGAATAAGATAACGTCTTACAACATCCAATGTAAGAGTGGAATCCAGATCGGCTTTCAGACAGCGGACATTAGTGTAGGTTCATTTCAAGCCTAATTCAGTGGGTAGTGAAATACCGGGTGAAATTCCCCCTTAGCTATTAGGTTCTTCCAATAAATGAGAAAGATGTTCGGCCATCAAGGGAGGCATAGTAGTACCCTTTAACTGATGGTACTCGACTAGAAGGAGAGGGAGAGGCATAGTATGCATAGTAGGATGTTTACTGACTCGGCTAAAAGGGTGTAGCTACTCGACTCTTAAGGAGAGGGAGAGGCCCTAGAAGAGGAGCCCACTCTTCTAATATAGAATACATTGGAGATCTATGAGGCAGTTATCGAGGAGACAAAGTGGTAGGTGATATAGTTAAATCGGATATTGGTCAGCATTCCCCTGAATAAGCTGTCACAGTTGTTTACATTATAACATTATATATGTATGTCCTTTTTCCTCTAACACCGGATTTATTTTAAAGAATTGAGTTAGCCATGCGGAGAAGCCTTTATACTTATGCATTCTTAAAAGAAGGACTGTTTCCAGGTCAAGCACGTAGTCTCGTTAAACTGTCTTCTCCGCAGTGTCTATGGATTCCAATCTGAGTCTTACAGCCCAATCTGTCCTTAGTTTTAGTTTTTGTTTGTGCTGTTTTCTTAGGTTTATCAATTGTATGTATATATAAAGATTATACCTTTCTCACTTTCGTTATTCTTGTTTAACATTGTCATAATCTATACGAGTATACATACGATTATACTTATGTCGTTTGGATCTTGATTTTGAGTGTGTAAACCCTTTCTCTTAATGAACTTAAACCTGAGTTTGTATCAAACCATGTACTAATTATTTATGTTCAGTGTTGATACGTCAACGCATCAAATTTTAATGCAAGATGCTTACAAGTTTTTCAGCTTTTTGCAGATGTTACCGACTCATCAGTGGAACCCTGAAGAGGTAGAGTACTTAAAGGAACTACTATTGGCGTACGCAAGCGGGGAGGAATGGCGGAATCGAGGACGGTGCTGGGACGACGATTTTTGGGTAACTATGACTATACAATACAACACAAGGTCTAAAAATAATCCCAATATATGTTCTCGTGCAAAGGATGCTATTATTTTAAAAGTCGATTTAGTTACAAACTAATTTAACAGTAAAGAACAAGATTTAATATGTGATCTTTTACAATGAGTTTTTTTGGCAGCAGTACTTTACAATGAGCCGATCCCCTAATAACTTATACTTTTGGCTAAAAAATAGGTGACTGGTTTCAACACGCGGATGGAACCTGTATTCGGCAATTGCAAGAGTTCTAACCCCTGAAGGTAATCGTTCCATCGACATTTTCAGATCGTATTAAGAAAGCGTCTGAATCAGACACCACCACGGGTAGTGATGGCCGTAGACGCACCTTTGTGGTCGGTGAAAGTAGTTGTGCTAATAATAATAATAACAGTAAAGAGAAGCGGTTGGCTGAATTCCTTAATGAATTGAAAGGGGAGAAACTTCTGCCAGACGAAGAATATTATTGTCTAATTAGCTTGCCAAAGCTTCTTGATGGGGTGTTGCCAACAACGATACTGGAACTAGGAACAAAAGAAGAGAAAGCAGCAATGCTTAAAAATATGTATTATTGGTATAGGCTGAATGGAGCCTAATTTTCAAACATTGGTAAAGTGGGTCAAGTGTTATTTCTAAATTGAACTTTAGGTTTCAATGAATTGTAGTATGTTTTGCTACAAGGCGGCTCGGTTCGTTTATGTATTATTTGTTCGGGTTTTTAAAACTGTAACGCGGGGTGGTAATACAATGTATCGTTGACTTAGCGGATATCAATTTAATGTATCGTTGTTTTTAATGTATCGTTGTTTACTTGTTCATTTTAAACGAATCCAAAATAGTTTGCGTTAAATAGAGAACACTCTATAATAAATGCGGAGTAATTTTTAATGTGATCGGTGAGTTATTTAATATTTAATAATTTCAACAAATTGCTATATTTTCATGATTTAGTAAAGCACGTAAATAAAATAACAATAATGATATTGCAAGTTACTTTGAAAATGAAAAAACGTTTGAAATTTAGAATTTAATATAGAAGACCTATAAATAGCCCTTTTTTTAAATAACAAAAGATATCATCATTCTTAATTTTTATTTTAGCATTCTTTAAAAAATTAAATAACTATAACGAAAAGTCGATTTTTTACATCAGGTTTTCCACGGAGCCAAAAAAGAACTTGTCAATGTCATCATCGGCTGCATTTGTTTATCTCCTCGTAACTTTGTCTATCATGTTTAGACATAGTGTTGGAATTGATTCCACTTACTCAAGGAGTCTTAGGAAATCCAACGATTTACTAAAGTGTGAAAATGGCCTAGGCAAGTGTGGCACTATCATATACCAAAATGTATTTGAAGACGGAAACGGGGTATCAGAAGAATGTTGCCGTCGTTTGAAATCTGTCGGAAAAGATTGTCACGATCTTTTAACGGAAGTAACTATCTTATACAAGCGCTTAACAATAGAGGATGGTAAAGAGATTTGGGATAAAAATGACAAAGTGTGGGAACAATGTAAGAAACCTGCACAAAAATTAGAGGGATCAAATCAATTGCTGAAATGTGAAAGTGGTTTGGGTAAAAAATGTGGATGAAACCCGGCTACCCTCCATCCTCCAAATTAGCGCGTGCACCTATAAAATAGACACAACAGAAACACGCGAAGGCAAAATAGGAGGCGAAATGCAAATAAAAGCACTCGAAATGACGAAAATCGCTAGTGACAAGGGGCTAAAAGTATTTAAATATATGACACATCAAACTCCCCCAAACCGAACCGTTGCTTGTCCTCAAGCAACCAAGCGTGACAGAAAAAAGAGGACAAAGCGAGAAAAAAAAAACTGCCCCAAACAATCACCAAACCACAAGTAGCTTAAGCAAAAAGCAATCGATCCCGAAGCAGCATGAAAGGACAACCAATCATGAGAACATCCTGTTTCATGCTCCCACTCAACTTCAGATCACTCTCCGTCTGTACGAGGAGTGAATGTAGTTCGTGCAGACTTTTCTGCATGTCATTCATATAATAGTTTGCCCTATAGAGAAGGTGTAGACCAACCGGTTGGCCCTTCTGGAGTCTAGCCTCAAAGAAACGAGTAGTATACTCGTAACTCTTAATTCTCGGTGCTTTCGAGAATTCTTTTGTTAGGGTGGTGAAAATCTTGTTTGCACCTTGGGTTATGAACCGTCTTTGCAAATTGGATTCCATTGCATAGATGAGTACGTTCTGTAACGCACCCGCCTCCATCATGAAATCATTGTAAAGATAGAGATCATTTGCTCCTGCATCGGGAGCTGGTATAGTCGGCAGTGGCTCAGTCAAGTACTTGAGCTTACCGTCAGCGATGGCGGCATTCAATAATGCGGCCTCCCAATCAGAAAAATTGGACCCATCACTCTTCAGTCGAGTGGACTGATTCATGCTGTCCATGAAAATTCTAAGCCATGATTCGCATGTTAGTGTGGCACTTGGCATTGGTTCGTCAGTACGTACAGCCATTTGTTATAGTAGTTATATCTGTATATAACGAATTCGATACTGTGAAAAGAGAGAAGAAGCGAGAAGATAAGAAAACATCGTTTTAAAAATTTAAGTCAAAAACAATAACATTTTAATGTAATGACTCGTGCACTCATATAATCGACCTCCCTCGAGAATTATATAAATGATCCCAAGACTCAATTTCTTTAAATTGATAAGCCAACCTCTTGGCTAATTCTCATTAGAATTCTTGGTCGATAGATTTCAGTAAATCCTATCTATCAGTCCACCATAACTACGAGATATTACTCGAACTATAGTGTTGAGGTAAAATAGGTCAACGCATACTATTTACCCAACGTAGAAGGGGTCATGTGGAGAGTAAGGTCCTACATGCTTACCGACGAAGAAGGGGCTCATAGCATGCTTTTCCTATAAAGACTAATCTCAATTTTATTAATAGAGGAAGGTCCCATCATCTCATTTTAATTCATTTTAAGTGAACAAATATCTAGCATTTCGTGAATGATTAATTTGAGGTGATAGCCCTAAAACGAGTGACATCCGTATGTCCATGATATAAAATGCAACTATATGATCCATATTCATGCATATTAGGTGGTTTGGTTTAGTTTAGGCGGAATATGATGCTACTAACTAACGTGAATGCAATGAAAAACGGTAAAGAAAACGCCAAAATAAAAACACCTAGTGTGGCCTATCCCTATGAAAATAAAGACAAATACAAATTAGAATCCATCCATGGACCCTAAAGCTGTATTCATTCTTCATCTTGGGCTTTAAGTGGGAGTCCATCTTGAATCTTCAATCTTGAATCTTCTCAAAATTACATTTTTTTGAATTACAAAATAAACCTATTTACATTCTAATTCAAAATATGCCAAAATTAAAAATATTACAAGATGGGAGATTCGAGATCTCAAAAATACAACCAAAATTGTGTTTCCTTCATTACGAAAACACAACCTTCTAAGGCCACACTAGTAAATTACAACCGTTTGTACAAAAATTAATGCGTAAAATAAACCATTCATTCAAACATTCATTCACAAATAACATCAACTAAACAAAATCAATGCATACAAATTGATTAAATTTGCCAAACCACCTCTTTTAAATGATTAAAATTATGCAACAATTCCTTAATTGTTCATAATATCTTTTAATCAAAAATAATCCAAAATTTATATTATCAGTATAACATAAATTAGGTCACAAAATATTTTAAACCTTTTTAAAATATTTGGTATCAAATTTTATGAACTTTTTCATAATAGCTAAATATATGTTATCTTTATAACAAATATTACCAAAACTTTGCAAAAAGCAAAAATTTCCCAAAAATAAAAAAACTTTCGGCCATATCATTAAAAATACCGAAATAATTTAATTTTTTTTTTTTTTTTTTTTTTTTTTTTTTTTTTTTTTTTTTTTAAATTTTATTATATACGGCCATATTAAAAAAAATAAAAAAAATTTACCAAAAATAATTTAATTCGGCCAACATCAAGATAAATGAATTAAACTGATTTAATTCGATTATGCTAATAATTAGATCGATACTAACTCAATTTTAATCCGTATTAAACATTGATTTAAGAGTTTCAATTTAACCTTTTAAATTAAACAACTTAAAACTGATTGATCTAATGAATAGCACACGATATGTTCATTAACATACAAGAATTTTGGTTCTTTTAAGTTTTAATTCAATTGGTATTAAATCAAAACTAATGCAAATTCATATGTAATCGTTTTAACATCTTAAAACATTAATTATTATGAATCAGATGGACCAAAACAAAGCCAAATTCAATCAAAAATACACGGCCAAAAAATCAAAACAATTCGGCCAACATACAAACCATTCGGCCAAATTGAAAATTTTGTTTTAAATTTACACAAAATCGATTTTTATGAAAACCTTATAAAAATTTCATGTGCCCTAAGTCTCTGATACCACTTGTAGGTTTATATCCGTATATAGACCTTAAAATCCACAGGATTATAATGAAAACTTTTACAAGATTTAAAGTCATAAATCAAAATTGTATAACATAATAAAAGAATAAGAATTAACCTTTTAATCCTTATGAATTGGCCTAAGATCAATACCAAAAATATGGTATCTCCTAATAATCTCACCCAAGATGTGTTGAAATATGCCATTGAATTTGCTAGAAAATTGAAGAGAAGAAAACTGGTTTTTTCTCAAATTTTAAGTGTTGTGAATGATGAAGTATTAAGTCCAAATTAGGAATAAAATTCGAGAGTTCTTATAGAATAAAATCTCTACTAATCTCCTAATAGTAGCCGGCCTAAAGTATAGTATTTGGGGAGATATTATTCTCCTCAAATACAATAACTTAACGATCAAGAAAACGTATCTAGACTAGGATGTATCTGGACACTTTTCTTATATCATTTTAGCTTATAATATAATGCAATCTATTACTAATGTCATCTGTATGGACCGACTATAATATATTATAAATATCCTTATATTCATAATTTACTAATTAATTATAACGGTTTATATTTAATTAGCTAGCATTATACACAATAATTAAATATAACATTTTATATTCAATTCACGAATTACATTTAATTCGCATCAGCTAAAATTATTTAATCAGTATTAAATAGCCGTATCACCATTATACTGACTAACATTTTAGTCAGTAACATCATCACATTTGACTAACCTTTTAGTCAACAACACTGACTAACCGTTTAGTCATTAAGTAAGGCATCAATATGATCATTTTCTCAAATAATCATATCTCTCAAACACATCCTTTAGGTGTGACTCTTAGGGACCAGTTGATCACCGCCATCTGTATGACAATAACGTCAAACTTATCTAGCAAGCCAACCGTTATCGATTAACGTTAATCAACTGATTAAATACAAAATGTACCCTGTGTACCTTTAGAGATTTATTCATGTTATTGCACTAACTATGGAGGACACTAACTCCAACAGAAATGAGGTGTGTAAAGGCCAAAGAGAGGTAAGGGTAGGAAGGTGGACAAATAGTTATGGAATCTTGGAGCTAAAGCCAATAGAAACCACTAGTACTACTCAAGTGCTCGTCAAACCAAAACGGAACCCAACTCTCATAACAAGAGGATCGAAAACAGCAAATCGATCTCCTCTACACAACGTCGCAACATAACAATCGAATACAAATGCTCAACTCATGCAACAACTCCTCTTTCATTTTGTGTACACACGTCACTCGTTTTCTTTTCTTCTTGAGCAAAGAGCACACTCATAAGTTGGGAAAAACCTTATCAAAGGTCGGGGAAATAGCAATCCCGACACAACAGAAACACGCAGAGACAAAATATATAGGAGGCGAAATGCAAATAAAAGCACACGAAATGACGAAAATCGCTAGTGACAAGGGGGCTAAAAGTATATATATATATATGACACATCAGTGACGCGAATCTAAACAAATGCTGGGCAAAGAGCTGATCATAAATAAATCAATGTTTCTCCATGCGGTATCAACAAGTCTGAGCACTCGCGCAGTACAAAAGTAAGAAGGTCAGTTGCCTCGTTAAAACCTTTCTATGGAAAACCCAGTGGGACAAAACCATAGATAAGGAAAGAGTACAATGACTTACACATAATATTTCTTTAAACTATCCGCATTCCAGTGAGAGGGCAGCTCGTATCCATCCATGTTGATGAGATTGTAAGTCACGGTTGCTTGATATTGGTGATTCTATACGGCCCTTCCCAGGTAGCTGACCGTGAATGTTGGCCTTGCCTGTTGCGCTTGCTTTTCTGAGCACAAGGTCTCCCAATTCAAAATCTCTATGATTAATACGGCGGTTGAACATACGGCGCATTTTGTTCTGATAGATCGCCAAATTCAGGCAGGCTTGCTCTCCCTGGCAACTTCTAACAGGTCCAAAGATTCTTTTCTCGCCTCTAAGTTGCTGGCCGCTTGATGTGTCATATATATATGCTTATAGCCCCCTTGTTCACTAGCGATTCTTTGCGTTTCTCGTACTTTTATATGCATTTTGCCTCCTATTTCTCTCCGTATAGGCTCTGCTGCGTTTTTATGTCTATTTTGTAGGGAAACGCGCTTATTTGGAGAGTAGGATGCTGGTCGGGAAGTTTCGTGAAGTTTCGTTAAGTTTCGTGGTGTTTCGAGTTGGTTTCGTGCCGTTTCGGTTGCGTACGAGCCATGTCTCGAAGTTTGAAGGTGTCCCGGGACCTTGGGACAGGATTTGAAGTTCACGTAACCATCCTAGACCTCGTGCCTACACCTAGGCCTCGTCCCTATACCTTGTGACGACATTCAAGTGAAATAAAGCTAAGTAAAAGAAGGAGCAAAAAAAGAGAAAAAGGCTGAAACTCACGGGAAAGCGGTCCCGTAGCCTAGGGACCAGCCACCACCACCATCCCGGACCCCAGGGACGGTTCTCGACTCTTCGTGTGCTTCATTTGCTCGTCTTATTTGAAGGGGTTTTACTCAATCTTTGGACACAAGTTTTTTACAGCATTTCTAGGACACTTTAAACTCCATTCTCACAAAAACTTAGGGTTTGAATATTTGTATATCTTGTACTTTCAATTCCCGACTCGAATTCGTCGTTTTGATCATCTATTTGGTTTTGTTGTTCTTGTTCATCATCTTTGCTCTTGGAATTTCTGATTTGGTGTTGATAATTCTCTTTTCTTTTGATTTCAATTTCATTTCTTATTGTTTGTGATCATATTTTTATCCTTTCCCCTTGCTTTGATTATCGTGTTTATCATGTGTGAGTAGTTTTATCATCTAGGGAGAAGGGTGAAGCATGGGTGTTGGTTTTGGTTGTGCTTGATGATCATTTTGAGTTAGGTTTTGTGCTTGCCTTGTTTAGTCTTTGCTTGATTGTGCTTGTTGATTCCTTGATCACGTTTTAGCGAGTATCTAGCACCCTTGAACTTAAGTACGAAAGCCTAGTTCTAGGAGAGGCGCGAGACTAAACATTAGGACCCTCAATTGTAAGTTTCGAGAGCCCGCATTCGAGACCTAGAGGAAGCTTAAGACCGAGAGGACGAGCTATACCCTTGGTGTCACGGTCCGGGTTTTCTCTACCGAACGTGACGCGCACCCTTGTCGGACACGGGACAAGGATGCTAGCAACGGGAGCTAAGACTTGATGGGGGATCGCCCACAAGTACTTAGCAAGGGTCTCGGAGTCGGGACTCGGGACTCGGGGTCGAGAACTCGAAAATTCCTGTCGTAATTATCACAATCGAGGTCTCGGAAGGCAACGTTCAAGCAAATGAAATTGATCGTAGGCAACAACAAAGCAATATCAAGGCTTGAGTACAAGGAGGTTTTTCATTGACAGGCTGCCTGTAAAGAGGGAAATTTGCTTGTACACATCTCTTGGTAGTATACATTGAATGCGCACGAGAGCGTATACTTTTCTAAAACGCCTAGAAAACAAAGAAATACATAAAATCTCGAGCCAAGATTTAACATAGAGGATGTTAACTTGTCAAGGTATCTAAAAAGTACAAAAGTTAAGAAAACTAAAATGCGGAAACGTAAAAACTACGGGGTCAAAGTGCGCAACGTCACATTCTCCCCCACCTAATTTGTTGCCGTCCTCGGGAACAGCTTCATTATTTGACACATCTTCATAAGAACTTCCCCATTCAGCGAGAGAAAGTTGACGCTTGATATTCGTTGATGTCGATCCGGATGTCTTCGCGACTCCCCATCAGCAAGAGGTAGTCGAGCTTCGTCTTGAACGGATGTTGGCTGACTTATCTTCGCTTTGAAGTTTTATCAGCTCGGCTTTGATCGCTCTACTTACCAAGTCTTGGACTTGATGGTCTTCAAGGGGACGGAGTTGAGGAGTCCGCCTCCTTCTTCGATTCGCCTTACGCCTTAATGCTCGAGGAATCTCCCAATCCTCATTCCCGACACACGGAAATTCATGGGTCTTCTGGGCATGATCAACGTTCGGCTTCACGGAAATAAGTTGGCATTTATGGGAATCCGTCGCCAGCGATCCTCCTACTTTGGGGTCGATGAGCATCGGCCTCTAAATCAACCTGTTCGCCCTTTTTGGACTCCCCCTCGTGGAGGCGAGGAGGAGCGCTGCGAGGTCTTCCAACCTGCAAAGTTTTGGCCTTAGGTTCCAAGGAACCCTCAGCCGATCGTAACAATTTTGACACACCAGCTGGCTCCACTGAGCAGAGCGGCATGTCCCTTTGTTGAGGGGCGCCATTACGCGCATTCCTCCTTGTGTTCCTGGCACCGAAGTCCCTCGGTCGCCCTCGATTTGGCCCCAACCCAAGTTGCATTGCCGCTAATCGAGGGTCCTTCTCCTTCTGGTCCAGCGTCACGAGCTTGATCACAATGGGGTTAGGACCCATCATGAAAAGGGATTGGGTTTGCGGCACGACCACAGTCTTTGTCCGCTTCAAGAACTCCAATCCGAGAACCAACTTGGAATCATCCATCGGCACGACAGTGAAATCAAGTTGTCCTTTCCAGCTTCCGAGTTGCACAGAAGTGTTCCCAGCCATCCCGCATATGTGCTTGGCGGACGAGTTTACAGCCTTCATAGCATGTCCGTCTCTCCGCTCCCAACCCATATCGAGCCTTCTGGCCTCTCCTGGGGCAACATAGTTATGAGTGGCGCCGGTGTCAATCAGAGCACGGGCTCGCCTCCCATTAACAAACATGTCCACATAAAGTCGACCCGGGGCCTCGTCCCCATCATCGTTATCCTTTACCATGGAACTCAGACGTTGAATGGATCCCATATGATAAACTTCGGGCTCGTAGAGAACAGTGTCTCGTTGTTCCTCTACGCCTTCATCAGTGTCGTCGCATTCAGTCTCCTTTGATAAGGCAGCGAACTTGCTCCGTACAGCATCAAAGCTCCCCTTGTGAGGGCAATCAATCATTCGATGAGGTCCCGAACAATAGAAGCATTTCATGGGCTTCTTTGCGGTCGACGCCTCCGATCCTCTCGTGGACATGGAGTTCGCCCGCCCGCACTCGGTTGATCCTCGTTTGGCGAAACCGTTACTCGTAAACGGTCGTTCTTTGCCAGGCGCCGCTATCTCTGGACACACTCGAGTTGCCACCGTTCTAGCTGAACGTGGTCTTCTTAGGGGCTGGCTCTCGTTCATCCCGATAATCGACAAGCCGCTCAGCAGCAGCCATGGCTGCGAAGATCGTAGCATGCCGATCTCTCATGATTTCCACTTGTGCCCAATCCTTCAGTCTGTCGATGAATTGGAACACTCGGTCATCTTCGGACATGTCTTTGATCTCTAGCATACAGGCAGAGAAAGCTTTCACGTACTCACGGATGAAGTTAGTGTGCTTCAGGGTCTTCAGTTTCCTTCTAGCCGCGAACGCCGTGTTCATCGGGTAGAATTGATCCTTCAGGGCCTTCTTGAAGTCATCCCATGACTCCATGGTGATCGTTCTCGCTTGGATCTCTGCGTACTTGGAGCGCCACCACAGCTTGGCGTCGTCTACCAAGTACATGCTCGCGGTGTCGACCTTCAATTCCGCATCGAGCTGACTTACGCGAAAGTATTGCTCCATGTCGAAAATGAAGTTGTCAATCTCGCTTGAATCCCTCGTCCCTCCGTAGGAACGGGGTGGGGGTGCTTTCACTTTGCGAACTCCCGTAATCGGATTTTGGGTGCTCGCCTTCTCCTCCAAGAGGGAGCACCGCTCGGTCAGCTCCTCCACCCTCCGGTGTAGGAACTCTATCTCTTCTCTCGCGGCTCTCATGTGGCTATCCGCCTCCGCTAGATGCTCGCTCAAAGCATCACCTAACTCACGTAGCTGATTCTCATGGCTCGTGGTTAGTTTCGTAATCTTCGTGTCCCGGGTGTCGAGTTGCCTCTGCAGCTCGAGCACTGTGCTCTCTAGCACCGGGATCTTGTCCACGGCCATCTCCAAGGCGCTCAGCCGATCCTTGGTAGAAGGCTTATCAAGGGCATTCTTATCAGGGGCCGCTTGCGGGTCTTTCTGATTTCCTGCCATCTCGGCTCTCAGCAGCTCGTCTTGGAGATCGAGCTTTGATACCAAATGTCACGGTCCGGGTTTTCTCTACCGAACGTGACGCGCACCCTTGTCGGACACGGGACAAGGATGCTAGCAACGGGGGCTAAGACTTGATGGGGGATCGTCCACAAGTACTTAGCAAGGGTGTCGGAGTCGGGACTCGGGGTCGAGAACTCGAAAATTCCTGTCGTAATTATCACAATCGAGGTCTCGGAAGGCAACGTTCAAGCAAATGAAATTGATCGTAGGCAACAACAAAGCAATATCAAGGCTTGAGTACAAGGAGGTTTTTCGTTGACAGGCCGCCTGTAAAGAGGGAAATTTGCTTGTACACATCTCTTGGTAGTATACATTGAATGCGCACGAGAGCTTATACTTTTCTAAAACGCCTAGAAAACAAAGAAATACATAAAATCCCGAGCCAAGATTTAACATAGAGGATGTTAACTTGTCAAGGTATCTAAAAAGTACAAAAGTTAAGAAAACTAAAATGCGGAAACGTAAAAACTACGGGGTCAAAGTGCGGATCGTCACACTTGGCATGTGCGATTCCTTACTCATCCCGATCATCATCCTTGACCTAGCTTACCCATTGCCTAACCCGACTTCCTAGACTTTCTCCATATAAGTCAGGCCCTTACATTCACTCTAGCTATAGTAACTTCCAACAATTGAACCGACCGAGACTAGAATCACCACATAGGTAACCTACATAAGCAACCATCTCCTTGTGGACTCGACCCCGACTTACCCTATCTACCCATAGGTGTTGTCAGGATTATTTTTGATTAGGTGACGCGATTATTAAGCCTATCAAATTTTGGCGCCGTTGCCGTGGAAATGGCTTTGTTTTTTGTTTGTTACTTGTTTCTAGTCTTTTGTTTTTCCATAGGTCACTTTCTTTTTTCCCCATGACATGACAATCTTTGATTTCCCTCAATACGATGGCGAACCATTTCATAAGTACATTGTTCGATTTAATAGTTATATTGGTTCGTTTGGTTTATATTGTTGTGATTGGAAGAAAGTTTATATTATTAGCACGGGTATGAACTATGATTCTCACATATTAATTCACCACGTGAGTAATGGTAGAATTCCCTACATGCCCGACTATGAGATTTGGGACCTCTTTTGGGAAATCACGCGTCAAGCCCTTTTTGCCGAGATAAAGGCTGACTTCCAAGACGTTCTTGTTACGTTTAATAAATTAATCGAGGATATGAAAGGTAATTGTGAGTCTTATGAATGTTCCCCAGCCCCTTGCGATAATACTTATTCGTCTCAAACTTGTATGTTAACTAGCTCACATGCATCCTTGTACGATGATGATTTGTTTGATGACGATGGTTATGAGCCTGTGCATGATTGTGATTTGTCAAATCCGCTTGAGGTAATTGTGAATGACACTCCTGAACCTAAACCGACATGTCCCCTTATTGATGCGTCTGTTGAGTTTGTTTCTATTGGATCCTTGTCCGAGGATCCTTTGGCGGTCTTACCGTGTATTGAGATTGACGCAGGTGACTCAAACACGTGGAGCGCTGAAATGGATGAATTGGAAGCCCTACTATATGCAGATGAAGAAAAGGCTTTCGTTCCCACGGACACAACAAGTCGAGGGAAAAACGCGTATGCTCCGAGGTTCACCATTCCGATGTCACGCCGTTGTCCCATTCTAACGGCATCGATGAGTTTTTGAGTCCCTATGTTGCAAGCGGATGTATTTTTCATGTTGCCAAAGTGCTCCATAACAGTTTTCATAGACTCATTCATATGTTGAGTCGATCATTAGTCGTGGTTTTATTTACATGTATTTGGTGCTACAATTGCTTTTGTTTAGCACATGAGCAGGTTTTTGACCGACTTCTGAGGGCTTTGGTCGCATTAATGGTTGTTGCAAGCCAAACGTTTGTTCGAAGTGGTGATGAGGATGACGGGTTTGCGTATGAAGCGGCCCTGCTTGGTGGTACTTCTAGTACCAATGCTGCGCCCCCATTTTGATGTTGGTTTGGGCGGGTACTTCTCTTGTAAATATTGTAAGTACGTTTTTTTTTTTCACTAGTTTATGTTTTTCTCCCTTTATTTTATGGTTCCCGTGTTGATGTGCTTTAGGACACATTGGGGACAATGTGTCGTTTGGTTTGGGGGGAGGAACGCTTTGCTTTTCGCTTTACTTTTCATTTTTGCGTTTTCTTTTTCGTTTTTCATTTTTCAAAAATTTCAAAAAATCCAAAAAAATCAGAAAATTTCACAAAAATACCAAAAATACGTATCCCGTTCCGTTGTTGCGAGCTTGTTTTTACCTTGATCTTTCCCGACATCCCTTCCCTTGTATGCTTTTAGCTTTGGCATGATTTTATATTGTTGGATTAGCGCTACGGGGATGTTTAAACATAGTAGATGATGGCATGCTTTTACTTGCTGGCTTTATCACTTTACGGACTTTAGCTACTCTTTTTGTGAGATTTTGAGCCTCCAGTGGCCGGTTCATCTATACCGGTCCGCGTGCTTTTATTGTGAGTAGTTCTCCTCGTGGGGTGCGTAACATTAACGCGCATAAGTGTGGCCCCTATCCCGTTTTTTCCCCGCGATTTTGTCACATGTTTTCCAGATGAGGCTTTAGTTGATTTCATATTATTCACCTTGTTCATACATTGTCTTTATCCTCTTATATATGATCGTTACCCCTTATTCACATGAGTTTGCTAGCTACATTGCCATATTGCTTACCCTAGCCTAGCTAGTTACCGCTTTTGCTTACTCTTGTGCTCGTTCTTTGGGTTGCGATCATTGCTACGACTTGCTTGAGAGTGTTGGTGAATATGCGTCGGGATTGCTGTTTCCCCGACCTTTGATGAGGTATTTCCGCAATTTGTGAGTGTGCTCTTCTTTCAAGAAAAAAACAAACACAAAAATCTGAAAAAACAAACACAACACACAAATGCAAAAGAAAGGAAATAGTGTGCACAAAATGAAAAGTTGTTGTTGTTGTTACATGAGTGAGCACTTGTATTTGATGCTATTGTTGCGATGATGTGTAGAGGAGACCAATATGCTGCTTTCGGTCCATTTTTCATGAGAGTTGGGTTCCGCTTTTGTTGGACGAGCACTTGAGTAGTATTAGTGGTTTCTAGTGGCTTAGCTTCACGATTCCATAACTATTTGTCCACCTTCTTGCCCTTACCTCTCTTTGGCCTTTACACACCTCATTTCCTATGTAAGTCCTCATGTTTGTTTCGTTTTTGTGACATTATTTGTGTACGGGAATGCGAGATTTGGTCCACATTCGATTGCGGGCGTGCTTCCACAAGTCGAGTAGGTGAGTGTCACTATATTTATCACCTTGTTCATCATTTGTGCTAGAGTGGAAACCGCGAGAGGTCCGTGATTTGATTGCGAGAGAGCCTAAGTTTAAGCCATGCTATTCATTCTGCGCCGTTTTGTAATTCTCATCTGTTATCTAGCTATTTCCATACGTCCCATGCTGTTTCGGGATCGATTGCCATTTGCTAAAGCTACTTGCGGTTTGGTGATTGTTTGGGGAAGTTTTCTTTTCTCGCCTTGTCCTCTGTTTTCTATTATGCTTTGTTGCTTGAGGACAAGCAACGGTTCGGTTTGGAGGAGTTTGATGTGTCCTATATATATATATATATATATATATATATAGCCCCCTTGTTTGCTAGCGATTCTTTGCGTTTCTCGTACTTTTATATGCATTTTGCCTCCTATTTCTCTCCGTATAGGCTCTGCTGTGTTTTTATTTCTATTTTGTAGGGAAACGCGCTTATTTGGAGAGTAGGATGCTGGTAGGGAAGTTTCGTGAAGTTTCGTTAAGTTTCGTGGTGTTTCGAGTTGGTTTCATGCCGTTTCGGTTGCGTACGAGCCATGTCTCGATGTTTGAAGGTGTTCCGGGACCTTGGGACGGGATTTGAAGCTCACATAACCATCCTAGGCCTCGTCCCTATACCTAGGCCTCGTCCCTATACCTTGGGACGACTTTCAAGTGAAATAAAGCTAAGTAAAAGGAGCAAAAAAAGAGAAAAAGGCAGAAACTCACGGGAAGGCTGTCCCGTAGCCTAGGGACCAGCCACCACCACCATCCCGGACGGGAAGGCCATCCCGGACCCCAGGGACGGGTCTCGACTCTTCGTTTGCTTCATTTGCTCGTTTTATTTGAAGGGGTTTTACTCAATATTTGGACACAAGTTTTTTACAGCATTTCTAGGACACTTTAAACTCTATTCTCACAAAAACTTAGGTTTTGAATATTTTTATAATCTATTTGGTTTTGTACTTTCAATTCCGGACTCGAATTCGTCGTTTTGATAATCTATTTGGTTTTGTTGTTCTTGTTCATCATCTTTGCTCTTGGAATTTCTGATTTGGTATTGATAATTTTCCTTTGTTTTGATTTCAATTTCATTTCTTATTGTTTGTGATCATGTTTTCATCCTTTCCCCTTGCTTTGATTATCGTGTTTATCATGTGTGAGTAGTTTTATCATATAGGGAGAAGGGTGAAGCATGGGTGTTGGTTTTGGTTGTGCTTGATGATCATTTTGAGTTAGGTTTTGTGCTTGCCTTGTTTAGTCTTTGCTTGATTGTTCTTGTTGATTCCTTGATCACGTTTTAGCGAGTATCTAGCACCCTTGAACTTAAGTACGAAAGCCTAGTTCTAGGAGAGGCGCGAGACTAAACATTAGGACCCTCGATCAGAAGTCATGCGAGCCCGCATTCGAGACCTAGAGGAAGCTTAAGACCGAGAGGACGAGCTATACCCTTGGCATGTGCGATTCCTTACTCATCCCGATCATCATCCTTGACCTAGCTTACCCATTGCCTAACCCGACTTCCTAGACTTTCTCCATATAAGTTAGGCCCTTACATTCACTCTAGCTATAGTAACTTCCAGCAATTGAACCGACCGAGACTAGAATCACCTCATAGGTAACCTACATAAGCAACCATCTCCTTGTGGACTCGACCCCGACTTACCCTATCTACCCATAGGTGTTGTCAGGATTATTTTTGATTAGGTGACGCGATTAAGCCTATCACCGCTTCAAATAAGTCAACTCTTGGGCTGGGAGACTGGACTTCCACCGGCAGGAGGGCTTCTCCCCGTACACCAGGTTAAACGGGATGTAGCCAGTTGCCTCCTTCTCCGTTGTCCTGAGGGACCAGAGGACATTTGGTAGCTCATCGGCACAGGCTCCTTTTAACTCGTCAAGTCTTCTATTTATTCCATTCAGCATCTGTTTATTAGCGGCTTCCGTTTGACCATTGCATTGGGGGTGGGTTACTGAAGAGTAAGCGACCACCGTACCGTTACTTCTCAACCAGTCCCTTAGCTTGTCATTATCAAATTGTCTGCCATGGTCGAACACCACCACCTTCGGCACACCGAACCTAGTAATGACGTTCCGCCATATGAACTTCCTCACCGATCAATCTGTGATATGTGGGATAGCCTCCGCCTCAATCTATTTCGTGAAATAGTCCACGGCTGCAATTACGAATTTCCTGCCCCTGCTGGCTGTTGCAAACTGTTCCAAGATGTCCATTTCCCATTGGTCAAAAGAGATGGGACTCAAGACAGTTCGCAGGTCCGTAGCCGGCAGATGAATATCTGGTCCGTGCATTTGTCAATTTTTACGTCGCTTTGTCAGCTCCTTCGCATCTTTGATCATTGTAGGCCAGAAGTAGTCAGCCCTTAGTGCTTTATGGGCCAGAGTCTGCCCCCTTATGTGATGACCGCAGGCACCTGAGTGAATCTCTTCGAGTATGTAAGCCGCTTCATTGTGGCCAATACACTTTAGGAGCGGATCCGAAAAAGACCTTCTGTATAACTCTCCATTAAGAATAATAAATCGCCGCCCGCTTCAACTTGGCGGCCTCTGTTCTGTCCTTAGGAAGTTCTCCTGTTGTTTTGAACTTGATGATTGGCTGCATCCAGCCATCTCCATCAGTTATTGCATGGACCGCCACTGCTCCCTTCTGTTTTCTGATATCGACCACTGTCGCCGTTTTCGATTTGTTGTCAGCTGTTGCACTTGCTAGTTTGGCAAGTGCATCAGCCTTATTGTTCTCAGACCGCGGGATGTGATGGACCTCGAAAGATTTCAATCCTGACGTCAAACCCTCGGCCCATTGCGATTCATTCCGAAATACAAGTTTTTCTTCCCCCATTTCGATTGCTAGCTTGAGCCCGGCCAGGACGGCCTCGTACTCTGCTTCATTGTTGGTTGCTGGGAAGGCAAATTTCAGTGCATGCTCAAATTCATACCCCCCGGACTGACTATGAGAACTGCTGCCGCTGAGCCGTGTACACCTACCATTCTCCGTCTGGTTTATGCCCCCTAGTCGGTTGAGTACATTCGGCCAGGAAGTCAGCCAGAACTTGAGCTTTGATGGCCGTGCGGCTGGTGTACTGTATTCCAAACCCAGACAATTCAATGGCCCACTTGAGTAGCCGCCTTGTTTTTTCAAACTTCTCCAGAGCTTTCTCGAGTGGTTGATCCGTTCTCACCTCCACCGGGTGTGCATAGAAGTAAGGCCTGAGCTTGCGAGTAGCCAGAACCAACGCATACGCTGCTTTTTCTATCATTGGGTAGTTTCTTTCAGATTGTCCCAGCCCATGGCTGATGAAGTATATCGGCTGTTGTTATTTTCCGTCTTCTCGTAGGATGACTGCTGATACCGTTTCCGTTGTTACCGCTATATACAATACAAGCGTTTCCCCTGTAACCGGCCTCGTCATTGTTGGCAAAGTAGTGAGGTGCTATTTGAGTTGGTCGAATGTTGTCTGCTGATCTGCCCCCCATTCAAATTTCTTGTTCCCCTTCAATACTTGAAAGAAAGGTGTTGACTTGTCGGCCGAACGCGATATAAATCTGGACAGGGCAGCCATCCGTCCAGTCAAGATCTGGATGTCTTTAATGCTTTGCAGGAATGGTTAGTCGAGGATAGCTTTAACCTTCTCTGGGTTAGTGTCTATCCCTCTAGAGCTCACCAAATACCCTAAAACTTTTCCAGACCGGACTCTAAAGGTGCACTTCTTGGGGTTCAGCTTCATCTTGTATTCTCTTAAGGAGCTGAAGGTTTCCTTAAGATCCTCGAGGTGTTGCTGGTCAGAACGGCTCTTAACAATGGCGTCATCAACGTAGACTTCCATGTTGCTGCCCTTCTGCTTGATGAAGACGGCGTCAACAGCCACTGATAGGTGGCCCCGACGTTCTTCAGTCCGAAAGGCATCATTCGGTACATAAAGACACCGTGGCTCGTGATAAAGGCACACCGTTGGCGGTCCTCCTTGCTCAAGTAAACCTGGTGGTAACTTGAGAAAGCATCCAGGAAACTCAGCGTTGAGTGGCTGCTCGTAGAGTCTACCAGCTGGTCAATTCTCGGCAGCGGATAACAGTCCTTGGGGCAGGCCTTGTTCAGATTTGTGAAATCCACACACATTCGCCATGCCCTCGAAGCCTTCTTGACCATCACCATGTTTGCCAGCCATTCCGGATAGTCACATACTTCAATGAATTTTGCCTCCAGCAGCTTGTTTATTTCCTCCAGAATGGCCGCATCCTTCTCCACGCTCATCGGTCTAAGTCTCTGTTTGATCGGCTTAAAACTCAGGTTCACGTTCGAGCTGTGAACTAAAACCTCCGGATCGATCCCCGCCATCTCAGCGGCCGAGTATGCAAATACGTCCCTATTCTGCTCAAGGATGTTGACTAGTTGTTTCTAAAAATTCTTTTCCAAATCTGCACCAACTATCACCGCTCGGCCAGGTGACAGCTCTATCTCCTTGGTCTCACGGCCCGGCCCCGGGCTAACATTCAATCCTCTCTTCTTCTCTTCCTCTTCTTCTGGCGGTGCTCTAACCTCAGCCACCAAATTGCTCTTTACTTTCTGGGCGGTCATCGAGTTACAGGAACGGCCGGCTTTTTGGTCGCCGTATAGCTTGTCGGCGGTCCCCCTGTCAGTCACATACGTCAAGAGTCACTCTGCCAATTAGGGCATTGTAAGCGGACGGCGCATCGACGACCACAAAGTCTGCCTGCCCGCTTCGGGGGCCTCCCCCCTGTTACGGGCAGGGTTGCCGTTCTTAGAGGCCTGATACCGTTTCCAGCGAAGCCGTACAATGATCCAATGTACGGTGTCAGGTCCTTCCTGTCCAAACCTAATTTGTCAAACACCTCCTTGTATAAGAGGTTGGTGCAGGCTCCGGTGTCCACCATACACCGGTGGACAAGGTGATGGTTGATATCGATAGCCACCACCAGCGGGTCGCTGTGCGGGTAGTTGACACGCTTGTAGTCTTCTCGGCTTATAGACAATGTAGGCACTGTCCGCGGCTCACGGGTTTCCGTTGAGTAGATCCTTTCAAAAGTTCCTTTTCTCCTATCGGCCTTCTTCTTCCTACCTGACAGGGCTGACTCCTCTGTCCCCAAACTGACGTGTATTTCCCTAACTCTTGGTTTGCTTTGCTTGTGACTCTCTGTTTCTTTCTCTTCATCCTCCTTTACTCTCTTGTCGTCGGTATACTTCTTCAAATGTCCCTGCTAGATTAAACGTTCGATCTCCTCTTTCAAAGACCGACAATCTTCGGTGTCGTGGCCCTGAAATCTGTGGTATTTACAATATCTGTTCTTGTTTGGGCCAGGTGTGAGCGGCTTCGGCTTGTTAAACTTCACTTCCTTTGCAGCTAATTCATATATCTCGGCCCTCGGCCTATTGAGTGGAGTGAACCTTTCATATTGCGGCCCTCTCTCCCTGGCCCTCATGTCATTGCCGCGGCTGGGATGGTTCCCTTGTGACCGCTGACTCCATTTCTCTCTGTTCCCGCTCTATTCCTCCTTCTTCTCTGGCTTCTCTGGTTTCTTACCAAACTTTTTGCAGAACTGCTCCTCCCTGATGAAACCTTCGGCCATTTCTCTAGCCTTCAACAAATCTGGGGGTGGGTTTCGAATTAGAAGCCTCCTCAACTCCCCTTCTCTTAGTCCAACGGTCAGCGCCTGGACCCCAATCTTTGAATCCAAATCTCTCACGTGATGCGACTCATGGTCAAATCGATTCTTGTACTCCTTCAACTTCTCGTTCTTCCCCTGGACGACATTCAGCAGCTCTGCGGCTATCCTTCTCTCTCCGGTGGTTTCCCGCATACTGTTGTTTAAATAACCTTGTCATGTCCTCATACCCTCTGATTGATCCTGTTGGGAGATTCCTGAACCAGGTATGTGCAGGCCCGGTCAGGGTTGTGGGGAACACCTTACACCAAACGTGATCAGTCGTGTCATACATCATCATGTGCCTTTGACCGTGTGTCCTACACAAGTACACAAACCTAGCCTTGGGGGTGTCTGAGGATAACCCCTCCGATGCCTAAGTCAGCGTATATTTCAAGAGAGAAGTCAGAGAATTGCAAGAATATTCTAAGTAATACTTTTTTTGTGAATGAATCCTCGGCTGAGTGCCTTGTCCCTTATTTATAAGGTTGAGTTTTGTCTTTTAGTGATCTGTGTCAGCTATAAAGCTGACCCCTTGTAACATCCCGTGTTATTTTAACACAATATTATCAAAGAATTTAATTTCTTAAATTAAATCCATCCTGTTTCCTTATAATAAAAATGCGTCTTAATTTTTTTCGCCAAATAATACTAAATTTCTTAAGTCCAAATTTAAATTTTTTGAAAAATAAAATATGTTGTATTATCTTTAGATTTTAAAAAGAAACACAATTCAAAATTTTATAAAAATCAACACAAAACTAATATCGCCTTTCAAATTTCAAAAAGGTTAAGTTATGTTTACTATTCATAAAAATAAAAGTAAAACCTTTTATTCATAAAATTCAATTTCGGACATTTTTGATTTTCGAATAAAAATGGACCCTTATATCTTTCTCGTCTTCGAAATTCAAGTCAACGATTTCAAACACGCAAATCAAGCCCAAGCATCTTATCCTCTTCCACTTTCTTCTTATTTTTCAAAAGTAAACTTAACATCAAACTTTTAGTTAAAATGTAATCATTTTGATTTTTTTTTTATAAATCATATTATCTTAATATATCTAATTACTATTTCATTTCTATTTAACTAACACTTTTGGATATTATCGAAATTATAAGTCACACCTAATTTAAATTGATAAACTTTTTGACGGCTGAATATAATTCTTTAAATCTAAAACATTCAACGAAAAAAATAAGTATTTCGACAGAGGAAATTTTTTTTTTTTTTTTTTTTTTTGGAAGAAGTCAGCTCAAATTTCATTTCATCCGTCAAAAAGAGAGTACATCAACACCCGGTTAGGGCGCTTACAACAACACTCTCATCCTCCCTCAAGTTGTTCAACATACGAATACACACATCAGACTTTACTAATTTCAGTATACATTCCAGAGGCCTACAAATATTATCGAAAATTCGTCTGTTTCGACAGAGGAAATTTTTATTTGAAGTTTCGAGAACTAAAACTAAATTTTTGTTTTAGTACCCTTTCGAAAATTATTTTTATTTTTATTTTATTTCAAAACACTATTTTATTTCGAAACTTTTTACGTGCGCGCAAATCGAAAATTTCGAAAATGAAAATCGAGCCCGTAAAATTTACTTGAACCATTTGACTTGGACCCAAAAATCCAGGTCTTTCATCTTCCATTTTTTCTTACACAAGTCTTTTTTTTTCCTTCTTACACGTTTAATTAGTCATCATCACTTTTAATTTTGTATTAAAAATTGGAAAATTTAACATGAATAAACCATCCTATCAGTGATCTTCCATAAATAAATCAACCTTTTGATTAACTCTCAATAAACCAACCTTTACACCTTATCTTCCAATATTAGACTATCCCCATTTTTAAACGATTATTTAAGGGTGAAAATCATATGTTTTTCCCTTTTTTTCTCTATAACATTAATAATGGAGTGAAAGCATGTGTATTATACTTTTCGTTTTGCCCAAAATGACAAGTTTAAAATCGAGATAGTTTAATAATGGAAGATGGGGTGCAAAGGTTGGTTTATTCAGAGTTAATCAAAAGGTTGGTTTATTAATAGAAGATCACTAATAGGTTGGTTTATTCATGTTAAAATTTTCTTAAAAATTTAAAAGTAAATACACAATAATAAGAATACATACAAAATACATTACTAATACTATACTACTACCATTTCTTTTCCACACAAACACTTACAAATATTTCATAAAATCATTTCCAAATTCATATCTAAAATAAAATGAAATTAAGTAGTACAATTCAATTTCTATAGTAATTATAAATCTCACGATCATTTAAAATCACTTTTAACTAAAACTTTCGTTTTGAAAATTTTATCGACGTTCCTTAACTTTTAAATATTTTCTTGAATAGTAAATAAAATATTTTAGTATTAAAATTTTAAAGTAGAGATATTTCGAAAAATCGTCAAACGCGCACACATTAAAATTTACCGTTTTTCTTACCCGATTTATTTCGTAACACGTTTTTCGAAAAACGAAACATTTTAAAAACATCGGGGGAACATTTTCTTTGCCAAATAGTGTTGTGGACTTTTGTGTCCAATTATGATCATTACATCTAAGTTACATTTTAATTAAACATTACTTTAAATTATAATTTAGCCATATCACCTTAAGTCATCTAATCTAATTATTTCTAACTTATCCTACAAAATGTTACAAGTGCAAAAACATCACCCTTTACTCCTCCAAAATGTCATGTACTTCCTCCTTTCTCTCCCATTAATTTTCTTCCATTTTTCTTCCTAAAACACTTAAAATAAAACCCTAATATTATTTCTAATAATTCATAAGTAATCCTAATTCTTTAGTGGGTCTTTTGAAGCTAATTCTCATGGATTATTTGGGTGGAAAACTTGGGTAATATGGGTGAAGTCATTCCGATCTAAAATTTATTTTAGATCCCCAACGATTCACCATCTAATTTAAGATGCCCCCGCACAAACTAAATTTTGCGTTATTTAATTAGGCTTATATTTTTTTGTAAATAATAAATGAGTAATTTTATGGTGAGGTCGTCTCATACTATGAGACACCCTCAATACTACTATAGTTATATTACACCTCACTCACACCTAACAACATTATACATCTTATTATAGTTTTTGTCATTATTATCAATTATATACAACATTATTTTAATGCTACGACATTCACTAGCAAAGTAGCAAAAATTACATAAATTAATTTATTTTTTTATTTATATTTTATCGTAACCGTTAAAAATTTGTTTCTGATATACATTTTCTTTAATAAAATATCGTTACGTTTCACGTATAATAGAATTACATTTGAAGCAATGTACAATTACTTTTCAAGTTAAATAAATAGGTTACATTTGAAAAATAATATAGTTACTTTTGAGTTGTCTCATACTATGAGACGGATGCACCATAGAATTTGTAATAATAAATATGTTTTTATAATATATGTGTTTGATTTATGTGCTTGTATGTTTATGTGATGTTTAGTAATATGATAATAAGTAATAAAATGATAATAACTAATAATAATGATAGTATACTTTATAAGTTTCATTTTTGCATCATATTGTTTTTCATTTTATTATACACTTTAAAATTATTATTTATATGTTTTGTTTATGTTTTATGAGTTTTAAATAGAGATAAGTTTATATGTAAAAATATGTTAAATGTTAACTATGAGTTTTAAGTAAAGAAAAATCGAAAATAAAATTTATGTACAAAATATGAAACTCATGGCTATTCCCTTTATTTTTGCTAAATTTTTACTTTTAATTTTTGTAGATAATATGTTATGTTAAGTAGTGTTAATATGGTTGTTAATATGTTATAAAAATTAATTTAGGAAAATAAATTAGAAGTTGTTAAAAATGCAATTTGTGTGCTAGACTTTATTTTGTTGTTCTTCATGTTCTTGAATTGTTCATGTTGATGTTTTTGTTGTTGTGTTAAGTTGGCTTACTTTGATCCATAATAGTTTTATGTTTGTTTTTATTTATTGTTTTATATCACTAATAAGTAATTATATTAGTAACTATATAAATTAAACTACTAGCTAAATCTTTAAGATTAAAAAGTTAGAAAATTAAAGTGTTATAATACACTATTCATAACCATATTACAATCTTTAATAAAAAGTGTAGATTAGATTAAATCATTTTAGTAAAGTAAGTAACATATATTTAGAACAAACACTTAAAAAAATAAACATTATGTCATGGCTCAAATTTTAGTCAAATGAAATTTCTAGTAAAATTTCATTTTAGTTTAAATCATTTTAGAAGAATTAGAATAATTAGAATATAAAAAGTTTAAGCTAAAAACCGATAAAAATTGAAAAATGAAAATAGAACACCTACCTTAGGAGCTCACGACATTTTCAAGTATTTTAGGCTTATATTTATTTTTATCACTTTTTAGTTTATTGTTAAAATAATTTAATTAGTAGTTAATAAGTTAGAATTAAGAATTTAAAAGAAATAAAAGAAATATAACATATATATAATTTCACACGGCATTTACAATAAAAATTGATCAAATTTAATCAAAATGAAAATATCACTAAGTCACTAAGCTAAAATTAAATAGTTATTTGAATTGAATTTTAGTGTAAATCGAAATCATTATAAAAGAAATATAATAAACCGATTAAAATTTGTCACCGATATAAAAATGAATGAAGTCGTGTGCTACTGCCTTTGCATAATATTGGACTGTTGGACTTGGACATACGGAATAAAATGAACAAACCACGATACTATTATTAAAAATGTAAATCGCGAAATTTAGTAAATAGATGACTAAATTTAACTAAGTGTCATTTTAAAATAAATATCATTTATCAGTTTTTACAAAACGAACCTAACGACTTTGAAACTAGAAATTTACTTAGCGATTAAGTTTATGTTTTTAGACTTAGAAAATATCTAGATATTTTAAGTAACTTAGTAACTAAGTTTGACCGATGAATAGTGACCAATGAATAGTGATTTGAGGTGAATAAATGATTTGATGAATAAAGAACCGTCATGAATAGTAACCCAGGACGAAACTTGTTGAACAAGTAACGTCCCAAAAGTTTAAAAACTTGTTATAAGGGGAATTTGAGGTAACTTGTTGAACAAGTTATCTCTTCAAATCCCGAGACATGAATAGTGAAATTCACGAAACTTGTTAAACAAGTTACGTCTCAAAATTCAAAGATATTTCAAGTTTCAAAATTTAAAATATCGTAAATAATTGAAAATTTTCTAAGTATAGAAAATTGAAAATTAATAAGTTAAATAAATAAAGTGTTTCGAAAAACACTTAAATAAAATTGGACATACTAATAAACGTATCAATATAGAAAATTTAAAAACGTTAATAATTAACAACACTTCAAATAATAAACGAATATGTTATGTGACCATATGAAACCAAATAAAATACTTAAACAATTGACGATGAGAGTATGAGAGTCTAGTAACATGTGATATAAAATATCAAATAAATAATAAATCTAAAGTAAGCTAAAGAATAGGTCAAAAGCTTGGGCCTCTGTTATGAAAACGTCAATCGTGAGTGAAGTGGGGTTAAGATAGTCTTGTGCGGATACCACTATCTCGACCTTATTGCGATTGTCATCTCGAATAATGTGGTTAAGCCGACAGCTTTATTGCTTAGCATCCTGCCCATGCCTTTACGCCTTAAGTCGTACTGCCTAAGCCGTACAAGATAATGAATACGCCAACTCTTTTGGGTCAGGCATTAGGAAGTAGTCGTTTTATTCAGAGTTAAGATGCTCTATGAATAGCATAGCCCATTCTTAAAGTAAATAATAGAATATGCATATTAGACTAGGGTTGATCCCCCTATTTCGCTAATGTTAACAGGGCCACCGCGACCTTATTGCGATTGTCATCTCGCGGTTCTGTCTCCTTGCCGCGTTTCGTTCTTAGTAGGCGCGGCGCTAGCATTCACTCTTGCCACATGTAAAGATCACGTGACGGGATCGTAACAGAAGTTCGAATCATTTTGAACACTAGAAGATGAGATGCAAGTACTATAGTATTCGGCGTGGTTTACGAGTCGAGTAAGTTGTTGCACTATGGTAGTGAGATGCAAACGACTAGAGTACAAATTCCTACTCAGTGGTCAGGCTCGTAAGCAGTATGTGTTGTTTGTTTAAATGAGAGTGAGTTGCAACATCTTTGAAAACTAAAGATCACAAATTTCTGAAATGATCGAGTCCGCATGATATGATTGTTATAGTTTTGTCTTATAATTAGCGATCTGATATCGCACCGTAATCTTGTTGAATACCTATTATATTATTGATGTGAATTTACTTGTTAATTGTATTATAATTGTATATCATGATTTATATGATTTATCGCATGCTTATTATAACTTGAATTGTAACTTGAGAAATCTTATTATCTGCTAATTGCAACATTCATATACATTATAAGATGTACTATTTATTATGCGCTTTTGATATGAGCCTAATGATAGCCAATGAGCAATCACGGTTATGTGCGGGGCTGAAAATGCTAATACGGTTCACTTTAGGTACCCCGAGATCATTACCGAGGAGCATGGGGAGATTGCATATTTTATTTTGTATTTCGAGAGATTGTAATTTAATGATCATGTTTATCTATAACTCTGATTATGTATTTTGAGTTGTAATACGATAACATCCGGTTTTGTTATATATATAAAGTACTTAATTAATTTTCCACTTTGTTTAATTAAGTCACGAAAAGCCGAACTGTTACACCCCTTGTCTTTTAGTGTTGTCTTGTAGTGGTTAGGTATTAACAGATTCTGACACACCTGTCTCTTGTCGCCAGCGGTGGGCCGTGCCAGCCACGTGGCGGTACGGCCGCGGCCATACTTTGCCCCCATGTGGGCATGATCAGTAGCCGCGGCATGTCACGGCCGGCCGTGCGGCCTTCGGCCGTGGCTAGTCATCATCTGACTGACTATCTCCCATCAAGTTAGTTATGCAGTTTGTTATTGATAGGAAGTTTGTCACATTCAAGACTATATATATGTACATAACTCAATCATCTGTAACAAATTCATCCATTCAATACAAAAATATCCATTCTATTTAGCTTGCTTTCTTCATCCTATGTTTATCTTCTTTCTCTGCTTTCGTCTTCCCAAATTAAAAGCTTCTAACTTTCACCATTAATGGCGACCGCGAAGCTTCACTGCCTTGGAGGTTTCCTTCGGTATTTAAAATCTATTTGAGATGTAAAGTAAAATCTCTAATTATTAATTGTTGGCATTTTTTGTAAAACCTATTAACATTTAACAATGAATCGATCCATATTTGATATGTCCAAATGATGCAATTCAAATATGAAAATAAATAAAAACTTCATTTTATATTTTCATTATATAAAGATGGTCTCATGAGAGAATTATATCATTTAAATTTGTTTGTTCTCAAATATATTCAATATAAAGAAAAAACAATAGATTTTCTCAAAAGATTATAGTATTCTTTATTATTCAAATCACTACCTAATTAAATGTATAAAGTATTATACAGTACAGTACCAAGTCACTTGAAATGTACAAATTTTGACCAAAATTTATAATTTGCCTATATATTATTATAAAAAATGACCTAACTTCTTATTTACCCCTACCAATGAAAACAAATTTAGAAAATTTTTGCTGTTCTTACTCATTATTAAATTTTTATACATCTTTTTTTCTATTGTATTATCTCTCTCCTCTTTTGTTGTCCATTTATTTTTTCCACCATTGTTAGAAAGTTTATTATCTTTAATTTTTTTTTTTTTTAATCTTTTTTGCTCTTTCATCCCTCCCCTACTTTTTTTGTTATATGCTTGCCTATCTTGAAAGAAGATTAAAATTAAAATCAAATTGAAATAAAATGAAGATAAGTTTTGAAGGATAAAGTATGAAAGATGCAAGAAGGAAGATGAAGGAGGGAAGGGGAAGAAAATTAAGTAAGGGTAAAACGGTCTATTAACATAAATTTTAAGTTAAATGACGGAATCAGGCGACCACGTATCACTTTGCTCAAAATTTGTTTTATAAGGTAGTTGTTTGAAAAAAAATATATTAGGTAGTTGTTTGAAATTTTTTAATTTTATTAGGTAAATATTTGCAATTTTTCCTAACATTTATTTCACAAATTCTTGTGTAAGTCGAGCCTTACAATAAATTATTGTAAGTCGACTTATTTGTACTAGATTATATAAGTTTTGTACCATTTTTTAAATAATTATGATTAGTATTACTAAATTCTCTTTAGTACCCTTATAAGTAACTTTTGTATATTTTTTGTTTATTTTTGTACCTTTTAAACTGCAATTTGTACTTTAGTCTTACATTAATTTAATGTAAGACCTGTCTTACAAGAGACTTACTGCATTTATTTCTATCTAGAGTTAGTTATTACTATACGGAATATATTTTAAAGTTAATGTTTACTTTATCTTATAATAAGTTTCACGTGAGACTGTCTCACAAAACCTACTATAATCTAACAAAAATATTGCTAAACAGAAAGTCGTTTGCGAGAGGTCTCAAAATAAGTTAACTGTGACATCGTGCTCATTCGAGAATTTGTATAAAATATATAATTCAACCAAATCGTTTATTCATTTGAATGGAGTAGTAATTTATACGGACTTACGGAGTAATAATTAAATTTGCATATAAATTATTAAGTTTAACCGATACAGAAATGTCATCAACTAAGAACAACCTAAAATATGAACACAAGTTAAAAACAATTCCTCTCTCTCTCTCTAAAAAACTTTCTCTCCCCTCTCTCTAAAGCAAAACCCCCAAAACTAAACCTAGATCCACCACAGCCGCCATCCTCCCCTACCACCCTCCACTTCAACTCCAGTCCCTGCCGGAGATGTGGCCGCTCTTGGCCCGGCTCCGGGGGGTCGTCTATTGAAACACGGATCACCGGTTCCACCTCCCAGTCCCTGGTCAGTCACCGCTTTGCTATGGCTTGCATGCACCATGTCCCTGTTCTATCTCCTTCCGGCCGCCTTGCTCTGGTGTTTTATGGGTTTGCTGGTGGCTTTTGAAGACTAAGATGGTTGATGTTTGAATGAATCGAAAAGAAGGTGGATGTGATGAAGCTTGATGATGATGGTTTGTCCCTTTGTGAGCACTTGACTGAGGTTTCCTCTTTTATCTTTCTGTATACCCATTTTTAGGAAAAAAAAAAAAATTTCTTTAAAAAATTTTAAAAGAATTAAATTTACAAATCATTTGGTCATGTTTGAGGAGTTACGGATTTACAAGCGGGGGGGGGGGGGGGGGGTCCGATCGGTTCAGCGTTTGTTTAGGTTGGGTTTAGGTGCATGGAAGGGTCGACCGTCTTAGTGCTCATGTGTTTTGGTGTCTCGTGTTCAAGCTGAAGGGTGCGTCTTGATTCATTCGAGTCTTTGTTGGGTGTTCTGTTGGAATCTTAGGTCTTCTGTTCTTATATATATATAAAGGGGTCTGGCTTTGTAGGGATGTGATGCGGAGTCGTATTTGTCTTGTAGTGGTTGCGCGCGGTGTGGTTGGACTTAGGTGCCGGTGTGTGACGTGTTTCTTTTATGACTGGGTTGTTGTGTTGCGGTTTGTGGGTGGTTATGGTTGGATTGGTTGTGGTGGTTTATTCAAGATTTCATGTGCATGCTTGTTGCGTTAAGAGTGTCCTGTCTCTTAACTTTTACGCTTTGGTTGGTACCGCTTGTACCTCTTATTATAATAATCTCCCCCTTGAGCGTGGGTGTCCTGTCCCAATGCTTGTGTTGGGTTTATTTTGTCTCTTGTTGCAAGCGACTATATCTTGTCTTAATTAATAGCTTTAAGACATTAGTACTATGCTTGTGTTCAGCTCCAGTTAATTACGTCATTGGAAGAGTTTTCATGGCGATCGTGGACATGATCTTGGTTGAGAAGCATCTCTTTACGAGGTATTTTTGGTCGTTGGTCTTCCCTTGCCTACGCTCTTTGGTCAAAGGTTCGATCTCCAAGATGTAGGAGTTTATACTCCATCGGAAGCATACTTTGTTTTGCATCCACCCCTTCATTTCTACGCCTTTATAGCGTAAGTATATCTTGTTCTTGTCACCCGTGGACTCAAAAGCCAAGATGGCCTCCAGAAGATGCCGGCGTCGTTTATCCAGTTATAGATTGTGCTCGTGCCCAAGTATTCGTTCTACACCTATCCCTTTTTGCTACTGGATGCAGTTATGATCAGATATAATTGCACTAATTGTCGTTTATGAACTTGTTTGTAGTTTATGCAGTATTTGTATCGTGGTTGTAACTCCTTTCCGTAGCGGTCAGGAACAATTATTGTAATACAAATATTTGCACTCTTGCCAAAAAAAAAAAAAAAAAAAAAATATGAACACAAGTTATTGAAAAGAGACAAAACAAGGAATTCACTCATACGTTTATATTTTGATAACCATACGCCCTCATCTTACACATGCACACCATATCATACTAAGTTACCTATGACGATACAAGAACAATACGATATCGATTACAACATAGAATTGCAGTAATTTATTTAACTCACCGATATTATTATATATGCATAATAATATCGTAGAGTTTGTACAACATATTCTAGTGACCATGCATATTCCAAAACGAAGTGCTTGTTTTAGTTGTGTGGCTTGGCTTCAACTTGAGCTTCAAGACCACAACACCTTAGGCAAACTCCTCTATAGTTATGACGTCCACAACACCCGTAACGGCAGTAGCCGCCGCCACCACCACCGCCGTGGTGGCCACCACCTTGATATCCACCTCCAGGGTACCCTCCTCCACCTTGGTATCCTCCACCAGGGTAGCCACCACCGCCCTGGTAGCCGCCGCCAGGGTAGCCTCCACCGCCCTGGTAGCCTCCACCGTACTTGGCATCTTCGACGCCATTCACTTCGGCGTCAGCTGCATTATTCGTCAACCATATCAAAAACATGAAAACATTAGCTCTAAGTTTAGGGCAATATTAGTAGGTTTTGTATATACGAAGTATTAAAGAAAATAGAATAAAATGAGTACTACCATATACTCTATAGGTATTTATTTGTTTATTTTCTGTATTTTACTAGGTATTATTTGGTACTCCGTAATTATTACTCGCCTTGTTAGTTGTTTCCAAGATCTCGATCCTCCTTATCGTAGGGTTAGGAACATGGCTTTATCTATCTATACATACGTACACATCGTAATAAATGTTTTTAATAAAAGTCTACGAAAACTATCTATTTTGACTTAAAATATAATTACTGTCACATCAATATCTCCAACAATAAGTCTTAAAAAAAAAGACGATTTTTCACTAAGAAAGTAAAAGACCACTCTACAGATGAATAAAAGTGACCACTTTTAAAGAACGCCGACCACTATCGAAAGATATCGTTACCACTATTAAGAGCAGATAAAAGTGGTCGCGATTTAGTCAAAAGTGGTCACTAACAAACTAAATATGGTCATTTTTTATCATCTAAGGAGTAGTCCTTCACTTTTTTAGTGAAAGACGTCTTTGCTAAGACTTCCTCAAACCGACCAAAGAAAGTCAACAAAAAAATATATGTCCCTTGGATGATATGGGGTAGGAAGATTGATAAGCGAAATTTAAGTGGTGAGGTAGGAAAAAAATATGGATTAATTGATCCATTTGTGTAATAAAAGTTTCCTAATAATGAAAAGTAGACAAATGAGTGATACATCCAAAAATAAAATAGGTAAATAAATAATTGGGACCAAATGAGTACATTCTTTTCATTCAACTCACTTCCTTTCATTCAGAAGTTAGTGCCTATTAGGGAAGAAATAAATGATATGGTATATACCATATATGTTAGGATATATTAGTATCTTAGAGAATAAGTTAGTATTAAATTTAGATCTGTGCTTTCCTAATATCAAGGAAATTTATTAGTATAAATAGTCCATATCATTTATTTCTTCCCTAATAGTGCCATTGTCAAAAATAATTTCTTTTTCTAGTTAATTTAATTTCACACTTTTTATTTCGATCTATTTTTTGTTCATACTGGCCTCATACGAACTTATATATTATGTGGAGTATAAAAATTACCTCTCATATATTGCATTATATAATCAACTTTTCACTAGTCTTAATTTACTATTTTCACATATTGTGTTCATCCATTTGCAAACTTATATTGTAGTATAATCAATTAATTAATACTCGCTTCGTTATTTTGTCATAATGCGTCATGTGTCAAATAGTCTTAAATGATAAGAATATAAGTTACCAAAAAACGAAAGCATGTTTAGTTTCAATACAAATATTCAACGAAAATGTTGGACGAGCAAGGCAATCTCATTCACTCGTTCTAATTAAGCGTTAAAATGGTTATAACATTAAAATAATTATTTTAAACATAAAGTAATTATTCTTTTTATTAGGGACTATTCGTCGTACATGTATGATTGTCGTTTCTAAGAGTTAAATCTATCAAGATTTCATAGCTACATAATATAGACTCAATATAAATCTCACCATTGGCTTCAACATGGGAAGTAATGAAGAGTGTAATCGCCAAAAGACCAAACATAAGAAAATACTTGGAACCCATTTTTGAGAGAGACAAATAATAGTAAGAAAATATTAGGTGATATGAAATAATAACAACTCAAATATATGGTCCTTTTTATAGGCAATTATAAGGTTTATCAAGTTGCCCTAATAATTAACTCTTTTTATAATTTAATTTGGATTTTGTGTAGGGGGAGAGTAATAAGGGGGACATCAACCATATGTGGAAACTCTAAGGTGTCTGACTATTATGGTTGGATGTTGGATCTTTTTCATTCCACATTTAATTTCAATAATAATAATAATAGTATTATCTCCTCATTTATTTATTATATTTATATTTTGTTATTTAAAAATCAAATAGGAGGTAAAATAAGATTAATATTTCAAATTTGTACATTGGGAATAATTAGAGGAAATGGCACTCTTTAAATGAAATATAGCTGCTCTTATAACATCTACATCATTTGATATGAAACATTTTTGAGAGTTAAAATATATAGGCTTGAATAACGTGAGTTGGGGATAGTCCTAATAAATTTTGTTTCCTTTTACTTATAATGTTCAGTAAATCTTACGTGAAACCGTGTCATATATGAGATTTACAAGAAAATAAATAAAATTAAATAAATATCAATATCAATTTTTATTTTATTATCCTAAAAGACAGTTTGAGTTGATGTCACACAAATGTTACGTGTCGCATTTCTATGCACATTTTTTCCCGCCAAACAAGTATACTTACATCATAATTAACTTAGTCATTAGAAACAAAAATAAAAAAATATATAAAAAATTAAATAACATAAATAGTATTCTCACTAATTCAGTAAAGAAAAAATTGCTACTACATTATGTTTACAATAATTCGGTAAATAATCTATTACAAATTTATTTATTTCTTAGGTCATGTTTGGTTGCACATTTTAGGTAGCTTAAATATCTGACTAGCTATCTGGTTTAGGCCAAATTTCAATTACTTTTACTTTTTTTTTTTTTATCTGGAAGTATTTAGTGAGGTAAACTGGAAAATATTTCAGCTATGACTAAAGAGTAATTCTACTGTAACACCCCGTGTTTTTGTAACACAATATTATAAAAGAATTTCATTCCTTAAATTAAATTCATCATTTTTCCTTATAATAAAAATGCGTCTGAATTTTTTTCGCCAAATAATACTAAATTTCATAAGTCCAAATTTAAAATTTTTGAAAAATAAAATTTGTTGTATTATCTTTCGAATTCAAAAAGAAACACAATTCAAAATTTTATAAAAATCAACACAAAACTAATATCGCCTTTCAAATTTCAAAAAGGTTAAGTTATGTTTACTATTCATAAAAATAAAAGTAAAACCTTTTATTCATGAAATTCAATTTCGGACATTTTTTGTTTTTTTCGAATAAAAAGGGACTTTATACTTTTCCCGTATTTGAAATTCAAGTCAACGATTTGAAACACCACAATTTTTCATCGCGATTAAACTAAAACTTTTTTTTATATATATCGAATTTGAACTTTATTTTTAGTTATTTGAACTCGATAAATAAATGACGAATCGACGACAAATTTTTCGACGACAAATTTCGGCGTGAAAATCGAGGCCAAAATTGGCCACTTGGCCGAGCCACATGGTGACTAAGTCACCATTATCCTCTTCCATTTTTCTTCTTATTTTTGGTAAAGTAAACTCAACATCAAAGGTTTAATAATCATTTTGATTATTTTTAATAAATAATTATATATTAATATCTAATTACTATTTCAATTCTATTTAACTAACACTTTCGCAAAATATCGAAATTCTAAGTTATACCTAATTTAAACTGATAAACTTTTTGACGGTTGAATATAATTATTTAAATCTACAACATTCAACGAAAAAAAAAGTATTTCGATCTAGTAAATTTTTATTCAAAATTTCGAGGACTTAAGACTAAATTTTTGTTTTAGTACTCTTTCGAAGTTTATTTTTATTTTTATTTCCGATCTTATTTCGAAACACTATTTTAAGATCATATATTTTATTTCGAGACTTTTCGCGTGCGCAAATCGAAAATTTCAAAAACAAAAATCGAGCCCGATTTTTCTTGATTAGGCCGAGCTACTTGGACCTTTAGTCCAAGTTCTATCCTCTTCCATTTCTTACACAAGACCTCATTTTTTCTACTCTACATAAAATAGGTCATCATTTGATTAATTTACATCTAATCTAATCTAATATACTTAAAATCTAAATAGTTGACTATTGGATTGACTTCTATTGTTTAACCAAATTCCTTTCCTACTCAATCTGCATGCCACGTCTGCCAAAATCCCAAAATGACTGCCACCTCATCCAATCCTTTCAATTTGCACATCTAACATCACGTAATCACACTTTCCCCTTCAATCGCATAATTTGTGTGGAAGTCGAATCACCTGCTGCCCAACTCTCCCCTTCAAGCGGCTCATTACTAGTCCTTGGGTTGCACATCTAACATCGACGTGGCCTCGAAGAAGTCGGTACACGCTCGTCATCATCATTCACTTTCCATTCGTCTTTTATCGTACAATGTTTAGGTAATTTCTGTTTATTATGATTTTCAATTGAACTATTTGTTTGATCGATTTGGGGATTTTTGTGAACTTTCATGGGATTTTTCGATTCTTAAGGTGTGACTGAAACTGACGTGATTTTGATCATGGGTTTCAGTTTGATTATCATAATTTTTGAGAAAGTTTTGATTTTCTTGGGTTAGTAGTGGAGATGATAAAGTGTTTTCATGGTGATTTTGGTCTGCCATTGATGAGAGCTCAAAACTTCTGAGAAATAATTTAAAGATTGTTTAAATTATGAGCAAAAAATGAGTGATTTACAGATGATCAAAATTTCAGAATTCGTGTATGTCGAATGACGAAGGAGTGCGTGTGTGGTATTGCGTGTGTGGTATGGGGAGCTGTGTGCTGCTCACGATGAGTACGGAGCGTTATCGTGACTGAAAGTTCTTCAATTGTCCTTTCGACAGGTTTGTTGGATTGATTACTTATACATTTTATTATGCTTTCATTTTTCACTTACCTGTGTGTAAGCGTTTGGATCGATTGAGTTGACTGTACCGCTTTTGTCGACATGGTTTCTGTTGTAAGAGATTACCCCTAAAGCGGAAGCTACATAGCAGGAACTTGAAGGCCACTGAGGAAATACATATCTCCGAAGTAAATTTTTGAATTTTTGTTTTCAGGGAATCTTTGGCTGCATTTGGTAAACATTTGATGGATTCTCGTCCAATGGTTGATCTTTTTGCAGCCCAATAAAACCTTTTGGTTGCGCAAAAGTATTATAAGAAGGTTTTATGTGGTTAATTTGTGTTTATTAAATGTGTGTGATCATGCTCATGCGATGTGAATCATGGCATAAGGGGTTAAGCTTTTTTTTTTTTTTTTTTTTTTGGTTTTTAATTTCACTTTTGTGTGTTATTTAGATTTGAATTCATTCATATAGGTGTGTTGACCATTTTTCCATGGTAGATTGTGCAACAGTTTTATATAGCTTATCTACTTGTACAAAAGTATTGTAAGACGGTCGTATATGATTGTTATGTCCTCATTAAATGTGTCATTTGCATATTATTTTGTATTTGTTTACATAAGTGATGTGTGTGATCATGCTCAAGAAATGCGATTGGGTCGTGAACTTAACTTTTTGAATTTTGCTTTTTAATTTTTATGTGTTTCTTGGAATATCAAATATGGGTGTGTCTATTTTATGAATAAATGAATGAAATATTCATGTTTTGGAGCTGATTTTTGAATGCAATTTACGACGGATTAAAGGTTTTATAATAGTTTTCAATCTCATTTGATGATGACAATAAACGATGTGTTATGTTATTATTTTGTATAAGGACTGTTACGTAATACATGTAACATGGGTGTTTATTATATGTTTGTGATGATATTCATGTAATGTGATTAGGTTGTGAGCTTGAATTTTTCGATTTTATAATGTTTGTTCTTTGATGTTTATTTTTTTGTGCTTTGTGATGATACTTTTTTTGACTTTTTGGTAGGTGTTTTGTGACGCTTTGTTATTGATATATGTGTTGATCCTAATCCGATGCTTAGGAACGGTGAAACTAGGGATTGGGTTGGATCTTTTAAGGGTGATAAAGGTGCAGTTTAGAGTTGCTTCTAAGACACAAATGCTTTGCAGCAACTGCTTCTTCAGATATCTCTATGTATGTTTGCTATTCTTTTACTGAAATCTTATAGTTTTGTATGTTGCCGATATAGTTTAATGACCCAAAAGTTTATCTATGTAAGCAGCTCTAGACATTGATACCCTTGATTTTAGATTCCTGTTCGTTGTTGACTTCACAGTTTACGTCTCTTGACCTTACAGCTTAATGCAATAATCATATTATCATACTTTTATTTATCTCATGTTTACTTTTCCATTTTTGTAAGGGGTTTGCAAACATTATGAAGTGTATGATAAATGCAAATGTTGACTGCCATATGCGTGATCCATTTACAGGAAAGTATGGGATGTTATACGTTCAACATCACTGATCTATTCATGTTGTCGCCGAACACTGTATCACCACCGTCAAAGCGGTTGTGCTCTCCAGTCCGCCTGCTCTCCATCCTATCACTAGTAGAGGAAAGGGTTTTTGAGGCGCTTAAAATTTTATTTTACGGCGCAAATTAGCGCTGCTAATACAAATACCGACGCTCTTAAAAGCGCCTGCTTTGCTTGTGTCGCTAACCTCTACTGCGGCGCATTTTTGTTGCATCGGTATATCTTGGGAAAAGCGCTGCTAATTTGAGGCGCTGCTAATTTGAGGCGCTACATTTTAAATAAAGTGACGCTTTTGTATGCGCCTGTAAATAGTGGCAGCGCTTTTAAAAGCGTCGTTAATTCCTTATGTGATCGTCCATAACACAAAAATTGCAGCGCTATTTTAAAATTTCCACAGCGTATTTTAGTGCCGCAAAAACATGTAAATACGAGACATATCCACTACTCGCAATCAATCAGTAATCTTATACTACAAGATTTACATAAAGTAACAACAATAAATCAAAATGAACATTAGTTGACAAATTTTATAAGTAAACTAATTTGATTGAATAAACCTGTCATAACATTACATTATCAAATCCTAAATGTTCAGTTGTTCAATAAGTATAGTACGAGAGAAAATATTTAGCAAAAAAATAGTACCGAGTAACTTAACAATAAGTACAAAACTTAAATGATAGAAAAAAGGTTTGATCCGACTAGAAGAGAATTATAGTTGCACGCCCCATTGTTAATTCCAAATTCAGCACAGCATCCTATGTCGCCTGCTTAGCTCCAATCTGCCAGACCGCAAGTATAATAATTACTCACATTTTTTACAAATTTCCACCATAGAAACAATGAGAGATACTAACATACCCACATTGGTATAAAAATTAATGGTCAAACCAAAACCAAAAGATAAAGAAAATAAATAAGTACCCAAATCAGACACAAACATATAAATACTCATAGGATAATGTATAATTATTCGTGTTGAGTAAGTTGTCTCCACAATAAATACATTACTTAATAAATCTCAATTAAGGAATACATGGGGATAATCTTGTATTATTGTCACATTGATTAACGTAAATCAATAACGGTTGGTCGACTAGAGTTTGACGTTATTGTCGTGAGAATCCACAGAATCAATCGATCCCTTTAAGCTCACACCTATGCGAATGTACTCCAAATATTTAAGCTAATTAATTGTATGAGATACGATTATCAGATTAAGAATTTGATAAATCGACTAACTGCTAGTCGCTGAATTAATTTAGAGAGAAATCGAGTCATGAACTCCTGATGATTAAATTTTATATCGATAAAATTATTTGAGGAGATAGAATTAGTGATTAACTGTTAATTCACTAATCATGTATATTTTACTAATGAGATTAGTAAAAGTACAATTTTAATATATGTAAGAAGTGTACATATGTATATTAAGCGAAGAAGTTTAATTGATAATTTATACTTTATCATATTAGATTGATTGCCGATAAATTATAAAGATTTCATGACAAATATTGAAAACAAAATAGACCCAATAGGTCCATATGGACTGCCCAAATTAAGAAGGGGAAGAAGATTCCCTTGTCTTATTTGGTTTGTCTTGTTTTGTTTTGCTTTGCTTTGCATAAAGCATGCAAGCGAACATAATCATCACACGCAATGAAAAGAGAAAGCATTTACAACATAACGATGTTGTTGTTCTAAACAAGAAAGGCATGCTCTACACTCTTCCTCTCCTCTTCATTTTGGGCGTGTAAATGGGTGTGTCACACACACTTAATTTTGCTTGTTTTTCCTTAAAATACAAGGAAAAGAGAGATTAAATTCATGCATGCAATTTACTCTCTAACTCCTTTAACTTCTCTCTAAATACATTAGAAACTAGTTCTAATAAATAATATTTATATTACTAAGTGTTAGTAGTAATAATATTCACATATTATCAAGTAGCTATTAGTGATTTCTACCTAAATCTCTAAAGTAGTATTTGGAGTCTGTTTTCAAAAAAGACCAAGAGGAGGTTTCCTATTTTAAACTCGGGTTTTGGAGGATCATCCTAAACTATTAGTTCAAGAAACAAAATAAGAAAGGAGTTCTTATTTTGTGCCCAAATATCCTTTTAAGAGAAATGTATAATTTTCTAAACTTCAGAATAAGATCTACATGTAACCACATAGATCTTGCTAAATCAAATTAGAGTAATATGATTTACACTAATATTTGATTAGTGAATGTGATGAGATCCCTACAAGTGGTATCAGAGCATAGGCTTGTGGTTACAAATTTATTTTGTTGTTTTTGGAGTTTTATATATTTATTGAGAATAAATATGATAAAATCCGAAAATAGTGTTAAAAATGGTTTTAACACGAGATTTTTATTGCATGCAAATTTTCTGGTCTCATGTAGCTTCTGGTCAAATTTCGTAATTTTTGAAATTTGTTTGCTAATTAATATGATTTTTATACAAAACCGAGTCAAAAAGTGAGTTTTTGGCTAAAATAATTACTATAAATATTTATAGTTGGAATCTGGTCACGAAATTTTTACACAGTGATATTGCATATTTGTACATCCTGCATGTAAATTTTCAAAGTCAGATTTTGAGTTTTGAATATTTATTCATTTATTTGTTTAAAATCGGTATATAATACATTTTATGTCCAAAAATATATTACACGTTGTTTTCTGGACATGAAATTTATACCAATATTTTTATACATTATGAGGATGCTCTCGTATAAATTTGGGATTTTTCCTCACTGTTTTACACGTTTTCTTGATTTTATGAGATAAAATCGATGAAATCGTATGTTATTTTATATAAAATAATTCGTAAATATTTTCTGACCAAACTTTTCATTTCTGATATTTTGGAAGTGTTCCAGAATATACAAATGTTTTTCAAAATAAAAATGATTTTATTTTATTTTATTTTGATTTTATAAAGCTTTATTCATAAATAGTTATGATTAAAGCTAGAACTAATTAGCAAATGACCAAGTTTATGAACTAAAAGCACCACGAATTAGTGAAAACTAATTTTGAGTGTTCTAAATCAGTTTAGAAGTTTTGGTTCAAGCTTAAAAGGTGTTTTAAGCATTATTGATTAATATGAGATTAATCGATTAAAAATGAGATCGGTTTGAAACGAATTAATGCGATTATTGTTTAGGGCGATTTTGGCATGTTTTATTTATAAGCTTTTCATTATGCATGTTTGGATGAATGTTTATTGTTGAATGAATGTTTATTCTTACTAGTATGGCCATAGTTTGTTATATTTTTACCGATATTACCCGTAATGAAAGGGAATATCGTGTGGGTTTGTAATTAAATGCGATCTCGTATCGCCGGTTTGTAATTTTAATAGTTAATTTCATTTATAAATGTATAATAGGATTGCTATGTATTCATTTGTAAATTTATACCTGTAACTATTTGTAAACCGAAGACCGGCGATGGATCGAGATGGAGCCTTAGAAGTGTTCTAAAGCTTGCAAGGACGGGCCTTGGAAGGAGTCCATATAAAGAGGGACCAAAGGAGTTGGTTTCCAATTTGTATCTCCTTGTAATTTTAATTACTTTTAGGTGGCCATACTAGGTTTATGTTTTTGCTTGCTTTTGCTGTTTTGATTGCTTATTTTCCGCACACATGCCAAAATCGCCATGCATGCCCACAATATCCCACTATGATTGTCATTTTAGATCGCCATTCTTAAATTAGTTCACTTATAAAGAATTTAATGACTAAAATTGACAAGATCACCCACATTATTTATCAAAATGAATTGAGATTAAGCCTTTCCAAATGTAGCGACTATGAACCCCATGTTCGTGAGGACCTCCGCAACGTGGAACCTTGTTACCATGGGTAAGTAGTGGGAGGAAGTTCCATGCTAATTTGGTTTGGATTCAACCAAATAAGAGTTATTTGGGGGTAATGGATGCATTTTATTGAAAATCATCAACCAAGCATTCTAGTGTAGAATTAGTCAAGTGTTGACTTATCGTTTTTATATAAAAGGAAACATGAGATGTCTAATTTTATATGAAAAACGAGTCTTGGAATCATTTATATAATTTCGTGGGAGATCATTATATAAATGGACATTTGTTTTTAAAAAGTGTTTTAGCAAATGTCATTAATGTACAATGAATGTTAATTTCCTCATATTTGTTTTAGAATTATTTATTGGAAATCATAATGACAACTTCTACTCCCGCACCCAATTTGGGTAAATATTCATGGTTGAGAACCGTGATGGATAAATGTATCCTAAAAGATGACGGCAGCAACCTTGTCGAATGGGATTCGACTATAAGGGGCGCCGCTCAATCCGACAATGTGCTTAAGTTCTTTACCGAACAACCTCCCGCCGAACCCGGACTTAGGGCCACTGCGGCGGCACAAGCCGCCTACAATGAGCACCTATAGGTGGACAATGACTTGAAAAATGTATTGTTTTGGTCAATGTCACCTACTCTCAAACTTCGCTTCGTTACTCACAAAAGTGCATATGAGATATTCACTAGAATGACGACGATGTGCTTCAACCAAGAGAACATCAAAGTGAATGAGATTGAGAGAAAAGATGTTCTTTCAATGAGATTGAAGAACATAAACATCAGTCAAGAAAGGGAAGGGAGCTAATGGCTCTGCTCAAGGAAGATTAGGGTAAGGGGAAGGCTATTGAGAATAGCAAGCCCAAACCCGGTCGTTGGAAGCGCAATTGTCCCAAATTCTTGAAGGAAAATAATGATGGATGTGCGACATCCAAAGATATTGTTCCTTCTAGTGTTTATATGATTGACATAAATCATGCTTGCATTTCTACATGGGTATAGGATACCGGATGTGGATCTCATCTTTGCAATCACTTGCAAGGAATGAGAAACGTGCGAGCACTAGCCAAGGGTGATGTAGATCTCCGCATGGGTAATGGAGCTAGAGTAGCGGCCGTTTCCATAGGAACCTATGTACTCACTCTAGCTAGTGGTTTAGAGTTGTATTTAAATGACTGTTATTTTGTACCAACTCTAAAGGAAAACATTATCTCCGTCTCCGTGTTTGATACGGAAGGCTTTTATGATTAAGTACAATCGATGTATTTTTTTCATTTAATGAAATGGTTTATGGTGAAGCCATTTCAATTGGAGGTATTGATCTTTTGAATAATGTCAATGATGTTTATCATATAGAGAACAAGAAGCTCAAATCAAATGAATCAAACAAATCCTACCTTTGGCATTGTCGTTTAGGTCACATAAACGACAAACGCATAAAGAGAGTTGTTGCGACCAAGGTTCTCAAACCATTTGATTACGAATCATATGGTACATGCGAATCTTACCTCTTAGGCAAGATGACTCGTCAACCCTTTAGTGGTAAAGGGACACGAGCAAGTGAGGTTTTAGGACTCATACATACCGATGTGTGTGGTCCATTAAACATCACTGCTAGAGGAGGATATCATTACTTCATTACTTTTACCGATGACTTAAGTAGATATGGTTATGTCTACTTAACAAGGTATACAAGTGATGCTTTTGTGAAATTTAAAGAATTTCAAAATGAGGTTGAGAACCAATTGGATAAAAGAATAAAAGCACTACGATCGGATCGTGGTGGCGATTATCTAAGTAATGAGTTTGATTCACATCTTAAGAATTGTGGTAAAGTATCGCACAAATGGATTCCTCCTGCACACCACGCTTGAATGGTGTCATAGAAGGAGAAACCGAACTTTATGAGATATAGTTCGGTCTATGATGAGTCAAAATGAGCTTCCTGGATCGTTTTGGGGCTTTGCGCTATTATCTGTTGTATTCTCACTAAATCGAAGTCCAACTAAAGCGGCCAACAAGACTCCATATGAGATATGGACGGGAAAGGTTCCCTATTTGTAGGTTATCCTAAGGATACTTGTGACTATTACTTCTACAATCCTCACGAGAACAAAGTGTTTGTGGCTCGTGATGCTGTCTTTCTAGAAAATGAATACATTTCTAATAGACAGAGTGGGAGAAAATTTGAACTTGATGAAGTTCAAGAGCCACAAACCGAAGCGGAAAATGAGGAAACCGTTCCCTCGTCTTCTGAAGGGGTTGCAATCCCTAGGAGGTCAGGAAGAATTAGTCAACAACCTGACCGTTACCTCGGTAACATCGAGGAGGAGGGTGATTTGTTGTTATTCAAAAGCAACGAACCCTCAACCTACAAGGCGGCTATTAGTAGTCCTAACTCTGAACAATGGCTTGTGGCCATACAATCCGAAATGGATTCTATGCACGAGAACCAAGTTTGAGATTTGGTAGATTTACCTGAAGGAGTGAGACCCCTTCGGTGTAAATGGATATTCAAAATCAAACTCGGCATAGATAAACATATAGATGTTTACAAAGCTAGATTGGTGGCAAAGGGCTTTTCACGAGTCCAAGGTATTCATTATGATGAAACCTTTGCACCAGTTGCAATGCTTCGATCCATAAGGATAATCTTAGCGGTTGCCGCATTTCATGACTATGAAATATGGCAAATGGATGTAAAAACCGCCTTCTTGAATGGGATTCTAGAAGAGGAAGTGTTTATGACACAACCTGAAGGTTTTATAGATACATCCAACCCTAAGAAAGTATGCAAGCTTAAAAGATCCATTTATGGTCTTAAGCAAGCATCAAGGAGTTGGAATCATAGATTCGATCATGTTATCAAACAACATGGATTCGCTCGAAGTGCCGAGGAACCTTGTTTGTACATGAAGTTTAGTGGGAGCAAGGTAACCTTCCTTGTTTTGTATGTGGATGACATACTACTAATTGGAAATGATGTTCCAAGTTTGAATTCGGTAAAGGTGGAATTGGGAAACCATTTCCAAATGAAGGACTTGGGAGAGGCACAACGCATCTTGGGTATCCGGATCTATAGAAATAGATCCAAGAGGATACTAGCATTGAGTCAAGAAGCTTATATCGATAAGATTCTTGATAGGTTCAATATGAAAGACTCCAAGAGAGGCTTTCTTCCGATGAGTGTAGGAATAACATTGAAGAAATCTCAATGTCCTACGACTCCTGCGGAAATTGAACGCATGAAATTGATCCCTTTTGCTTCCGCTGTTGGATCAATCATGTATGCTATGATGAGCACTCGTCCCGATGTCGCTTTCGCTTTGAGCACGACGAGCCGGTATCAAGCTAATCCCGGTGAGAGTCACTGGATAGTTGTAAAGAACATCCTAAAGTACTTGAGAAGAACTAAGGATTCGTTTCTAATGTCTGGAGGAGAACTTGAGCTACGTGTAAAGGGTTACACGGATGCAAGTTTCCAAACCGATGGGGATGATTTAAAATCCCAATATGGCTATGTCTTTATGGGGGTGCAATTTGCTGAAAAAGTTTCAAGCAAAGTGTCATCATGATTCTACAAATGTAATTTGAACTTTGGCTGCAAATTTTCTAAGTCACTAATAAAGTTGTATGGATTCTAGTTCTTGTATGGACTAAGAGTAGTCCCTAGTGCCGCAGATCCAATCACTATTTATTGTGATAATAGTGGGGCTATCTTTCATGCAAAGGAGCCCAAGTCTAAGTAATAAGTCTAGACACGTTTTGAGGAAATACCATGTTATAAGAGATAACGTGGAAAGAAAGGAAATAGATATTTGTAAGGTTGGGACAGACGATAAGATCGCTAATCCTTTAACCAAGCCTCTTTCGAGGACTAAGCATGACGCTCACACCGCCTCTATGGGGTTGAGGCGTATGCCTGATTTCCTTTAGTTTTTGAGATATGTAATGGATAAAGTATCCTATTACATATATGAAAATAACATTCATTGTTTAGAGTATATTTACTCTTTTAAGTCATTTTGAATGCATACTTTGTTTATCCGAATAGTTGTGTGACAACATTGAACATATTCAAGTGAACGCTATAAACTAAGTATTTGGTCCCTAGTCTCTCATATGAGGTGACGTCTCGAAGAGACTAGATTGCAAGTCGTTCGATGGTGGGTTCAACACCATAGGGTCATAGTGATGATCTGCCGTTTGCAAAGACAGATCAGAGACACTCTGTCGGATCGCGGACGCTTTATAGAATTCCTTTTCAATAAGATTGAAACACCTGGTCGTGGTGGGAATTTCTATAGTATTCCTTTAGTCGATTCTTTGACTGAACCGATTGTGCAGTCGAGTCTGCAGGTTCAGGAGTGACTTTCATTTTTGTCCTAAGCCATGCAGTGAAAGGGGTATAAGGGCATCTTTGGGGTCATGGTGATCCGTGATTATACAAGACAATCGAGTGGAAGGGAAATGTCCACCCTCGTCAGGGTAAAACATCTTTGGGCCACTCGAGGAGTAGTCGCTGAAAATGCGTGGCCACGCTCGGTAAGAATCTACGGTAGATTCCCCGGTCAGACAGCTACTCTCCTTATCGAGGAAACCACTCATGATATATTTATCTTTTGAATGCAAGTACGACCTGTAAGACACCTTGTGTAACACCCCGTGTTTTATTAACAGTAATTAATTATTTTAACTAAATTATTAAATTAAAATTTATATAATTTAAACTTTAATCCTTTGTTTAGAAAACGCGGCCTAAAAATTTCGTTCAAATAAACTTTCACAATATAATTTCTCATTTCAAACTCTTTAAATCTTTATATTAACTTGTATTATATTTTTATTTTTAAAATACCTTTGAACTAAAACTTTATTTCAAGTGGTTTTATTAAACTTAATAAATTTGCGTTTTAATTTAAAAAGTATTATTACTTGAATAAATATAATCTTGTTGAAATGTATCTTGCAAATTAGCAGACCGTTTGAAAATCTGTGAGACCGTAACAAAATTTGTACCTAATATTTTTATATACCATTTAATTTTAAAATATAAGTTTAAAGATATAGAAAATAAAAATAGAGCTACAACGAAACATATTATAAATAATACATTTTATAAAATTAAAGTTTATAAATAAGAGCGATTGAAACAGAGCAAATCGTAAACTAAACCCTTGGACTACCATCACCCACGTATACTCCTCTCCCCTCCATTCATTTTTTGTGTTCCTGATATTGTATACCCTATCTTCTTCCTCCCTCTTTCTCTTTAATTTAATTAACAAAAAAAAAAAAAGAAACAAAACAAACAACAGGCAACAACAACAACGACGAAGACAAGCAACAGCCACCAAGGACGGCCACCACCATCATCGCCGGAGTCGACCACCGTACTCCTCACGGCCGCCTCAGGCCGCCTTCTTCTTCTCTCGGCCTCCCCTGCCTCTCCTCTGCCCCCTTTCTCTCTCGACCGTGCTCACCACCGCCTTTAATGGTGAGAGCTCGAGTTCAGCACCACCGTGGGCCGCCACCTGACCACCGTGCCCTGACGACCTCGAGCCACCCGCAACTCAAGCTAGCCCCCTCTCGACCCGGCCGCCATGACCACCACCATGGCCGTGCTCCTCGAGCTCCCTGTTTTCTTTCCCCTGCTCTTCTCGACTTTGCCCTTCTTTTTCAGCTCGCCGGAGCTCCGACCTCTAACCACCGTGCTCTGCCGCCACCATTAGGTGAGCCCCCTTTTCATTTCAAATGTTTCGATTTCAATTCGTTTTCCGTTTCGATTTTATTTTGTCGATTAAGTATTTATCGACTTAATACTCACATCTTTTTCCGGTCACTGCCACCTTGTCGGAGCCACCACCGTCGCCTTTTCTCGTCCCTCTGCTCTTAACCCACCGTGAGCTCCTTTCTATTTCAATTTCTCTAGTTCAATTCGTTGCCGTTTCGATTTCGGTTCGTATTTAGTTCAGCCACTCTTGTTAACGATCCTCATGCTCGCCTTGTTGTTGTTTGCTTGAGACGAAAATCCGAGCAGCTGGAATGCGCCACAGCGCATGGTGTGGCGCGCCATGGCGATATGCGCCCCAGCGCAGCTGGCGCGCTGGCGCAATTCGTCTGATCGCTTTTTCTCGTTCAATCAAGCCTATTTTCGCTTCACTATGGCTAATTTTGGGTTACAAGGAATTGGGTTGGATTTTATTTGGAGGCCCTCTGTTCGTGAGCCAATTTTAGGTGACTCGATTTCTTCCTCAAAAATCGCTAACATTACGTTTTGGTTTTATTCTAATTAATCTGTTATTAAAAGTGAGCTAGTATGCATTAGACACGTATGAGTCCCGTTTCAGTTTAATTTGATGACTTTGTATGATTCGCTATAGTATGAAATTGGGTGTTAATTTTAGTTATAATATAATGTTGAATTGAATTGTGAAATATGATATTTATATGATTTTGTGAAATTATATTTTGGGTGAAAATGTGTTGTGAATTATTGTTGAATTTATATGAAATATTATCATGTTGAAATTATATGTTATGTGTAAATTTTTGATCATATTAACTATAAGTATCACAATTATAAAATAAGACTAAAAATATTATTAAAATAACTTAAGTAAATAAAGTAAATTAATATAAAATATTTATTGAAATAAAATATTTATCGACACTAAAAAGGTTTAAATAAAACACAACTAAAAATTAAGAGTTAAATAAAAAGAGTATTAAGTTTAAATTAGTATTAAATAAATTTAAAGGTAAAAATAAATTAAATGCTACTTGTATAAAATTTCTAAGATAAATAGTTATATAAAATGTCATATATCTCATTTAATATAAAAACTCTAAATTTTAAAATAAACTTAAAATATACTAAATAAATATTTAGTTAAAATATCAAAAGGAAATAAAGAACTTGAAACTTTAAATAAACTTAACTAAAGCTATTATGAAATCAAGTTTCTCGAAGTATAAGTAAAAATTAAGTGTTAAATGAAAAGTGTAGACTATTAAACAAAAATTAAGAATAAAAGATTATTTCAATACTTACTAAAAATATTACTAAGTATTTTGCTAGGTACAAATACATAGAAAGTTATAAATGATATTTTAATAATATGAATTAACTAAACTCTAAAATATAAGTAAATAACGTAAAATTGTAATTTAACTAAATAACATTTGGAAAATGCTCGAAAGTTATACAAATATATGATATATATTATGTTCCAAAATCGAGTTATCCTTCCACCCAAATCGAATAAGTAAAAGTTATAAACCACCTAAAAGACACTTAGTTAATGATCATTACAAATACATTTCACATGACACTAAATTATACTAAGTATCATTAGCTAATATTTATAAAGTTAAATGTGAATGTATAAATTTTATGTTACTAAGTAACTTGACTATATAAATAAAACTATGTAATGAAAATGAATTATAATATAACTTTAGAAATATTTATAATACTAATATTTAATCTAATTAACATACTTAAAAGTTAAATGGAATTAAATCACGTTTAAAAATAAATTACTATTAATTACTAAAATATAAAATACTAACACGCACAAGTATAAAAATACGTACCAGTATAAAAATACGTATAAATACGAAGTATAAAAATACGCATACGTGTAAAAATACGTACAAAGTATAAAAATACACATAAGTATAAACACAGGATATTTATAAGTATAATACTAGTATAAGTATAAATGTGAATTTTGAGTAAAATGACTAAGCATGAAAATTTACAACACTTAGTAAATTTAATAAATAACTTAGGTCATAAGATACCTCGATAAGCGTGTCACGTTTTAAAAACCGCTATGATTAGTAAAATGACGAATAGTAACTAAAATTTCAAAATGGTTTAACTTACTTAAAAATCTAAATGTAATACAAAGATAAGATAAGCCTTAATAAAATAGCAAAGATTTAACAATTACTTGAAATAAACATAAATAAAATATAAAGTGAACATGTTAAGAAGAATATCAATATATACTTCAAATAAATTACCTTATTTGCCTTGTTTATATGACATGTGGTACGCTATATTTAATTATAAAAGTTCGACGTTATATTTATATTACAAGTTAGTCATTATTAGTATTATTTATGAACAAGAGAATGAGAATTTGAGAAAAACGAACTACTTGAATAAAATACTAGGATTGTTCGCCATGTTGCGACTCTTGAAATTCGGGTTAACGAGGTAGTCAGATATGGGGACTTGGGCTCCCTCACCGAGTTGCCAAGGCGATTAACAATCTTGAGATTTCTTTTCGCTACGAGTATCAACCTCGTGGATGGGGCATACTTGATATTACCGTGGGCCCATATAGCAAGAATTGGAACGCCAACCCCATCCGGGGTACCCTCTCGTGATAGTCGAACTTTTTCGCTTGGTGATACCTTTTGAATAGCGAATAAGTATGATCCTCGATAGGTAGTGTATGCATACATTAGACAAGTGGATGTAAGCCATCTTTATTACCTTAGATATCTTTAAGCCTGGCGATCATGTCCAAGTGATGTTGGCTCTCACGGCCATCGCGGATTATGTCCGCATGCTTCCGCTTTACTAACGAAGATTCATTTGTTATCACATGTTGAATGCATTTCCTTGTTTATTTGATGATTATCTCAATGACCTGGCCGAGTGTTGGAATACGATCGATTGAGAATGATTATTTATGAGTGTTGTAACGTTATGTGATCGATGTATACTCGTGATTAAATCATCATGATTTCCTTATGTGTTTTGCTTGCCTAATTGCAATGTGTTTTTATTTATTTATTTTCTATATTCTACGTTATGTTTTATGAACTGCATGTTGTATGAGATTTAAATATCTATATGTGAGAACTGATATTATATGCTAATTGTCCAATTTTATTGAAATATGCGGCTGCTGGAGTTATACGCGTTTAGTGCTGCCAAGTTACTTTTAATCATAGGTTAAATAAACCAAAACTTTGGTTTAGAGGTTGTTGGTTAGAACAGTCCTCCCCGCCTCCGGCGGAGATCCTCCTATTTTGTGTTTTTGTCTCCGCTAAGCAGAACTTCTCGAGACTCAGGATTACCGGCACGATTAGGATGTTTCGCTTGTTTCCTTTGAGAGATTGTAATATACATTTCTATCCTATGCCATTTGAATGTAATTTAATTAACGTCCGGCATGTATTAGACTTAATTAATTTTCCGCCTTAGTTTAATTAAGTCACTAAAACCAGGTTATTCTGATTGGTATCAAAGTCAGTCTTCATGACCGTGAGTAACTTAATAGTTATTTCATCTAGCGAGAAGACACCTGGGCTAGACATACATATTAATATATATGTCCAGCATAGACTTATAGGATCAAATAATGAATTAGAAATCCTAGATCGCTAAATTACAACTTAGAACGCTTTAAAAGTGAGAATGGGTAGAAACGTTTAAGGATTGACCGACTGACCTAGATTTTAGAATTTTCGACCGCCATTCAACCTCGATAGATTTTTTATTTCTCTTTTCTTGCTTGCTAAGTGCTCTATGACTAATCTTTTTGACTAACAAGTCCCTTATACTAACTTTAACAAAAATCGAGACGTATAAATCGAATGCAAGACGACAAGAACTCAAGCAATTGCAAATGGACGCATCAAGAGTCGAACGATCTGAAAAGACGTTCTAGACCTCGAAGAATTCTATTGCCTTGAAGACCTTTATGACTTTCTAGAACATCCATATTCAACTCTTCCTAACTTATTCAAAAAGAAAATTTTAATCGATCTATTTAACTTATTTTCTTCTTTTAAAATAAAATCTTCCTAACTTATACTCCTATAATGACTTCATTAAAAAAAAAAAAAAAAAATATGAATTTTTATCTCTTTCCATTTCTCGCAAATGCAAGACTAGAAGGCAAGAACAAAAGCGCATGCGAAGAGACGTATCAAGAATCACGCTATCCAAGACAATTTTCAAGACGTCGAAGATTTTCTTTAGCATTGAAGATTTCTAAAGCTATATCAAAATTGATCTCTAATGATCACCATCATTTCAACGTTTATAAATTTTCAGATTTCCTAATCAAATTCCTAATATTTAATCTCACTCTATTATTTTTCAACCTTCTAAACTTATTGACTCCTTGTAAAACTTCTAACTTCCTAAATCAATAATTCTTAATAATTGTCTTCTCAATAAATTTTTATCTCTTCTTTTAATCTCGTAAAAAAAAAAAACAATTATACCATTTTCGTTTTCGAATTTCATAAACTCCTTAATCGTTATACTCTACCTTCGAACTTGATTAATTCGTTCTTTTGACCCCTTACAAATAATTTTAATTTCTAAAATTTCAAATCTTGAAATCTATCTATAATACTTACTAATTGAATTCATAAAGTTAATATTCATTTGTTCTCTTCAATCTCAAATAAAAATGACTTTGTATTTCCTTTGTAATTTCGTTAACTTTTTATTCAACCTCTTAAACGTACTTCCTTGTTATAAAATGTTTGAACTCTTAAATTATAATTTCTACGAAATACTTATTAACCTTATACGATGAAGTTTCGTCTATTGCATTCATTTCAGAAATTCTTTCTTTATATTTTAAATAGCTTTTGAACTTGTCCTAATCCGTTATAATTATATCTCTTTGAAGTATATATACACATACATCACTTTCTTTGTCTTTTTATATAACCCCTTATTATAAATTTCGAATCATATCCTAAATATGATTTATAACATTTCCGTTTCATCTAATAACATTATAATAATAATTTTAAGGAAATGAGCTATATCAACAAGGTTATCCATAATTCTCTATATTTCTATTTAATCATTCAGCGATAACCTGTATTCCCTTAATTTTATTAAAGCTCATATTCTCCTTATGATCACTGCGACTTTTATCCATTTTCCCTAATTACTGTTTTTCCCCTAAGGACTATATATCTTGATTTAGTGGTCATTAAAAGTAACAATAATAATATTAGATATATACGTTTAAAATTTCTTAAGGGGGTAGGACAATATTTTATTTATATTGAAATCCTAAATAAATATTAAAATTCTTTATTTCAACCTATTTTAAGGTTAATATTTATTTTCAAATTTAAATAAATTGTTTTAATTCTTAAAACGCTTATTATTTTTATTTAATTTAATTCCGTACAAAACTTCTAGGCCCTACTCTTTTGAAAACCTCTTTCTCGCTGATTTTGAAAATGACAATGCAGCAACATTTAGGTATTAATTCGAAAAACAATTATTTGTATTTTGAAATTACTAAATTCTTCAATAATTCCTTCTAAGAAGATCTTGCCCAATCAAGAGCAATGTTAATACCCTAATTTCAAAAATCTCGATGTTTTCACTAACTGTCTAGTCTATCTTGACAGTTATCCATCCTATTCAAGTTTCGGGGACGAAACTTTTCTTAAGGGGGTAGGATCAGAACAATCTCGTGTTTTATTAACAGTAATTAATTATTTTAACTAAATTATTAAATTAAAATTTATATAATTTAAACTTTAATCCTTTGTTTAGAAAACGCGGCCTAAAAATTTCGTTCAAATAAACTTTCACAATATAATTTCTCATTTCAAACTCTTTAAATCTTTATATTAACTTGTATTATATTTTTATTTTTAAAATACCTTTGAACTAAAACTTTATTTCAAGTGGTTTTATTAAACTTAATAAATTTGCGTTTTAATTTAAAAAGTATTATTACTTGAATAAATATAATCTTGTTGAAATGTATCTTACAAATTAGCAGACCGTTTGAAAATCTGTGAGACCGTAACAAAATTTGTACCTAATATTTTTATATACCATTTAATTTTAAAATATAAGTTTAAAGATATAGAAAATAAAAATAGAGCTACAACGAAACATATTATAAATAATACATTTTATAAAATTAAAGTTTATAAATAAGAGCGATTGAAACAGAGCAAATCGTAAACTAAACCCTTGGACTACCATCACCCACGTATACTCCTCTCCCCTCCATTCATTTTTTGTGTTCCTGATATTGTATACCCTATCTTCTTCCTCCCTCTTTCTCTTTAATTTAATTAACAAAAAAAAAAAAAGAAACAAAACAAACAACAGGCAACAACAACAACGACGAAGACAAGCAACAGCCACCAAGGACGGCCACCACCATCATCGCCGGAGTCGACCATCAGATTCTCCTCACTGGCCGCCTCTCAGCCGCCTTCTTCTTCTCTCGGCCTCCCCGCTCTCCTTCCGCCTCTTTCTCTCGACCGTGCTCACCACCGCCTTTAATGGTGAGAGCTCGAGTTCAGCACCACCGTGGGCCGCCACCTGACCACCGTGCCCCCTGACGACCTCACGGAGCCACCCGCAACTCAAGCTAGCCCCCTCTCGACCCACCGCCATGACCACCACCATGGCCGTGCTCCTCGAGCTCCCCTGTTTCTTTCCCCGCTTCTTCTCGACTTTGCCCTTCTTTTTCACCATTTCGTGGAGTTCAGGCCTCTAACCACCGTGGTTCGCCGCCACCATTAGGTGAGCCCCTTTTCATTTCAAATGTTTCGATTTCAATTGCTTCCGCTTGATTTTATTTTGTCGATTAAGTATTTATCGACTTAATACTCACATCTTTTTCCGGTCACTGCCACCTTGTCGGAGCCACCACCGTCGCCTTTTCTCGTCCCTCTGCTCTTAACCCACCGTGAGCTCCTTTCTATTTCAATTTCTCTAGTTCAATTCGTTGCCGTTTCGATTTCGGTTCGTATTTAGTTCAGCCACTCTTGTTAACGATCCTCATGCTCGCCTTGTTGTTGTTTGCTTGAGACGAAAATCCGAGCAGCTGGAATGCGCCCCTGGCGCATGGTGTGGCGCCCCTGGCGCATATGCGCCCCAGGCGCAAGGAAGGCGCCCCTGGCGCAATTCGTCTGGACTGTTTTTCTCGTTCCTTGAACTGCGGCCTATTTTCGCTTCACTATGGCTAATTTTGGGTTACAAGGAAATGGGTTGGATTTTATTTGGAGGCCCTCTGTTCGTGAGCCAATTTTAGGTGACTCGATTTCTTCCTCAAAAATCGCTAACATTACGTTTTGGTTTTATTCTAATTAATCTGTTATTAAAAGTGAGCTAGTATGCATTAGACACGTATGAGTCCCGTTTCAGTTTAATTTGATGACTTTGTATGATTCGCTATAGTATGAAATTGGGTGTTAATTTTAGTTATAATATAATGTTGAATTGAATTGTGAAATATGATATTTATATGATTTTGTGAAATTATATTTTGGGTGAAAATGTGTTGTGAATTATTGTTGAATTTATATGAAATATTATCATGTTGAAATTATATGTTATGTGTAAATTTTTGATCATATTAACTATAAGTATCACAATTATAAAATAAGACTAAAACTATTATTAAAATAACTTAAGTAAATAAAGTAAATTAATATAAAATATTTATTGAAATAAAATATTTATCGGCACTAAAAAGGTTTAAATAAAACACAACTAAAAATTAAGAGTTAAATAAAAAGAGTATTAAGTTTAAATTAGTATTAAATAAATTTAAAGGTAAAAATAAATTAAATGCTACTTGTATAAAATTTCTAAGATAAATAGTTATATAAAATGTCATATATCTCATTTAATATAAAAACTCTAAATTTTAAAATAAACTTAAAATATACTAAATAAATATTTAGTTAAAATATCAAAAGGAAATAAAGAACTTGAAACTTTAAATAAACTTAACTAAAGCTATTATGAAATCAAGTTTCTCGAAGTATAAGTAAAAATTAAGTGTTAAATGAAAAGTGTAGACTATTAAACAAAAATTAAGAATAAAAGATTATTTCAATACTTACTAAAAATATTACTAAGTATTTTGCTAGTACAAATACATAGAAAGTTATAAATGATATTTTAATAATATGAATTAACTAAACTCTAAAATATAAGTAAATAACGTAAAATTGTAATTTAACTAAATAACATTTGGAAAATGCTCAAAGTTATACAAATATATGATATATATTATGTTCCAAAATCGAGTTATCCTTCCACCCAAATCGAATAAGTAAAAGTTATAAACCACCTAAAAGACACTTAGTTAATGATCATTAAAAATACATTTCACTACTCGACACTAAATTATACTAAGTATCATTAGCTAATATTTATAAAGTTAAATGTGAATGTATAAATCTTATGTTACTAAGTAACTTGACTATATAAATAAAACTATGTAATGAAAATGAATTATAATATAACTTTAGAAATATTTATAATACTAATATTTAATCTAATTAACATACTTAAAAGTTAAATGGAATTAAATCACGTTTAAAAATAAATTACTATTAATTACTAAAATATAAAATACTAACACGCACAAGTATAAAAATACGCATCAAGATAAAAATACGATAAATACGAAGTATAAAAATACGATACGTGTAAAAATACGCATAAAGTATAAAAATACACATAAGTATAAACACGTATATTTATAAGTATAATACTAGTATAAGTATAAATGTGAATTTTGAGTAAAACGACTAAGCATGAAAATTTACAACACTTAGTAAATTTAATAAATAACTTAGGTCATAAGATACCTCGATAAGCGTGTCACGTTTTAAAAACCGCTATGATTAGTAAAATGACGAATAGTAACTAAAATTTCAAAATGGTTTAACTTACTTAAAAATCTAAATGTAATACAAAGATAAGATAAGCCTTAATAAAATAGCAAAGATTTAACAATTACTTGAAATAAACATAAATAAAATATAAAGTGAACATGTTAAGAAGAATATCAATATATACTTCAAATAAATTACCTTATTTGCCTTGTTTATATGACATGTGGTACGCTATATTTAATTATAAAAGTTCGACGTTATATTTATATTACAAGTTAGTCATTATTAGTATTATTTATGAACAAGAGAATGAGAATTTGAGAAAAACGAACTACTTGAATAAAATACTAGGATTGTTCGCCATGTTGCGACTCTTGAAATTCGAAGTTAACGAGGTAGCTGTATATGGGGACTTGGGCTCCCTCCCGAGTTGCCGCCAAGGCGATTAACAATCTTGAGATTTCTTTTCGCTACGAGTATCAACCTCGTGGATGGGGCATACTTGATATTACCGTGGGCCCATATAGCGATAATTGGAACGCCAACCCCATCCGGGGTACCCGCTCTGGTGATAGTCGAACTTTTTCGCTTGGTGATACCTTTTGAATAATGAATAAGTATGATCCTCGATAGGTAGTGTATGCATACATTAGACAAGGGATGTAGCCATCTTTATTACCTTAGATATCTTTAAGCCTGGCAACATGTCCAAGTGATGTTGGCTCACGGCCATCAACTGCGGATTATGTCTGCATGCTTCCGCCTTACTAACGAAGATTCATTTGTTATCACATGTTGAATGCATTTCCTTGTTTATTTGATGATTATCTGAATGACCTGGCTGAGTGTTGGAATACGATCGATTGAGAATGATTATTTATGAGTGTTGTACGTTATGTGATTGGATGTATACTCGTGATTAAATCATCATGATTTCCTTATGTGTTTTGCTTGCCTAATTGCAATGTGTTTTTATTTATTTATTTTCTATATTCTACGTTATGTTTTATGAACTGCATGTTGTATGAGATTTAAATATCTATATGTGAGAACTGATATTATATGCTAATTGTCCAATTTTATTGAAATATGCAGCTGCTGGAGTTATACGCGTTTAGTGCTGCCAAGTTACTTTTAATCATAGGTTAAATAAACCAAAACTTTGGTTTAGAGGTTGTTGGTTAGAACAGTCACTCCCCGCCTCTGAGCGGGAGATCCTCCTATTTTGTGTTTTTGTCTCCGTTGCAGGAACTTCTCGAGACTCAGGATTATCGGGACGATTAGGATGTTTCGTTTGTTTCCTTTGAGAGATTGTAATATATATTTGTATCCTATGCCATTTGAATGTAATTTAATTAACATCCGGCATGTATTAGACTTAATTAATTTTCCGCCTTAGTTTAATTAAGTCACGAAAAACCGGGTTGTTACACCTTGCATTGAGTGGGAGATGTGAAACGGACATGAGAATTGGTAATGCACAACTTGTGTCGGACAAGTGGGAGATTGTTGGAGTAAGTGTCCTCCACAATAGTGCGATTACTTAATAAATCTCAATTAAGGAATACATGGGGATAATCTTGTATTATTGTCAATTGATTAACGTAAATCAATAACGGTTGGCTGACTAGAGTTTGACGTTATTGTCGTGAGAACGGCGGTAATCAATTGATCCCTTTAAGTCACACCTATAGGAATGTACTCCAAATATTTAAGCTAATTAATTGTATGAGATACGATTGTATTAGTAACTTGATAAATCGACTAACGGTTAGTCAGTGAATTAATTTAGAGAGAAATCGAGTTGTGAACTCGGATGATTAAATTTTATATCGATAAAATTATTTGAGGAGATAGGAATTAGTGATTAACTGTTAATTCACTAATCATGTATATTTTACTAATGAGATTAGTAAAAGTACAATTTTAATATATGTGTAAGTGTACATGTATATTAAGAAAGAGTTTAATTGATAATTTATACTTTATCATATTAGATGATTAAGTGATAAATTATAAGTATTTGTGGGACAAATATTGAAAACAAAATAGACCCGAATAGGTCCATATGGACCGTCCAAATTAAGAAGGGGAAGAAGATTCCCTTGTCTTATTTGGTTTGTCTTGTTTTGTTTTGTCTTTTGCTTTAGACAAGCATGCAAGGAACATAATCATCACATGCAACAAAAGAGAAAAGCATGCACAACATAATGATGTTGTTGTTCTAAACAAGAAAGGCATGCTCTACACTCTTCCTCTCCTCTTCATTTTGGGCGTGTAAATGGGTGTGTCACACACACTTAATTTTGCTTGTTTTTCCTTAAAATACAAGGAAAAGAGAGATTAAATTCATGCATGCAATTTACTCTCTAACTCCTCTAACTTCTCTGTAAATACATTAGAAACTAGTTCTAATAAATAATATTTATATTACTAAGTGTTAGTAGTAATAATATTCACATATTATCAAGTAGCTATTAGTGATTTCTAGTCTAAATCTCTAGTAGTATTTGGAGTTGTTCTTGGGTGCAACTAAGAGGAGGTTTCCTATTTTGGAAACTCGGGTTTTGGAGGATCATCCTAAACTATTAGCTCAAGAAACAAAATAAGAAAGGAGTTCTTATTTTGTGCCCAAATATCCTTTAAGAGAAAGGTATAATTTTCTAAACTTGTAACAAAGTATCTATGTAACCACATAGATCTTGCTAAATCAAATTATAGTAATTTGATGTACACTAATATTTGATTAGTGAATGGGATGAGATCCCTACAATTCGAGCATTAACAAAGCTTAATCAATGATGAGCCGTACTTGCATTATAATGACAATGCTGCTAACCTGAAGGTATTTAGTTATCCTTACGGGTTATATGCGCTCTAATGTTTTTACCACGTGAAGGTTCCTACAACACGAAATAGAGTGAAAAAAGTGAGTAAACAAAATCAGCTATAAATAATACTTTTCAGGACGCAAAAGTAATGATTAAACAGATTTCGATACCCCAATATTGTCCTCAAAGGAATCGTTTTCTGAACTTGATTCACCAGATTCCGATTCACTAGAGTCAAGATCACTTGCGTCCGAATCATCAAAATCTTTGAGCTTCCTCTTAAGTTTTAGAATGGTGTTTTCATGTTTTTTTGACATGTTTCACCAATATTTTCACTTTCTCAAGTAGTTGGCGAACAGCATACATCATAGCTGTTTCATCATTTGTCGACATGTTTAACTTACTAAAGTAACGAGAACCAGATGCATTATCAGATAAATCAGATGGCTTAACACCTAACCCTAAGCCTCGAACACGACCATATTGACCTTCACCTAACACTTGTGCAACTGGATCGCTATTTAAGTTCATTTCTATATCGTTTTGCTGTGACGCTACACTACTACAAAATAGAATTATAGCAACACCTAAAATATGTTGCATAATACCCTAAAAATGTTGCCTTATTGTTTATGCAACACTTTTAAATACGCTGCTTAAAGTCTCGTTGCATTAGGTTAATGCAACATTTGTTGCAACATTTTTGGAACAAATGCAACACTTTAAACAAATGTTGCACCTATTTCGTGAATGCAACACTTTTGTTTTATGAGCTATTGCAACATTTTAATGCAAGCATTGCAACACTTTTCTTATTGCAATTGCAACATTGTTCCCGTCTAAATGCAACACTTTAAAATATCATTTCTATCCCTTTTTATTGTACAATAGCAACACATAATTACATATAGTGCAACACTTTAAAATTATTGCTATAAAACCCCAATCAAATTTCATTATATTTATATATAAAGATGTAATATACAATATACAGTATTACCAATTACGGAGTATAAAACATACAATAAAAACAACTATGTAAAAGTACTCGAAAATAAAAGATAATACAAATATGATTGGCAGTATACAATAAACATTCGACCCATTGTTATACTTTTATAACACGGTTGTTATGCTAAGATTAGTAGATTGTGTTTAAATTTTGACCATTGTTGTTGAATCACTAAAAAAAATGACTGAAAAAGTTAACTAACCGTTATATTAGCTTCCTTCTTATGCTTATGACATTCTAGATAAAGTTCCGTCCTTGTAGGAGATCGTTCTAATTTTTTTTCTAGACAAACCAACAATAAAATGATAAATAGAAGAATTTTTATACATAAAGAATGCACAGGTCCTTTCTAAAAGTACATATAATGCGTACCATTTCTTCAAACACGCGTGCGTGACTCTTTGTACCGGAGGTGTGGATAGGCATAATTTTGGACTTCTTATGCGACAATCTGCTTTTTCTACTTCTTTCCTGAAATTAAATAAGAAAAATTGTTAATACATCTTTGACATATAAACATTGTGATTAATTTAAAGTAACGTTAACAGTAAGATTCCTGAAAAGCAGCTTATAAAGCTGATTACTGTACGGTAATATAAAATACTTCAAATCGTAAGTAGCAATTAATTAAGAGAATAGATCTTTCAAGCCACTTTACTAAATAAAAGACACAACCTGTCCTTCATCAGATCTCCAAAAGTTCACAAGACTAATCCATTGATCCTGTTTAACATCGTCTGGACAATCCATTGATTATATTCAAATCCATGAACAATTAAACTGGAAAAAAAAAAGTGAAACTGTGTAAGCTAAGCCAATATACTAGACTTGAGATACAATACAAATAAAACTTCATGTATTATGATGTTAGAAAGAATAAAACAGGTTAGTAAAGACAATGTTAGCATCAAGATAATCCCTATCACAAGTAACAAATGATATGTAGATGATTAAACAAACACTATGTAATCATATAACCAAGCAAAACAGATCGTTATTCTAACTAGATATGTGATAGGTTTTATTTTTTTTCAATCAACTAAATTCATTGTAGTTTCTATTAGACTTATGTCTACATTAATTAAGTATTTGATTTTACCACACAAAAGGATAAATGATACTGACTAAAAAACCAATTCATCATTAATAGACCAAATTTGACCTAAATATCTGCAAAATTATAGCTAATCTGAATTCCTAATTTGTTTCCATAGTATTATTTCTATGCAATCATCAGTGTCATCTCAATTCGACTTTCGATTGAATTAAGGCCTAACTTATATACTTACCCAACATAACAAATTATTACGAGTTCATAATCAATTTTACGAGTTTAATCACAACCAAACACCCAGGTTATCACTATTAGCACGAATCACAACCAAACATCCAGCAACAATTTCAACTACGAGAATCTACGAAAATTCAATACAGTAGTTGTCACTCAAGCACATAACAGCCATAAAACATCAGCACAAATTGAAATTAATTCATTGTTTTTATTATTTATTGATGAAGAACTTGAAAAAAAATTAAAAAAAAAAATAGCAGGAATTGAAAATTACCTGATCGAGTGATGTCTAGGTTGTGAGAATTGGGGCTTAATTTCCAATTGATGCTTCTTTGTGCTGTACGTGCACTTCCTCTATTTTTTTTTTTTTTTTTTTTAATTTTTCCTCTGAAATTGAGAGAGAATTGGGAGAAAATTAGGGAAGATCAGTTTCCCAATATCCCACCTTAATAGAACACCCGCGTAAAAAATTGGAGTTATGCGCCACTTTTTATTTTTTTCTTTTTTATGCGCCACTTTTTTTTTTTTCTTTTTTAATTTTTAATGTTAGGGCAGCGCAATTAAGGAATGCTATTTCAAAGCACCGTAAAAGAGATAGACTTGTCATTCTATCCAACAGTTTTATTAGTAGCGTCGTAAAATAAGCGCCTGTGAACACAGTTTTTGTAATAGTGTATCCGTTGCCCTGACTAAAACTCTTAAAACTTACCACCTCATCAAATTACTCCATTCATCAACGACCACTTTAAACTCGCCGTTGACCTTTACTCTCAAGCGATTGGATTAAACCCTAATTTACCTAAACTCTTCGTTGACTGTGCTCAAGCCTACACCAAACTCTCCAACTTCACCGGTATTCATTGCACTTATGTTTTTCAATTTTGTGTTTTGATTGTTTGTTTTTTAGTTGACTGAGATACTTTAATTGATTTGATTAATTTTTAGTTTTTTTTTATTGATTTAACATCGTTTATTTAGTTTATTATTTTTTAGGTGTTTTTGGGTTGATAAATCATCGTATTTGATTAATTGTGATTTGATTTTATGTTAAATTTGATCATCATGAAGCCATGATCTTTGACCATTGTGCCACCACCGTTAGAGGGGGCGATTTCCACGCCTATTTGTACTCCATCCGCTGATTCTCGCGAGTCGCGCCATTTTACACCTCACCGATACCCTCTGATACGCCTTTCTTCACAGAAGCAAGCCACCTTGCCAGTGCCTACATCTGCCTGATCTGCCTGATCTGCCTTAGATGGAAAATCCGACAGTAAAGGTATGTTGTTTCATGACAGTTGCTGTCGTCAGTTGGTTTTAAAAGCGCAATTTTGAAATCTATATGCCCTTATTAGTTGGTCTTTTATCCGCAACTACTCTATTATCCTTACCTTATACCGATTTCAGTGATCTGTCGGTCGTAGCATTTTATAAATCTTCTCCGTAGTACCTTTGTGTTTCTTCATTTATTGTTTGCTATTCTTTATTATAGAAGTTCAATATTGGTTATCTATTTTTGATTTTTGGTGTCTTTAGGTTATCGCCAAATTAATAAAGATACAATTCCCTGCTAATGAAAGCGGCATCATCAATAGCATAAACAAGCGCACAATCGTTCCTGGTATTTGACGACAGGGCATATCTCTGTGTTGGCTTTGGCTCATGAACACTTGAAGTGATCCTTCTGCACTTGAAATTTCCAAAGCGCTCAAGACACACTAATGATAAACATTTGCTTTTCTTGAAAATTAAGGCTATTTTTCGGGGATGTGGTGGTCTTAGGTTTTCCTTTATGAATTTCGGATTATTATTTGTAAGAATGAGATATCGCCGTTGAAACGTTTTACAAGGCAATCAACATTGACTGACTGAATATAATTGGTCTCGTGGTATTCGTATCATTGGTCCGTGTTCATGTAGTTTCATTATTGCATATGTGAAATGTTGATACGTTTCACTAGGCTGCTGGTACACTGCAGCTGTCGTTGCACGCTGTTTCTATTGCTGCGTGTTGTCGGTGCTTATCTCGCTTAGTTACTGTTTGCTGTCATTGCGTAAGCGGCTGTCCCTGTAGCCGTTATGCATTGGTGTAGCAGTTACTCTGTCTTGCTGCTGCTGTCACTTTTTTTTATGTCAATGATGTCGTGTCAAACTTTGTTGTTGGTGCACCATGAATAAATGGAGAAAAACGAAGCCTTAAAATTCAAAATAAATGGAGAAACTGGACAACTTGACATATACATCTCTTGGTGCTGATCAAAACAAAAGGTAAGAGCCATATTAGATATGCATTGTTCCGTAATACTCTGTACAAGCCAAAAAAATTGTTGAGGACCGAGCAAAACGGATGTTGTAGACAACGCTATACATGAACACCGTAAATCCGAACTACAACTTCAACAGGACTTCGAGATGCCCTGTGAATATCACGGGTCGCATCACTAGTCTATCTATCTATATCTATATAATATTATTAAAAGGGTAGCTTAAATCTCTAACTAACCTCCAACTTAATTCCACGTGGCATTTAAAGGGTAGCACATTACCCTTTCACCTTCATCTTTGTCAGTTTTGAACATTCATGGCATTTTTTTTCAGCCGACCCTTTCGCCTTCGTCTTCCCCAATTTCCGAACATTAATGGCTTTCCTAAGTTGTTCAACCTCGCACGTCATGTATTTATAGGCATACTTTTCATATCCCCTTTCTCTTTTTGTTTATGCAATTTTTTTCAATCCTATACTAAGTTGGTTGCTTCGAAATTGGATACAAGTCCAAAAGGGCTGTGACTTTTTTAAAATGACAACCAACTACTTCGTATAAATTTACTTTATTGACAAAATTACATTCGTCGAGTTTCCAATTCTTTCTTGAAGTTCAATTTATGTAAGAAGACCTGAAGGAAAAAGTATTGGACATCGTACAATAATGCATTGGAAAAGCATACACCTTCAAGGTAAGGGTCGGAACAAGCAAATACAAAAACAAAATGGAGTTGAAGGTATTTAAGACATATACAACAAGAAAAGCGGAAAAATCAAACACCATCGAGCAAGATACCCGAAACAAACTGAAAGTGACCAAACATATGGAAAGGAATCGTCCAAACTGAACCATACAGGCCGGAAAATGTAAGTACAAATATTCAAAAAAAATACCATAACACCTAAAGACTAAAGAAGACTTAACCACATATAATAATGAAACAGGGATGACAAACAAGTGGTAACAGAATACAACATATAGACAACATAAAGCGCAAAAGAGTCATACAAATCACCAAGCATACATACAGAAGAGAAAAAGGCGGGAAAACATAAAAACAGTCAGAAGAAGGAAACGCGACAACAACCACAAGAAAACACCAGTGACCAAAAAAAATGAACAATAAGTTAATTTTGATTCAGAAAAATAGGTTACTAGAGCATTAAGTATTTACAAGAGAAACTATCATTGTCCATGTAACCAAGGTCAAATAAAACAAAGACATTTTCCGTCTTGGTAAATCAATACGACATTGTTTATGGTCTATACATTCAAATAGAATTACAGGACAACCGTGAGCATCACGGAGGTTAAAACTAGTTTAACATTATTTAACAAACTAATTTCCTTTTAGTTTTAACTAGCAGTGCGACCCGTAGAATCCACGGGCCGGTTTGTTTTATTTTTAGAGTGGCAGTTGTTTGTTGGTCTTCTAAATGAGTTGGTGTCCAATATATTAACTTGTCCTTTAAAGTACAATATTGATTAAGTGCTACTCGTACAATTTATTGTCGTAAGTATTAGTAACTGTAATTTTTTTGTAATACGTATTTCCGCTAATGTATCTGGCAGACTCTTTTTTGTTGCGTTCAATTTGTTGTAGTTTGGTCTCCTTCGTGTCTCTTTGTTTACCTCTTCTTTTGCCAAAGTTTATTTATTGGACAATCAAAACAAAATTGGACGGAATTGTTACCGAACTCAAATCAAAGGACATACTGTAGAACCTGACACATTTATCTACCTGACACGTTTAGCTGCTAATCACATAAAACTATAAAAGTGTCAATTTTATAGCCAAGCATATATCTCGCCAGTTCGACACAGATGACATGATACTAAATACTACTCAGTGAATGAAGTGAATGAAGTGACGATGATGAAATGACGATGATGCTTGTTTCAATAATTCAATCCCATCCAATTCTGCATCCTCTGGACCAAAGAAAATGAAATATGTCTCGGGAGAGCGTGAATTTGAAGGCCGAGTTCAATTTCACCTTCTTGAGTCGGATGCCACAGGCCCCAAGTCCGAGCTCGAATCCTGCTGCGGTCACTCTACTCAGATTTAAGAGCTTTTTTTTTATTTGTATTTTTTTTTAATGCGTCTTGAAGGTATATCAAGTTTGACATCACCATCAACAACAACGCTACGTCTGAAATGTCGCATTCGCACAAGTTCACCGGCCACCATAAAATTGATTGCCAAACGATTACAATCGTGCTCATGAAGCATGATTTGAAACTATTCCAAAGCAAACCTAAACTTGAAATCTATATAATTTTCTAAATTTTAGGGGTTTTTTTAAAAAGTGCTCCGTATATTAAAGCTTTCTAAAGTATTCTGAAGCGATTGAAAAAAATTCGATGACGATAACATGCCTTAAGTCGCAAAAAAGCACTTACGAAGTTCAAGAATTTACTCGAATTATACCATCTTAACCAAGAATTGGTGTACCTGCCATAAGTTCTTGGAGTAATTGGCAAGAGCCCAAAATCCGGAATCCTGAATATTCGAGCAGTACTTTAGGTCTAATTGCGCCAGCCTCTTGCATCCCGACGCAACAGCCTGCAAGCCGGTACCAGTGACACGCACAAGCGCGCGCATTTCCAGGTCACACAGTTTCTTGAGAGTGCCTATGTACGCCATCCCTTTGTCGGTCAAGCTGTCATAGTAGGAGACGTTGAGCTTCTTCAAGTTTTGCATCCTCTCGACAAAGCCACCATGCCCTCGTCCCAAACGCCAGCACATCTGCGAGACAGTTTCCAGACGTGAATAAAACATCAGAGCACGCTCAGAGACAAACGGATTATGAACAAAAAGAAATCATGATTTATACCGATATAAATCGAGTTCAGTGATATCCTTGCATTTGGAGGCCAAATACGACAACCCCGTATCTGAAATGTTGTTGCACAGGCCTAATTTCACGAATTTAAGTCTTATACACCGAGACAGGAAACCGAGAGCTGCACGTGAAAAAAGGGTAGAATGGAATCATAAATAAAGGTCAATTTTGAGGTCAAAGAATAAAAACTTAACAAAAAAATCAGCGACATTTACCGGTATCATTGATGCCACAGCAATCGGTGAGGTCAAGCACTTCGAGTAAAACGCATCTAGAGCCAAGCAGTTGAAGATTCACTTTCGTCATTGACGAACATGATTCTAACATCAGAGAGTGAAGTTTCGGGCACGACGCAAAGAATGGTCGCAATCACGCGATAACATACAAAGATCACAACATGAAAGATTCAGGACTCTCAAGTCAGGACATCCCTTCACAAGCCGAATAATGTTGACGTCTTTTAGTCCAATACATTTACTAAGCCCTATTTCAATAAGAGACGTGCAGCTGGTGCTGAGTTTATGGAATGTAGCATGAGAAACGCGAGCTTCATCTGCTCGAAACATGTTCAGTTGTGAGAGTCCTTTCAATGCATGAAAGAGATCAGAGGTAAGATCCTGCGTTACAGGAACGGGATTTAGATAAGGCTAAGAAAATAATGGTAAGTGTAAGTGAAATGAAGAGTGAAGAGACGTGATTTTCACAGTTCAAACAGTACTCACGACCATACAGTGGCTTGTGTTAAGCTCGAGTAAATCAGCGTGTCCTCGAACGACTGAGCACAAACCAGCAGACGTAATACCATCACACTTAACACGTCCAACGCCTGCACCACGATAATAACATTTTATTCAACAAAGAAAACGCGACAATGGAAAAGTACATGTTTTGGGCAAAACACCTACAATAGATCACCATAGATTAAACTCAGAATAAAGGGTGCCTAATCCTAGGATATATCAGATGATTAGATGAAGATAATCTAGATTCTAATAATACAGATTAACTGTTATTTAACAGCACAATGGTTTAGCTGAAAATCCAAACCAATGACGTTTCGCGGGAACGAAATGAAATTGAGCACAACAACCAGGTTCAGCACTATGTAAGGTCAGAGTGAAAATGGATACATACATGATGCATGCATGTACCAAGTACCGAAATTTCGTTACAAAAACTACTATTTTAGCAATTAACTTCATTATTTTAGAATAACATTTCAAACCAAGGGAATGAGAACATATTTTCAATTGTAGAGAGTTGTCAACAACAAAAGTTAAATTAAAAACCATTGAACACTCGCTCAGAAAAAAACTATACTTTTCATGAAGGAAATAGATGTCATTGGTGAAATGGGAGAGCTCGGTTGTTCAGGGAGACTTTTTAACCCATCGTTTCCTAGAGCTTTTGAATCCAACTTCAAGCTGAAAACATGAATGGTGCCTTTGTCACTAGACACAACCACCGCACATCAAAAGAGAACACTAAACTATGTATTTCTGCTTTGTTTGTACCTCTTCTAACCTGTATCACATATTTATCTCACATTTTGATACTGATGAAACAGTAAACACCGAGCACTGACAGGCAATTACTACACAATTGAAAAATATATCTACAAGACTCTAAATCACAAAGAAATTAAAATAGCAGGTTCAGTCATTAGTTCAGACGCAAAATTTGTTACGAGTCACATGATCACATTATTTTTCATATCGAATACGTATCATGTCAATTTAATATGAACTGAAACTTCATTTTAGACCAAAAAATCAAATTTTTCACAAAGCAGCCATATCCAATACTCCAAGACCGTGTTGTATCCGATACTTGCAGAGTAACATATCCTCTACACTCTCAAAGTAATACAGCACAGTTCATCGCAAACAATCATTCAAATTTCTCAAGCGAGAACAAAAACCTTAAAATTGTTACAGAAAAATCCCACAAATAAAAATAATCTCAATTTCCCAAACCAAAATCAGAACTTGATAAAAAAAAAATAAAAAATAAAACCACCAAATTTCAATCAAAACCCAGATCAATAAACCCTAAAACAACAAATACAAACACGAAATCGAATAAACAACAACCTCAGGACCAGTATGATGAGATGAAGAACCAGAAGGTATAGGTTTAGCAGAATCATCATCGATTTTGATTGCGGAAGAAGCCCCAAAAACTGGAATGAAAAGCTTTTGATCTATGTCTGACGATCTACTGCAATTTCCCATCATAATTGAGGTCGCTTATCATTTCCCATGACCAATTAAAAACCCTAAAAATTGGGGAAATAAAATAAACCTGACAAATAGAATAGTTGAGGAACTTGTGCGGCAGAGACGGAGGCGGAGGCGGGGTTGTTTAGCACATATTGACGGTATGGGAGACAAGTGATAAGGGTGTTTAGTGTTTACCGTTTGAGAAGGAAGGGGTATACCTCTTTTTGACATGGCAAGTATGATAATGTGGCAGCACTAGAAGAAAATTTAACTTGTTTTTGAGGTTAGTTTTGTTGAAGATTTAGTTTTAATATTATATATAGATATAGATGTAACCCGTATAAACCTTTGGGGCCTAAATTTCGAGGTCCGAAAAGTGGTCATACGGACTCGAAATTTAACGAAATAAAAGCCTAAACCACTTAATTTTTCGAGACGGATTTAATGATACAGTTTTCATAACTATTAGACAAACCGAACTAAATTCATTTTTCTGTTTTCTTTCAAAGGTCAAATTTCATTCCTCGAAACCTTCTATTATTCTATTTTCGTCGTCTCAGCTCTTAAAATTTTATCGACGTTCCTTAGCTTTTAAATATTTTCTTTAATAGTAAATAAAATATTTTAGTCTTAAAATTTTCAAGTAGAGATATTTCGAAAAATCGTCAAACGCGCATACTTTAACTTTTACCGTTTTTCTTACCCGATTTATTTCGTAACGCGTTTTTCGAAAACGAGATATTTAAAAACATCGAGGGGACAAACTTTTAACCAAATAGTAAGTTGGACTTGACTACAAATGTGATGATGTTTTTAATTTCATTTTCATTAAACTTTATTTAATTAAAGTACTTTAGTTAACACCTAAACATTTCTAACTTATCCTCACAAGTTTACAAAGACAAAAACCAACTCTTTGGCTCCTCAAATATGCCGTAGCTTTCTACCCTCTTTCTCCCATTTATTTTCTTTCATTTTTCCTCCAAAAACCAATTAAATAAAAACCTTAATATTATTCTAATAATTCCTAAGTAGTTCTAGTAATTAGTGGGTATGTTTTGGAGCTAACTTTACTTGGTTTTTTGGGTGAAGATCTTGGGTATTATGGGTGAAGAAAATTCCGATCTAAAATTTATTTTAGATCCCCGACGATTAACATCCAATTTAAGGTGCCCCCGCACACTAGTTTATTTTCAAGTATTATGATATAGTTTGTGTTTGAAATTATAAATAAATTGTTATAATATATATATATAGAGATAAGATCTTTCAAGCCCTAAGTCTAGAGAAAGCCATTGACTCGTAATCTAAGCCATTGGATCATCAAAATCAACGGCTGAGATTAAATCTCAAAAGGATGTGGGACTAGGTCATGGGCCAAGCTGGAATCAACCAACCGAAAAATTGGTATCTTTTTTTTTTTGTTAAAATCTCATTTTTTTGTTAAAATCTCAATTTTTGGGTTAAAATCTCAAACACAGGAATTTTGGGCTTAACGACTTTCTCTCAAATCTTGGGCTTAAAAGATCTTGTCCATATATATATATATATATATATATATATATATATATATATATATATATATATATACATATATATATACATATATATATATATACATATATATATATATATATATACATATATATATATATATATATATATATATATATATATATATAGGAGTTAAGATCCAAGACTAATCTTTTACTTATATAAATCAGATTTAATTCATTAGATACACAAATTTGTGTATTGGGTACACAAACCTGTATGTTGGGTACACAACTATATATATTAGATACACAAATTTGGGCATTAGGTACACAGAAAAATAAGTTAAATACACACAAATTACTAACAAATTCAGTGTTTTTATTTATGTATTTCTCAAAGTTATTTATAATGACGATAAATTGGATACACAGAAATTTAACTCGGATACACAAATAACGAGTTTAGGTACACAATATATACGTATACGTCCCCTACTGTATCTACCACCACTACCGATGCCACCTCACCACCGCCGTCGTTACCATCGTAATTATTACTCCTTATTATTCTTTTAAAATGATAATTAAATAGTAGATCTGAAAAAATGAAAATTTAAAAATGAAAAAAAATAGATCTGAAAAAAATAATACAAAACAAAGGAGAAATAGAGGAGGTTGACGACGGCCGTCGAACTAGTAGCTCCGGTGGCTGGTGGTGGTGTCGTACACGGTGGGGCCAACGACATCAGTAGTAGATTATGGTGGTGGCTGTCGTGGTGAACACCGGTGGTACCGTGGTAGACAGAGAAAGAAAAAAACGGATGTAGGTGGTGGTGATGGCCAACTCCGGTGGAGGGTCGACGGTGGTGCACCAACGACGTGGTTGATGTTGTCATCTTTACGTTGTATGTTGTTGTTGTTTTCGTTATTGTTGTTATTGAGTTTTAATGGAGGGAGGAGGGCGGTGACAGAGGGACGATGGCGGCGGTGGTGTTTGTGGACGGTGGTGATGGCCGCCGGCTGACTATGGTGGCCGTCGTAAGCAGGGCGAGGTTAGGTGGCGGCTGTTGAAAGAGGTAACAATGAAGAGGGAGAAGGATGAGGGAGAAGGGATTTAGGGTAAATGAGAAACTTGGGCCTTATTTTGTGTTTTGTTTGTTGGGTTGCTTGGTGCGTGCAGTGCTTGCAAGTAAGCTTAGTCTTGCATGATCCCTATTCTCTATACATATATATATATATATATATATATATATATATATATATATATATATATATATATATATATATATATATATATATATATATATATATATATAGGAATAAGATCAGGTAAGAACAGTCAAAATACATTATTAATATACATAAGGTACATTTTAAATTTAGCGTGTGGGTTTGTCATGAATAATAGTTGATACGCATTTTAAAATTTAGAAGATAAATTGTCATTAAGTTGAAAATTTCTTTCAAATTTTAAGGTACATTTTACCTATACTAAAAGTACATTTTAGTTTTGAACTTGAAATGTACACAAAATTTTCAAATATAACTCTTAATTTTTAAGTGTACCTAATATATATTTAAAATGTACCTCACAAAATGTACGTTATGTGTTAAACGAATGTATTTTATGTATATTTATAATGTACTTTAACTGTTCTTACCGTTCTTACCAAAGGTAGTATTCTTACCGGAACTCAACCCTATATATATATATATATATATATATAGACTTGGGATCTCGTACGCACCAACTATACGGTGCGCACCATGCGCACCCCTTTATTATTACTCTTAAATACACAAACAGCAGTTTAGGTACACAAAAGAACAACCCGGGTACACAAATTCGTGTCTTTGATACACAAAACTGTGTACTTCGTCCAGCTAATATTGACCTTTTATACTTCAATTTCCAGCAACCCACATTATTTCTCACTTTTTTCTTTCACTGTTATCTTCTTCATCCTCCTTTACTCTTTCATTCCTCCTTTCTTTTTCACCATTGTCAAACAATTTCTTTATCATTCTTTATTTCATACATATTTTCAACTTTTAAACACATTTTTATTGAATGTATTGCATCCACAAATCATTCTAACCCTAAATCCCCAAATCAATTTCGAGAATCAAAATTACATTATACCCTAATTATTCAATCTGAAGTTGTAGATATGAATTCAATTGAAGTGACTACTTTGGCGAACACCGAACGTGATGTTGGTAATGTGGTGGCTTCGGTGAGTGTAGTTGGCTGAGGTGGTAAGTATGGTGGTCTTGTGGTCGAAAAAACGAGGAGTTGAGTTCAGATCTGATATGTAAGGAACCAAACAAAGGTGATGGTGGCCTAGATCTTAAATAAAAGTGCATCCAATCATAAACCCAATCATCATCATAATCAAGTATCAATAATTTTCATCATAAATCACGGTCGTCATTATTGACGACACAAGTACTGTCGATGCACCTGTACCCGCCTCCGTCGTCTTTTTCTCCACCGGAGCTCCGATGACACCATCGCCGTCGTAGATTCCGCCAAATTAATCGATGAGCTACTCCATTTGAGTTAGTGTGGTTAGTTTTTTGAAATTATATTTCGTTTTTGTAGATCTACAATTTAATTTTTGAAAAATTGTAGATCTACATATTTTGGGTTGTCTAAAAGTGATGGAGGTGGTGGTGAAAACCGCGGTGACGATGGCGTCAATGGTGGCTGTGGTGGTTAGTATTGGAGGTGGTTATGGTTGTGGGTTGTGTGGTGTATCTAAGATGTCCTCTTGTGTATCTGATTTAATTAAAATATTGTGTATCATATTCGAGGTTTTTGTGTATCCAAATTTTTATTTGGTATTTCAATTTTTTTGTAAAAATATAAAGCAAAATACTGCGTTTTATTGGTATTTATTGTGTACCAACATCACGTTTTTGTGTATCCGGGTTACATATTTGTGTACCTAATTTATCATGTTATGTATCTAAGTGTCAGACTTGTGTACCTAATTTACAGATTTGTGTATCTAATTGGTGCGTACGGTGCGCACCGTAAGGTGGTGCGCACGGGATCTTGACCCTATAAAGTTTCACAATTTTTGAAGTTTCATGAAACTATGTTAAAGTTTCACCAAAAAGGCTAAAATGCTGTGTCTCGTTTGTGTCTCGCAATATTTAGGTGTCTCGTTTGAACTTGTTTATATATATATATATATATATATATATATATATATATATATATATATATATATATATATATATATATATATATATTGATCTTGTGCTAAATTATCATATGTATGTTTATGTGTTTATATGAAGTATAATAAAATGATAATAGCTAATAATTTTATAAGTATGTTTGTTGTAGTTATAATGAAAAGCATGTTTAGTATCATTTTTATCATACACTTTAAATTGTTATTTATATGTTCTATTTCGGTTTTTATGAATTTTAAATATATATAAGTTTATATGTAAAATTATGTTAAACATTAACTAGGAGTTTAAAGTGAAGAAAACTGAAAATAAAAATATTGTACATGTATAAAATAGGTCACGGCCTACCCTTCAATTTTTGAGCAATTTTTATTTTTAATTATTGTAAATAATATGTTATGTTAGTTTAGATTAATTAGGCTTATTAGTAATTTTTGAGAAATTTAAATGATAATATAAATTTTGAGTTCTTGATGTTCATATGAAATTCATGTGTGTTCTTTGATGTTCTTCATTTTCTTCATGTGTTCTTCATTTTTGTGTACATTTTGATTTATAATGTTTTTATGTTTGTTGTTATTTATTGTTTTAAAACACTAGTAACTAATTATAATACTAAACATATAACTTAAACACTCTAAATCTTTAAGAAAGTAAAGTTAGAAATTTAAAGTGTGTAAAAACACTATTCATAAATATAATAAAATATTTAGTGAAATTTAACTTAGTTTAAATCACTTTAGTATAATTTAAATAATTAGTATATAAAAACTTTAAGTCGAAAACCAATAAATTAGAAAACGAAAATGAAATGCATAAGTAAAGTGAGGGCCACGGTTTTTAGGTTTTTTTTTTGGACTTAAAATAAATTTGTCACTTTTTGTTTTTATCACTTAAGTAATTTATTTAATTAAAATAATAAATTATAATAAAAACAAAAAAAAGAAATAAATAGATAAATATGAATAAGGGCCACAACATTTTCACCTTATTTGGGTCTATTTTTGATCAAAATGAATTTGTCACTAAGTCACTAAATTTGAATAGTAAATAGGATTATATTAGATTGTAAAATGAATCGTTAATAAAAAGAATCAACGAAACCGATAAAAAATAATGTTACATGTATTAAAATGAACAAATTCGAGTGCTACTACCTTTGCTTAAATATGGATTTGGACATACGGACTATTTAAATGAACTACGACAACATCGCTAAAAATGGAAACTGTTAAAATTTTAGCTAAGTATATGACTAAACTTAATCGAGTTTTACTTTTAAAATAATAATATTACAAATCACTAAATACAAAACGAACTTAACGACTTTGAAACTAGAAAATTGTACTTAGTAAATAAAAGTTTGGTTTTATACCTAAGTAAAATATCTTAAGTATAAAAATACGTATAAGTATAAAATACATATAAGTATAAAAACACGTACAAAGTATAAGAATACGTATAAGTATAAAAATACGTACAAAGTATAAAAATAAGTATAAGTATAAAAATACGTACAAAATATAAAATACGTATAAGTATAAGAATACGTACAAAATGATGAATAGTAAAATGATGAATAGTAACCGTCGTGAATAGTAAAATAATGAATAGTAAAAATATTTAAAATTTACGATGGACTCAAAATAAATATTTAAGTTTTCTATGTGCTTCCGTTAACCTAAAGAACTGTTAGAATTAATATTTTCATTATACAAAGTTCGACGAAATATTTAAGTTTTAGAATTGTCACATGTTTCGAATGAACGAGAAAACAAGAGAATAAGAAAATGAAGTACTTGGTAAAATACTTGGATTGTTCACCATGTTGCGACTCTTGAATTCGATGTTAATGAGGTAGCTGTATATGGGGACTTTAGCTCCCTCCCTGAGTTGCTAAAGGTGTTATAACGATTTTCAAATTGTTATTCGGTGCGGGATATACAACCCCAGGGATGAGGCATCATTGATATCTCCGTGAGCCCATATATAGTAATTGGAAAATACCAGCCCCACCCGGGGGTACTCGTCTTTGGTGATAGTCGAATTTTTCTTGGTGAATACCTTTTGAATAGCGAATAAGTATTGATCCTCGATAGATGGTGTATGCATACATTAGACAAGGGATGTGCCCGTCCTTATTACCTTAGATATCTCTAGCATTTCAGCCTTGTCCACTTTGTTTGGCCTGATTGCTATTGCGCGGATGCTTATGAGGTCTGCATGATTCCGCCTTACTAACGTAGATTCATTAGTTAATGTATGATGGATGTATTTCCAGGTTGTGATTGATTATTGCCTGAATGACTTTTGTTCCTAAATGTTGAAATATGCCTTGTTGAGAATGTATATTAATGAATGATTTACGTTTATATGATTTGATGATTTATTTGCTATGTTAAATGAATTATTTTACGTTACATTTTATGAACTGCATTGTTGTATGCATATCTGTATTGATTTAATTACGTTGGTCTATGTGATTGCTACATGTTTACCGGTACGGGTTTATATGGCTTAGAGTGCGCGGGCTTAAAAGTCTAATTAATTGTGTAGGTACCCCGAGGCTTAATTGTCGATCTACACCAGGGGATTGAAGGTCTAATTTTGTGTTTCGAGATATTGTAATTTAATGACCATGTTTATCTATAACTCTGATTATGTATTGTGAGTTGTATTACGATAACATGCATCCGGTTTTGTAATATATAAATTACTTAATTAATTTTCCGCCTTGTTTAATTAAGTCACGAAAAACCGGGTTGTTACATCTACTATAAGGTTGCCTCATGATATGAGACACATATTATTTCAATAAAATTAAACCTAAATTAAATTAATTCTCACTTTTTTTTTTATAATTTTTCTTATTTCTAATATGCTCTAACCATAAACTTATCAAACACATGTCAATATTTTGTATGACTATAATTTTATATATTCCTAAGCCACCATATTGTCGTCATTCTAAGCACGGTTACTTCGTCCAAACGTAACGACATTACATTTGAAAAGTAACTCACGTCTTCAAAAGCAACTATCGGTTTATTGTCTCATATTATGAGACGACCTCACCCTATAATTTGTAATGATTTAAAAAATATTCTACATGGCAAATTGTTTATTTACTACAGCCATTTGATTCAAGTTTTTTATTATATATATTTATGAAATAAAGTGAGCGATAAGATTTACGATTATTTGCATCAGGCTAAGAAATTATAATAAACTTTTCCTGTGGAAAGTCTTACCAATGCATAGTTGTACTACATTTGATTTTAGTTGTACGGAGTATTAAAATACATTAAAAACAATAATGAAGTATGTATAGTTTCATTTTAGTTGTACGGAGTATTAAAATACATTCTCACTTTTTTTTTTTTTTTTTTTTTTTTTTAAATTTTACTTATTTCTAAAATGCTCTAACCATAAACTTATCAAACACATGTCAATATTTTGTATGATTATAATTTTATATATTCCTAAGCCACCATATTGTCGTCATTCTAAGCACAGTTACTTCGTTCAAACGTAACGACATTACATTTGATCAAAAGTATCTTACGTCTTCAAAAGCAACTATCGATTTATTATCTCATACTATGAGACGACCTCACCCTAGAATTTGTATTGAGTAATTCTACTATAAGGTTGCCTCATGATATGAGACACATATTATTTCAATAAAATTAAACCTAAATTAAATTAAATCTCACTTTTTTTTTTATTTATATTTTTTCTTATTTCTAATATGCTCTAACCATAAACTTATCAAACATATGTCAATATTTTGTATGACTGTAATTTTATATATTCCTAAGCTACTATATTGTCGTCATTCTAAGCATAGTTATTTCGTTCAAACGTAATGACATTACATTTGAAAAGTAACTCACATCTTGAAAAGCAAGGTTTATTGTCTCATACTATGAGACGACCTCACCCTAGAATTTGTATTGATTAAAAAAATATTTTACTTGGTAAATTGTTAATTTACGACAACCATTTGATTCAAATTTTTTATTATATATATTGATGAAATAAAGTGAGTGATAAGATTTATGATTATTTGCATCAAGCTAAGAAATTATAATAAACTTTTCCTGTGAAAAATCTTAACAATGCATAGTTGTACTACATTTGATTTTAGTTGTACGAAGTATTAAAATACATTGAAAAGAATAACAAATTATGTATAGTTTCATTTCTATCCAATGGATATCTAATAGGGATACGATGATCGACTCATATACACGGAATATTAATTTTTATTGCTTGATATTACGTAAAGCATTTGCAAAACAATAAAATCGCCAACACAGCCTCTTAAAAACCCATAGATACCATAGCATGCATGAGATCAGTTTTTATATTAGAAACTCGAAGAATTGAACCCCGGGCACCGTCGGGCCCATCAACTAGTTCAATCAAAAGTATAAATTAAAGTATTTAAATTAGTTATGCCACATAGCTTAATTTAGTTATTTAAAAACGTAAATCAAATTTAATATTCGTTTTATGATTAATACATTAATTATGTTCATAGGTAAAGTTTTTATCACTAAATAACTCTAAATTAAATGGAGTTTCATTTTACGTAGACTTCACTTCTAAGTCTGCTATATTATGAAAAAAGTTTTTATTTTATTTTAGCTAGCTATGAACACAGCAAATGAATATCATGCTCGTGCTAAACTTCAATGTTCGTTGTGATTTAGTGTACTAAGAATGCTTAGAAAATATGCAAGGTAAAAACTTGAAACTAATTCTATGATAATGTTATCATGTTTTATAATTAATTTTTTCTTATTTGACAGTTTAGGATATCGTTAATCACGATTCTAGATTTCTAGTAATGTATTCTATTCAAGTTCTATTAAATTTAGGTAGCTTTATATATATATATATATATATATATATATATATATATAGAGTAAAGTTATATCGAGGCAAAGAAATATGAAATGAGACCATGAGGCAAAGATGTGTCGTTGGATGGTCAAGGATTGAACGGCTGAGATTTGGCCTTTATTAATTATAGCTACAATTAAATAAAAAAAGAGAAAAGTAAATTAGGAAGGGATTTGAGGTTAACGAGGGAAATGTTGGGACATTTATTCCTTCCATGCCAATTAATTCTTTCTTCTCAATCCATTCATTATCTCTATTCAAAAACATTTCCAGAAGAAAATCATGCATCTATTCTTTTTCCACCTAGTTAATTTTATTCCATTAATCTTCCCCCTTTTTTTTTTTTTTTTTTTTAATTTCTTCTATTATTTTTTTCAATATGCATCTTAGTTTTTCTTTAATTTCCAAATAAAAATCTTCAATTTTGGATCTTAAAGTTTCAAAAATTGCAATCAGATTTGAAGACGACGGAATTGAAATGCATCTTACAAATTCTGAAACAAAATATTCTTGTTTTTCATCATTCAAAACTTTTTATATTTTAATTTCTATTAATTAACTAGGACTAGAGAAGAACTATAATATGGAAAATAATCAGATTGTAGTGAGGGATGAAGGTTTGTTTGTTTTTATTTTTTTTTATTTTATTTTTTAAATGTGTCATTGCAGATGCAGTTTTATGTTTTATTTTTCCTTATAGTTTGTTGTTTCATCTATAGTTGTTGATGTTAAAAAAGGTCGAAGAGTCACCGACGACGACTTCTGCAAGGATTAGGTTGCTGCATATTTCATTCAATAATTGTTTTGTTTGTTTGTGTTGAATCTCTGCGTCCTGCTAATAAAGTTTCATGACAGACACTTGTAGTTTTAAGATACGTAGTTATAGTTCTCTCAGTAAGTTCTGACTCTACGGAGCAGGTTTACCGATGTTTTAAATGTGGTAAAATGGAAATGTAGTTAATATTTAACAAATGATGTCATGTTTTATTGTTATAGTTTTATATTATTATGTTAAAGTTCTATGTATTAAAGTTAAAGTACTGACAGTTAATGTAACTTAGTTTTTATATTTTGTGACAGATAGTTTAACGGCTAGATGCACCTGCACACTTTTTGATCGAAGAGGAATGGTGTGCAGACATATTCCTTGGATTTTTACGAGCCATGGTTTAAAATCTATTCCTAGTTCTTGTGTTGCAAGACGGTGGACTAAGGAGGCTGCGTCTATGAACAGTGATATAATTGACGGGTTAGAGTTTATGGGCACAGCCACTGTGTATCCCAACACAACTAACGTTGAAGAAACTGTGGGTGGAGTTTATGGGCACAGCCACTGTGGATCCCTAACCCCTTTGTTGAAAGAGTTGCGACGCAAATAGAAGAAGTTGAGGACTTATGCTACGTAGACATTGGTTCGTCTCAAATTAGTTAATCCATATTTATGTTGTAATTGGTCTTGGAATGTTATTTTAATGTATTTGGAGATGATTGGTATTTCTAAATATTAATAAGTTGATATTGAAATTGGTCAAGCGTAATTGTAATGCTGAAGTTTAATTGTTCTGCATTACAGTTTTTCCTAAAATGGTTATTGTTTCGTTATAGTTAAATGAAACATTACTCCGGTTTAAACTTGTGAAAGATTTTAACACAGCTTTTGAAGATAACTTATTTCAAATTGTGAATTTCTACTCACCAATTAGTTTGTATAGTTACAAGCACTTTTTTGAAAACGTCTTAAGCGTTTTAGAATTAAGTTCATGCATGACAGTAAATATGGTTGAGACTTTTGGTGCAGAGAACTTTTAAATGTTTTGTTGATATCAATTTTTCAGGAAACTGCATTAAAGTTTCGTCAAATTGCGTTAAAGTTTCATAGATAGTGATCAAAGATCTACGTCTCAGCGTAGTAAGACTTTATAAATAAATCATTAATTGCATTAAAGTTTCGTCAAACTGCGTTAAAGTTTTATAAATAAAGATCAAAGTTTCATAGATTCTGATCAAAGTTCAAAATGAAGAAGTATTGGTGTTCAAAAAATAACACAGCAGAATAGACGACAGAAGTGAAGAATAAGTATAGCTAGAGCTTCATAAGTCGCAATTCAACTATGTAAACATGAATTCGAAGTCTCAAACATCCATGAATTAAAGTAGAAAACTAGCAACCTCCATCAAAAACAAAAACAAAACCAAAACCTTAAAGATTCCAATTCTCTAACATGATCCGTCCTCAACATAAAACAAAGTTGTTCGTACAAAGATAATAACTAATAATCAAATTCATTCCTCAGCGGAAACCACCTCCGTCTTCTTGTTGTGCTTCCTGGCGTACCTCTGGTTCCTCAAAAATTTCGGGTCCATCTGTAATCAACACCATAATCAATCACGACAAACATTCAATTAATAAAACTGCAACCACTAACACCACAGATTTAATCGCTTGAATAATTTCACCAATTCACATCGATGCCAAAGATCAAAGTTCATATGAAAATATCAAAGTTTGACCATAATCAATCACAGATTTAATCGCTTGAATAATTTCACCAATCGCTTGAATAATTTCACCAATAATTTCACCATTTCACCAAAGATCAAATAAATCGAACTACAATACTAAACAAATGAACAAAAGTGAAAAATGAATATCAACTTACCAGAAATGGAGACTTTAATATACTAATGACAGCACAAAAACCAATCGATGGTGGAAAATGGATGAAAAGAATGAAGAGAATGAATCAACAACAACGAAAGATAGAAACAATAATGGAAGTAGGCGATCGCGAGCAATATGTAAAAAAGCACGGAAGAGTATCAGAAGAACACAAAAATAAAAATAATGATGAAAAAAATTGGTTTAGATGAATGCAAATAATGTTTATTTGTTTGGAGAAGATGAAGAGATGAAAATAAAAATTATCATAGAAGAGTGAGATGTGAAAGGGATGAAGAAATGAAATTGTTTTTTGGAAAGAGTAGGAATAATTTACGGCATGTATCAATTACTGCCATTTTAATTTTATTTTATTTTTTTTTTAATTTTTTTTTAACTTGATTTAGCACAATTAATGTAAGCCATAGATTAAGATTGATCCAACGGTGTAGATGCTGCCTCGCTGCCTCACTTAAAGTAGGGTGTCTCGTTTGAACTTAATTCTATATATATATATATATATATATATATATATATATATATATATATATATATATATATAGGGTTGAGTTCCGGTAAGAACACTACCTTTGGTAAGAACGGTAAGAACAGTTAAAGTACATTATAAATATACGTAAAATACATTTGTTTAACACATAAAGTACATTTTGTGAGGTACATTATAATGTATACGAGGTACATTTAAAAATTAAGAGTTATATTTGAAATTTTTGGGTATATTTCAAGTTCAAATTTAAAATGTACTTTTAGTATAGTTAAAATGTACCTTAAAAGTTGAAAGAAATTTTCAATTTAATGACAATTTACCTTCTAAATTTTAAAATGCGTATAAACTATTATTCATGACTAACTCGCACGTTAAATTTAAAATGTACCTTATGTACATTTATAATATATTTTGACTGTTCTTACCGTTCTTACCAAAAGGTATGTTCTTACCTGATCTTATTCCTATATATATATATATATATATATATATATATATATATATATAAAAATAGGATCTTATGAGTCCCCCCTTTCTTTTTGAGTCCATTAGTCTTAATCTCAACCATTTGATTAAGATGATCCAATGGTTAAGATTAAATCAATTAAGTAAGGGTAATTAGTCATTCAACAATGTAATATTTATAACCTAAATCAAAATCAGTCGTTCATTCTCCTCATTCACTTTCTCTCTCTAGCTTCACCCTCTCTCTCTCTTCCGCACGTTCTTCCGTTGAATTTCGCTCGACTTTCATCATATTAATCTACATATTTCATCTGATTGATTTCATCTATTGATTTTCGTCTATTGATTTCTTCTACTGATTCAATTTTTAATTTTGTTTTCTCATCTTCAATTCGTCTTCAATGTCAGGTATGATTGTTATTTTTATTTTTGTTGTTATTAAACACTTCTCTCAACAGAAATTGTTATTTATTTATGTATCATGCTCGTTTTTAGTATTAATTCATGGTTTTCTTTTTAATTGATGATTATCATCATGCTTTTATTGTTTTCCTTTTCTGATTTCGTTTTCTTATTATCTATTTTTGGTTTTAATTGATGTTTTTCATCATGATTTTTATTTTCACTTTGTGTGGTGTCCAGTTTTAATTGATGTTTATCACCATCTTTTGTTTGTTACTTTGTTATAATTAATACTTTCATCATGCTGATTTTTGTTTTAATTCATGTATTTCTTCTTAATTGATGTTGTTCATCATCTTATTTTTCAATTTTCCTTTGTAATTTACACTTTTTCTTTATGTCTGTCATTTTCCTTTCGTGATATTCACTTATAATTCGTGTTTTTAGTTTTTCCGTTCAACTGATATATGTTTACAATATCTCGCGTTATTATGAACAATATCATACTTCATGTGAAACAATATCACCATATTTAAGAAACAATATCATAAAATCACATTTGATGGACAATATCCATGTCGCGACGATCTTTCTCTACGTTGAATAAGTACTACTTTCTCAATTATTGTGCATAGTTTGTTGATTGATATTCTTACTCAACCTTTGGTAAACTTGTGTGTTTTTCATGTATTCAAATAACTATTTCAAACTTTGTGATGAGACAATTGCTATTTCTGGCAGCTGGAGAACAGCAAGATAAGCAGGTATTCATTGTGAGATTTGCTTGGATAATGGTAATGGCCCCGTGAGGAGAACTGTTGAAGAAGACTCGCATTAGTTATTTAATTGATTGTATTAGTTAGTCTTTCATTGTATTAATATGTAACAACCCGGTTTTTCGTGACTTAATTAAACTAAGGCGGAAATATTAATTAAGTTCATATATTACAAAAACCAGCTGTCATCGTATTACAACTCATTATACATAATAAGAGTTATAGATAATACAGAGTTTAATTGATTACATTCTCTCAAAATATAAAATAAGGCCTTCAATCCCCTTGTGTAGATCGTCAATAAAGCCTCGGGGTACCTACGGGAACGCATCTGCTAAAACTTCGATTATGACCCCGCACACGCTAAGCCACATAAAACCCATAGCGGTAAACACATAATAATTAACATATGCTCATGTAATTAAATCAGCGCAAATAAAACATACAATAATGCAATTCATAAAACATAACATATCATAAATCATATAACATAGCAATTGAATCATCAATTTATCTCAATTCATAATCATATAGGCAAATCATTATCATTTCATTCATATTTGGGGTAGTCGACCCTTTTCAATTATATTCATATAGCAACATATACTCGCGAGTCTTGACTACAGAGCGGCTTGTGTACTCTCATAGATAATTACCCATATAATCTTCTATCAAAGTGCACTAGTTACTCAAACTCGTACATTAGATCAAACACTAAGTAGCGTACGTGATAGCTACCTAACATCTAACGCAACATGGATAATCTAAGATGAAACACGACCATAAGCCAACAAACCAGTAAGGATGGAAACATGCATTAACACGAATAAGATGTTAACGCGCATTAGCGTGCCGGTCACATCAACGGACTTTAAATGCTAACGATATCAAGCAGGTAATAAGGAGGATCAGTCCCTTGTCTTTTGCATGCATACACCACCCTATTGGTGCGACTATTACACTACGACAGATTCCCCGGATGGGAATGGCTATTTTCCGTTACCTCATATGGGCCCGTGAACGAATCGATACCCAGGGCGAAAATCACGTTAAATAACGACTAGGAGAGTCATTAAATTACCACTGGCAATACTGAGGGTGCCAAGTGTCCCCATATCGCTACCTTACCGACTCGACCCTATAGCGTTTAACATCGCAGACACCCGAGTACTAATCATACAACGTTATAATCGAAGGGTATAATCTCATGTCAGGCCGTGCCTTTTGATTCAAATCCTAAGTTGTCGAAGGAATATCGAGTATGAGGAATAAATTCCTCACTATCGGATTCAACCCAAACAACCGCAGAGAATCTTAGGGTTCCCAAGTTAGAGCGGACGGTCAAAGTAAAGTCATCGAAAGGGCAATTCAAATGAGAGGTGCGTATTATTCTATACATGTGAGGAAAAACGGTAACATCCAGTATTCAACACTTAATTCATTCGTTCTTTTATTATTCATAACACATGCTATAATTTTTATTAGTTATAACATCGTCGAACTTGTATAATGAAATTTTAGCTCTAATAGTTCTTCAGGTAAACGGAAGCACATAGAAAACTTAATTATTTATTTTGAATCCGTTCGTAAATTTTAAATATTTTTACTATTCATTATATTTACTATTCATCGTATTTACTATTCATCGTATTTACTATTCCTCGTATTTACTATTCCTCGTATTTTTATACGTATTCTTATTTCTCGTATTTCGTATTTGTACGTATTTTTATACTTCGTATTTATACGTATTTTTATACGTATGCGTATTCTTATACTTTGTATTTATTATTATATTTTCTTTATACTTATATGTATTTATATACTTAGGATTTTCAACAAAAACAATCTTTTATTTTTCTAAGTATAAAATTCTAGTGTTAAAGTCGTTAAGTTAGTTTGTGCTTAGGGGTTTTAAGTTATATTTTGAAAGCAAAACTCGGTTTAATTTAAGTACAAAATTCTAATTTCAAAGTTGTTAAGTTCATTTTGTACTTAGTGATTTTAAATAATATTTCAAAAGTAAACCTCGGTTTTTATTTAGTCATATACTTAACTAATACTTTAGCGGTTTCCATTTTTAGCGAGGTTGTCGTAGTTCATTGTAAATAGTCCGTATGTCCAATCCAAATTTAAGCAAAGGTAGTAACACTCGAATTTATTCATTTTAATACATGTAACGTTTATTTTTTTTATCGGTTTAGTTGATTCTTTTTATTAACAATCCATTATACAACCTAATATAATCCTAATTACTAATCAATTTTAGAGACTAAGTGACAAATTCATTTTGATCAAAATTGACCCAATTTTAATGGTAAAACCGTGGGGTTGTATAATGTTTAGCTATTTATTTCTTTTTTTTGTTTTTATTAATAATTCATTACTTTAACTAATTAAATTACTTAAGTGATAAATATAAAAAGTGACAAATTCATTTTAGGTCCAATTTACTCACTAAAGCGAAGTGGTACTTATACACTTAAGTGTTTTATTTTCGCTTTCTAATTTTATCGGTTTTGACTTAAAGTTTTTATATACTAATTATTTAAGTTATACTAAAGTGACTTAAACTAACTTGAAATTTTCACTAAACATTTTATTATATTTATGAATAGTGTTTTTACTTACTTTAAATTTCTAACTTTTATATTTTAAGGATTTAGCTTATTTAACTTATATATTTAGTATTGTACTTATCTACTAGTGGATTAAAACAACACTTAAATAAATCTTACAAGAATTATAAATCAATCTAACTCAAAAATGATGAACTTATATGGTTTTTCTCAAGAACACTTATACTTTTCTAATGAACATTTTTAACTCAAACTTTCATATTATCGTTTTATTTTCTCAAATTTTAATAGCATGTCTAATTAACCTAAACTAACATAACCTATTATTTTCAAAAATTAAAACTAAAAATTGGTCCAAAAATAAAGAGAAAACCGTGGCCTATATACTACACTTACAATTTTTATTCTTTTGATTTTTATGCTTCTAATTCAATGACTAATTTTCTTTATATTATTTATGTATTTAACAAACATGAAATTTATATTAAAACACTAAACACATAAAAGTAACTCATTTCAAACACAAAAATAACAACATTAATTCAAACACATAAATACTTTAAAACATTTAAATTTCACAACAATTTCATCTTAAGTCCAAAACATAAACTAATTATATTTTCATGTCCATTTTATTCATAGTATTTTAAGCATGCAATTTACAAAAATTAAAACGAAAAATTAAGCAAATAAAAAGGGTAATGCCGTGTGATATTCATGTGCTACACAAATGTTATTTTTCGATTTTTGTCTCCTAATTTAACATATGATTACTAGGTGATAAACAACACAACCAATATAACACATAACATTTATAGCATGCGATTTACATAAATTAAACTAGTGTCTTGAGGCACCTTAATTACTCGGTATGATTTTTCTAGCAATTATCCGGATCCACTATATGGTCAAAGATGCTTAAATCCACCCCGTCACTTGGCTCCTCGTCTTTAGGTTTCAAGTACATACAAGAAATTAACTATGTTAGTAACAAGTTTCTACTAAAATAACTAAGACTATAGTTTTTAGAAATTAATTTATTTTAGGTGAAGTATAGTTTAATTTTATTTTATGATTTATGTTCATTAAAATTTAGTAGGAAAAAGAGGAAGTGATTTAATTCAACTTATGAAGAATTTTCATTTTAATGAATAGTGAAAATTTAAGTGGAAAACTTAAATAAGGAAGATGAAGATCTTGAGTTTTTTATTTATAAAACACATACTTTAATTTTCTATAATTCATTTAACAAGTGTAGTAGTAGTATGATTTATGTAGGAATGATCTAAATTATGTAGTGAATTAAGTGGAGTAAAGTATAAACAAAAACATAAGTGAAATAGAATTAGGAAATTAAAATAAGGAAGAATGGAAGATGAAGTTGCTCATGAAAATGAAGAACACCAAGGTTGTGTTCTTACTTAGAAATAAATTGGTTTTGTTTTAGAGAGGTTTTGGTGAGTTTGTTTTGTGTTTGTGTGTAATAATGAATTGTGTAGTAGTGGTAAAATGTATACTAGTATTTGTGTATTAAGTTTAGTATTTAGAAAATATAATCTTTAAATTTTAATAAGCTAAAATGATGATGGAAATATAGGGGTGTAAGGTGACTTAGACATGTTACTAAAGTAGAAGGAAAATGGAAGAGGATAGCATGACAAGCATGCTCAATATCTCGGCCAAATGGTGATCAAGTGGCCCGATTTTTCGTTTTTGAAATTTTTGATTTACGCGCACGCGAAAAGTCTCGAAATAAAATATATAGTCTTAAAATGATGATTCGAAGTAAGATCGAAAATAAAAGTGAAAATAAAACTCAAAACGAAATCAAAACAAAAATTGGGTACTAGTTCCTCGAAATTTTAAATAAAAATTTTATTTGATCGAAATACTTATTTTTTTTGTTGAATGTTATCGAATTAAATCATTATACTCAAACGTCAAAAAGTTTATCAATTTAAGATAGTTATAACTTATAATTTCGATGTTTAGCGAAAGTGTTAGTTTAATAGGATTTGAATAGTAATTAGTTATTAATATAATATGATTTATTAAATAAAAATCAAAATGATTATTTTTGACAAAAAGAAAGTTGATGTTAAGTGTTGTAAAATGGTGTAAGAAAAGTGGAAGAGGATTAGATTGTTTGATTTTTTTTGATTTGCGTGTTTGAAATTGTTGACCCGAATTTCAAAGACGGGAAAAATATAAGAGTGCATTTTTATTCAAAAATCAAAAATGTACAAAAATAAATCCTATGAATAAAAGGTTTTACTTTTATTTTTATGAATAGTAAACTAGGCTTGACCATTTTAAAATTTGAAAGACGGTATAAGTTTTGTGTTGACTTTTTATAAAATTTTGAAATGTGTTTCTTTTTGAATTCTGAATATAATACAACATACTTTATTTTTCAAAATTTTTATATTTGAACTTAGGAAATTTAGTATTATTTGGCGAAAAAAATTCAGTCGCATTTTTAATATAATGAAAAAGGATGAATTTAATTTAAGGAATTTAATTCTTTTATAAAATTGTGTTACAAAAACACGGGGTGGTACAATCCTACCCCCTTAAGAAAAGTTTCGTCCCTGAAACTTGAATAGAGTGGATAATTGTTCGAGGTTGAACAAGGCAGTTAGAGAGAATATTGAGATTTTACGAATTTGGGTAATAACATTTAGCTTTGTTGGAATAAGATTCTTTGAAAAGCTTGAGTCTTCTAAATAATATAGAAACGTTGGGTAGAGTGAAAATATTGGAGAACAAAATCACGTTGTTTTATTAATGAGGTATTTAAATAAATATAGAAATGTTACTAGAATGTTATTTTTGATAAGGACGCGAAAGAGGCTCACAAAAAGGTAGGGCCTAGAAGTTTTGTACGGACTTAAATGAAATTAAAATAATAAGAGTCTTAGGAATAAAAATAATTTATTTAGTTTTGAGGATACATGTTAATCATAAAATAGATTGAAATAAGAAATTTCAGATTTTAGTAGGACTTTAATATAGTCCAATTATAGTCCTACCCCCTTAAGAAGCTTTAAACGTATATACCTAATATTATTATTGTTATTTTTAATGATCACAGGTTTATGAAATATAGCCTTAGGAAACGGCATTTAGGGAAGTTATGTAAAAAGTCATTGTGGTCATAATTGAAATATGAACTTTAATGAATTTCCTAGAAAAATGCTGCAGTATTGAATAAAATTAAGGCAGATACTGAGTTAACTAGAAATTTACCCGTGATGATGTCTACGTCAGGGCAACCCTCGGTGTCTTCGTCAACCTCTGACAAGACGTAAACACGTCCTTGTACTTTAACTGCAGGCGGCGGTCCCGTGTTTACCCTTCCCATTGTCTCTTTCTTTGGGCACGCGTTAGATTTGTGCCCTTCTACCCCGCAGAAGAAACAGGCGATTGGTGATCCGTTGCACTGCTTCCCAGGGTGTAGAGCCTTGTGACAGAAACGACAATCGTCCGCACGTACAATCGGCGGCGGGGCCCTTCCACCGCTTGTAGTCAGTCTCCCCTTGTTCGAGTTGTTGTTGTTGCGGTTGTAAACCGGCTTGTTGAAATTGTTGTTTTGGGAGTTCGGCCTCTGAAAATTCCTTTGTTGGAAGGTCGGCTTCTGGATGAAACTAGAACTTGCCACAGGAGGCGTAAAAATTCTCCTCTTCATTTTCTCCTCAGCCACTCCCTTCTGGATGGAGGCCCAGATACTTGTCGCTTTTTCGTAGGCCTCAGCAAAGTTCTTACAGTTGAACCCGCTCATGTTTATCCTAAGATCGTTAGTCATGCCCCTTACATAACGGGTTGCGAGTTCCTCCTCGTTCGTTAATATTCTAGGAGCAAACTTAGATAGCTCCTGATATTTCTCGGTGTATGCCTGCAGAGACATATCACCCTGCGCCAAGTTCCTAAACTCCTCCTCCTTCTCCCACCTGAGTTCCTCTCCGAAGTATTTGTTCTCCAACAGTAACTTGAATTCACTCCAATTGTAAATCCTCAGGGGAAAAATGGATCGGATTAAGCGCCACCAGCTGTTGGCCTCTCCCTTCAGGTAGTAAGCTACCACATTCACTTTCTCAGCAGGCGGTGTCTTGCTTAGTTCCAAAAGTTTCTCCATTTCCTCAATCCATTCCGTCAAGACAGTAGGGTTGACGGAGCCTGAGTATGGTTGAGGTCTGTGTTTCGAGAACCTCTCGAATGCAGATTGATTATTACTACCGCCCTGATATTGGTGTGTATTCTGAGCGATTTTCATTATTGCATCCTCGAAACCTCTCCTCCTTGCCTCCTCTTCGAGGAATTGTTGGTTGAGGTCATGGTCAGGAATACCGTTTGCAGCCATTCTGAAAAAGGTCAAAAAGTTACAAAACTTCATAATTCATTCCAGGTGAAATGAACTATGACGTAAGTTTAGACACTAGCTCAGTAAAATAGCATAAGAGTTCAGATATATTCTTGAGGGATATGGAGTTGAGTTTGAGAATTGACAAAAGTTACCCTTCAGTACTATGCACAGTGCATGTAAGGTTAGGAGGTTTGAAAATAAAGAGAAAGAAGTTTATAAAATCGTAGAGTAAGGTTGAAACCATTCTATTAAATTGAGAGAAAAGAAAATCAGTTTACGAAGGGAATTACTGATTTAAAATATCAATCGTTTCGAAGAGTTAAAAATTTTACGAGATTAATAAATCATTGAGTTGACTCTATCTAAAAATCATGGAGAGATTAGAATTCGGGAAATTTTTATGATTTAGAAAATCTGAGAATTGAAAAGCATTGGAATGATGGTGATAATTCAAGAACGGTCTGATATGGTTGTAGGGACATTTTTAATTCAACAGAATTCTTCAAATCTTGAATGTCTTCTCGTCTCACATAATTCTTGTTGCGTCCATTTGTTGCGCTTGAATTCTTGTCGTCTTGACTTCGATTTATACGTCTCGTTTTGAAGTAACGTTAGCATAAGAGGTTAGTTAGTCAAACAGGTTAGCCATAGAGCAAATAGCAAGTAGAATAATTATACTACAAAAAGATTCTATCGCTCATCTAACTAGTCTTTTATTTTTAGGTCGATCCTTAAGTTTCTACCCTTTCTCACAATTGAAAGTGATCTAAGTTATTATTTTTAGCGATCTAGAATTTCTAATATATTATTTGATCCTATAAGTCTATGCCTAACATACGATATGAATGTCTGGCCCAGGTGTCGTCTCGCTAAATGAAATAACTTTAAGTTATTCACGGATCATAAAGACACTACGATATAATCAGAATAATCCGGTTTTTCGTGACTTAATTAAACTAAGGCGGAAATATTAATTAAGTTCATATATTACAAAAACCAGCTGTCATCGTATTACAACTCATTATACATAATAAGAGTTATAGATAATACAGAGTTTAATTGATTACATTCTCTCAAAATATAAAATAAGGCCTTCAATCCCCTTGTGTAGATCGTCAATAAAGCCTCGGGGTACCTACGGAGCGTCTGAATTAAAACTCGATTATGACCCCCGCACGCTAAGCCATATAAAACCCATATCGGTAAACACATAATAATTAACATATGCTCATGTAATTAAATCAAAGAAATAAAACATACAATAATGCAATTCATAAAACATAACATATCATAAATCATATAACATAGCAATTGAATCATCAATTTATCTCAATTCATAATCATATAGGCAAATCATTATCATTTCATTCATATTCGGGGTAGTCGACCCTTTTCAATTATATTCATATAGCAACATATACTCGCGAGTCTTGACTACAGAGCGGCTTGTGTACTCTCATAGATAATTACCCATATAATCTTCTATCAAAGTGCACTAGTTACTCAGACTCGTACATTAGATCAAACACTAAGTAGCGTACGTGATAGCTACCTAACATCTAACGCAACATGGATAATCTAAGATGAAACACGACCATAAGCCAACAAACCAGTAAGGATGGAAACATGCATTAACACGAATAAGATGTTAACGCGCATTAGCGTGCCGGTCACATCAACGGACTTTAAATGCTAACGATATCAAGCAGGTAATAAGGAGGATCAGTCCCTTGTCTTTTGCATGCATACACCACCCTATTAGTGCGACTATTACACTCTGACAGATTCCCGGATGGGAATGGCTATTTTCCGTTACCTCGTATGGGCGAGTGAGCGAATCGATACCAGGCGAAAATCACGTTAAATAACGACTAGGAGAGTCATTAAATTACCATCGGCAATACTTACGGTGCCAAGTGTCCCGTATCTTGACTACGCTTACGACCACGACCCTATAGCGTTTAACATCGCAGACACGAGTACTAATCATACAACGTTATAATCGAAGGGTATAATCTCATGTCGGTAGTGCCTTTTGATTCAAATCCTAAGTTGTCGAAGGAATATCGAGTATGAGGAATAAATTCCTCACTATCGGATTCAACCCAAACAACCATGAGAGAATCTTAGGGTTCCCAGTTAGTGCGGACGGTCAAAGTAAAGTCATCGAAAGGGCAATTCAAATGAGAGGTGCGTATTATTCTATACATGTGAGGAAAAACGGTAACATCCAGTATTCAACACTTAATTCATTCGTTCTTTTATTATTCATAACACATGCTATAATTTTTATTAGTTATAACATCGTCGAACTTGTATAATGAAATTTTAGCTCTAATAGTTCTTCAGGTAAACGGAAGCACATAGAAAACTTAATTATTTATTTTGAATCCGTTCGTAAATTTTAAATATTTTTACTATTCATTATATTTACTATTCATCGTATTTACTATTCATCGTATTTACTATTCCTCGTATTTACTATTCCTCGTATTTTTATACGTATTCTTATTTCTCGTATTTCGTATTTGTACGTATTTTTATACTTCGTATTTATACGTATTTTTATACGTATGCGTATTCTTATACTTTGTATTTATTATTATATTTTCTTTATACTTATATGTATTTATATACTTAGGATTTTCAACAAAAACAATCTTTTATTTTTCTAAGTATAAAATTCTAGTGTTAAAGTCGTTAAGTTCGTTTTGTGCTTAGTGGTTTTAAATTATATTTTGAAAGCAAAACTCGGTTTAATTTAAGTACAAAATTCTAATTTCAAAGTTGTTAAGTTCATTTTGTACTTAGTGATTTTAAATAATATTTCAAAAGTAAACCTCGGTTTTTATTTAGTCATATACTTAACTAATACTTTAGCGGTTTCCATTTTTAGCGAGGTTGTCGTAGTTCATTGTAAATAGTCCGTATGTCCAATCCAAATTTAAGCAAAGGTAGTAACACTCGAATTTATTCATTTTAATACATGTAACGTTTATTTTTTTTATCGGTTTAGTTGATTCTTTTTATTAACAATCCATTATACAACCTAATATAATCCTAATTACTAATCAATTTTAGAGACTAAGTGACAAATTCATTTTGATCAAAATTGACCCAATTTTAATGGTAAAGCGAGTGGGGTTGTATAATGTTTAGCTATTTATTTCTTTTTTTTGTTTTTATTAATAATTCATTACTTTAACTAATTAAATTACTTAAGTGATAAATATAAAAAGTGACAAATTCATTTTAGGTCCAATTTACTCACTAAAACCGTGGTACTTATACACTTAAGTGTTTTATTTTCGTTTTCTAATTTTATCGGTTTTTGACTTAAAGTTTTTATATACTAATTATTTAAGTTATACTAAAGTGACTTAAACTAACTTGAAATTTTCACTAAACATTTTATTATATTTATGAATAGTGTTTTTACTTACTTTAAATTTCTAACTTTTATATTTTAAGGATTTAGCTTATTTAACTTATATATTTAGTATTGTACTTATCTACTAGTGGATTAAAACAACACTTAAATAAATCTTACAAGAATTATAAATCAATCTAACTCAAAAATGATGAACTTATATGGTTTTCTCAAGAACACTTATACTTTTCTAATGAACATTTTTAACTCAAACTTTCATATTATCGTTTTATTTTCTCAAATTTTAATAGCATGTCTAATTAACCTAAACTAACATAACCTATTATTTTCAAAAATTAAAACTAAAAATTGGTCCAAAAATAAAGAGAAACCGGTGGCCTATATACTACACTTACAATTTTTATTCTTTTGATTTTTATGCTTCTAATTCAATGACTAATTTTCTTTATATTATTTATGTATTTAACAAACATGAAATTTATATTAAAACACTAAACACATAAAAGTAACTCATTTCAAACACAAAAATAACAACATTAATTCAAACACATAAATACTTTAAAACATTTAAATTTCACAACAATTTCATCTTAAGTCCAAAACATAAACTAATTATATTTTCATGTCCATTTTATTCATAGTATTTTAAGCATGCAATTTACAAAAATTAAAACGAAAAATTAAGCAAATAAAAAGGGTAATGCCGTGTGATATTCATGTGCTACACAAATGTTATTTTTCGATTTTTGTCTCCTAATTTAACATATGATTACTAGGTGATAAACAACACAACCAATATAACACATAACATTTATAGCATCGATTTACATAAATTAAACTAGTGTCTTGGGGGCACCTTAATTACTCGGTATGATTTTTCTAGCAATTATCCGGATCCACTATATGGTCAAAGATGCTTAAATCCACCCCGTCACTTGGCTCCTCGTCTTTAGGTTTCAAGTACATACAAGAAATTAACTATGTTAGTAACAAGTTTCTACTAAAATAACTAAGACTATAGTTTTTAGAAATTAATTTATTTTAGGTGAAGTATAGTTTAATTTTATTTTATGATTTATGTTCATTAAAATTTAGTAGGAAAAAGAGGAAGTGATTTAATTCAACTTATGAAGAATTTTCATTTTAATGAATAGTGAAAATTTAAGTGGAAAACTTAAATAAGGAAGATGAAGATCTTGAGTTTTTATTTATAAAACACATACTTTAATTTTCTATAATTCATTTAACAAGTGTAGTAGTAGTATGATTTATGTAGGAATGATCTAAATTATGTAGTGAATTAAGTGGAGTAAAGTATAAACAAAAACATAAGTGAAATAGAATTAGGAAATTAAAATAAGGAAGAATGGAAGATGAAGTTGCTCATGAAAATGAAGAACACCAAGGTTGTGTTCTTACTTAGAAATAAATTGGTTTTGTTTTAGAGAGGTTTTGGTGAGTTTGTTTTGTGTTTGTGTGTAATAATGAATTGTGTAGTAGTGGTAAAATGTATACTAGTATTTGTGTATTAAGTTTAGTATTTAGAAAATATAATCTTTAAATTTTAATAAGCTAAAATGATGATGGAAATATAGGGGTGTAAGGTGACTTAGACATGTTACTAAAGTAGAAGGAAAATGGAAGAGGATAGCATGACAAGCATGCTCAATATCTCGGCCAAATGGTGATCAAGTGGCCCGATTTTTCGTTTTTGAAATTTTTGATTTACGCGCACGCGAAAAGTCTCGAAATAAAATATATAGTCTTAAAATGATGATTCGAAGTAAGATCGAAAATAAAAGTGAAAATAAAACTCAAAACGAAATCAAATCAAAAATTGGGTACTAGTTCCTCGAAATTTTAAATAAAAATTTTATTTGATCGAAATACTTATTTTTTTTGTTGAATGTTATCGAATTAAATCATTATACTCAAACGTCAAAAAGTTTATCAATTTAAGATAGTTATAACTTATAATTTCGATGTTTAGCGAAAGTGTTAGTTTAATAGGATTTGAATAGTAATTAGTTATTAATATAATATGATTTATTAAATAAAAATCAAAATGATTATTTTTGACAAAAAGAAAGTTGATGTTAAGTGTTGTAAAATGGTGTAAGAAAAGTGGAAGAGGATTAGATTGTTTGATTTTTTTTGATTTGCGTGTTTGAAATTGTTGACCCGAATTTCAAAGACGGGAAAAATATAAGAGTGCATTTTTATTCAAAAATCAAAAATGTACAAAAATAAATCCTATGAATAAAAGGTTTTACTTTTATTTTTATGAATAGTAAACTAGGCTTGACCATTTTAAAATTTGAAAGACGGTATAAGTTTTGTGTTGACTTTTTATAAAATTTTGAAATGTGTTTCTTTTTGAATTCTGAATATAATACAACATACTTTATTTTTCAAAATTTTTATATTTGAACTTAGGAAATTTAGTATTATTTGGCGAAAAAAATTCAGTCGCATTTTTAATATAATGAAAAAGGATGAATTTAATTTAAGGAATTTAATTCTTTTATAAAATTGTGTTATAAAAACACGGGGTGTTACATAATAAACTTTTATTTCAACTAAGACTTGTAACACGGATTAATTGCCTTACTTACAATATAGTAATTTTATCAATATTTGTCATTTGTATTATGTTTCACACTTTGGAAAAAAATAATACTTCGTATATCTTTACTTCAATGTTTCATAGTAACAATGTCACGGGTTATGAGAAATAATATCATATGACTTGCTTAACAGTTAACAATATCACCGTCTGATAATGAAGTATCACAATCAATAACTAAGAACACCATAACTCGCCTTCAACAATATCACAAATATAAATATTTGTTTTCACTCATCCACTTTCGTGATATTAATAAACAGTATCACACAATTGGATTAACAATACCACATTGTGCCATTAACAATATCACCTTACATGTTAAACAATATCATTATTAAAAGTATTTCAAATAAGTCACCAATTGTTTGCAAAACAGTAAGTTTATGTATAACACGCTTTAATAAACACATAATCAAACTTTGTCAAAACATTATTATATTGTATGCAAATAATATCTCATTGTATACAAAACGTCATAACCATGAGATATTCTAGTTAACTTCAACTAAAAAAAAACCAATCAAATCCAATATCCTTCACAATCTACTTTTGTTCTTCATTTTTGGCCCACACTTGGTCTCTTGAAATGGTTGTACAATCCTTTTAGGCGCACCCGTAAGCTTCTTGATTGATGGTTGTTCAACCACTTCATTTATCGGTAGACGCCTCTTTATATCGGCGATTTTCTTCATATAAAGTTTCAACTTCACAATTCGTGTTACTTTATATCTGTAATAATACATAACACATTATCATAACTATCCACAAAACAATATCACAAAGTTGTATTAACAATATCACAACCGTTAATAAACAATATCGTAGTTTTTCGTAACAATGTCACAACATATATTTAATCTATCATATTATACGATGATTGATTACCACTAATCCACACATTATATGTATTCATTATCATAGCAAATATTTATATCGACATTAGTCATTTAACTAAATATATGAACTATCAATTTCTCAAATGCATTGTCAAACAAATTCAATTCTAGTTATAGTATGAAATATTTATTTTCACAATTAAACATTGTTGAACCCTATTTTTTGCGATTAAAAATGCCATAAAACCTAATTTCTAAAATTTAAATAATTAAACAATGTTAAACCCTAATTTTTGCAATTAAACAAAAAATTAACTATTAACACCTACATCGTGCAATTGATGATTTATAATTAGTTTGATTTGATGATATAATCTCCAAAATTATTTGAAATCATCGATTTTTAATAAATTTACAGCTTTTAAGCAATAATATTGAAATAGCTCATATCACTCAAAAATTATTTGATGATTCAATAATCTTATATATACTTCGAAATTGACATATACAACAATTTCGAACAAATTCAACTTGCATATCAATTTAATAAATCATAAGTTATAGTAAAATCGCTCAATTTAAAAAAAAAAAAAAAAGAAAACAAAAAACCGAGATTACCTATGCATTTTTGGAGACAAATTCAAGAAATTATCATATTGGATTGAATAAATTAATGTAACAAGATGAAATCAAGCTGAATTCTAATGGAATCATTAACTTTTATCAATGTTTTAGAGATGAATTAAAAGAATTGAGTTTTTAGAGAGAGAAACAAAAGTTTGTGGTTGATTGAAAATTAAAACTGATGTTGGAGTTATTTTTTGTGTGCAACGTGCCACAATCTTGGCCCTTCATTAATTTTAGATCCAATGGTAGTTGTAAGGACTCATGGACTCAAATATTTAGGTGGACTCACCGGATCCTACCTATATATATATATATATATATATATATATATATATATACAGTGAGGATCCGGTGAGACCACCCCTTAAAATAAGACCGTCCCGCAAATCTGGACCGTTAGATCTAAAAATCAACGCACTAGATGCATGTAATTTGTTATAATAACACCCTATGTTTATTATAGTAACAACATCTAAAGTTATGTTATTATAACATAAATGAATATTTGTTATTATAACATAGTTTCAACATTGAGTTATTTATTTTTTTTTTTTTAATTTATTTTTTATTTATTTTTTATATTTTTTTTTCCAAAAAAAATAAAAATAAAGAAGATACATTGTTACAGTAATAAGATATTATGTTATTATAACAGAGTGGTCTTATTTTAAGGGGTGGTCTCATTTTAAGGGAGTGGTCTCACCTGATTCAATTCCTATATATATATATATATATATATATATATATATATATACTATGCTCTCCCCACAAACGAATCCAAAATAGTTTGTGTTAAATAGAGAACAATCTATAATAAATGCGGAGTAATTTTTATGTGATCGGTGAGTTATTTAAAATTTAATAATTTCAACAAATTGCTATATTTTCATGAATTTGTAAAGCACGTAAATAAAATAACAATAATGATATTACAAGTTACTTTGAAAATGAAAAAACGTTTAAAGTTTAGAATTTAATATACGAGACCTATAAATAGCCCTTTTTTAAATAACAAAAGATATAATCATTATTAATTTTTGTTTTATTACTCTTTAAAAACCTAAATAACTATAACGAAAGTCGATTTTTTACATCAAATTTTCCACGGAGTCAAAAAAAACTTGTCAATGTCATCATCGGCTGCATTTGTTTATCTCCTCGTAACTTTGTCTATCATGTTTAGACATAGTGTTGGAATTGATTCCACTGACGCAGGGAGTCTTAGGAAATCCAACGAATTACTAAAATGTGAAAATGGCCTAGGCAAGTGTGGCACTATCATATACCAAAATGTATTTGAAGACGGAAACGGGGTATCAGAAGAATGTTGCCGTCGTTTGAAATCTGTCGGAAAAGATTGTCACGATCTTTTAACGCTAGTAACTATTGTATACAAGCGTTTAGCAACAGAGGAAGGTAAAGAGATTTGGGGTAAAAATGACAAAGTCTGGGAACAATGTGAGAAAACTGCACAAAAATCAGAGGAATCAAATCAATTGCTGAAATGTGAAAGTGGTTTGGGTAAAAAATGTGGAAGTACTATATATGAACACGTATTTGAATCTGGCAGTGACGTATCAAAAGAATGCTGCAGGCGTTTGATTACCGTGGGGAAAGATTGTCACGATCTTCTTACTGAAGTGACCATAGTATATAAGCAGCTTTCCGTAAAGCAAGGCAAAAAAATTTGGAAAAAGAATGATAAATTATGGGAAGACTGTAATTCAATTGAATAAGTTTTTCTATTATTCGAGGTTGTAATTTTTTAATTAAAATTTTAATAAACACCAGTGGTTTTCAGAAAATTCACCTAGAAAACCTTTAAGATATAAAACACGATCATCTAATAAAATTTATTTCATTGGATCAAATACTTTAACGCCTTGCTTTTAAAAAGGTTTATGCTCGTTACATTAAAAATGATTTTTTGTTTTTGTTTTTTTTTTTGTTCATAATGTTCGCGTACAACGTGTTTAAGTTAATTGTCATATACTGTAATATCAAGTCCTGTAAAATGAGCATTGAACTCGTTATCTGCAATAAGTTGAATACAATACAAAACCATAATCAAATAATCAGTGGACGAGGGTGATAATGTTTTGACACTAAATATATATTTAGATGGAAAATGTAAATGAATATTTGTCCGTCATAAAATTTATATATAATAAACGTAGTTGATGATGTTATAATAAAAAATAAAAAATATTAATCAGTCTTAATTAAACGAAACATGTTGTTGATACAAAAGCAACCATATCTAAAACAAAAGTATACATAAATCATTTAATACAAAAAAAGAAGTAAAAGCGAAAAGGCTCGTAAGTAAAACATGGTTCTTATTATTAGCTACGGAAAATAAAAACTTGAATCAAACGAATTTTCTACTCACACGATTTGTTCCATTTATAATATACTCAATGTTTAAGGAGAAAAATAAAATTAAACTAATAAGTTTTTGTATCTTTTTATTTTTGTCGGTGTGGTTATGGTCTTAGCGAGACTAGCTACTACACGACATTAATTCTTTGTCTTCAAATAATGTTTCGTCTAAGAAAAGATTTTATAGATATCCTATAACCTTTAATAAAAGTGTGAATAACACACAAAATTTGCGAAACATTTTTTTTTGACAATTTTGCCCCTATAGGTATTTGCTTGCATGTGGTTAATCTTTGCGCAATTTTTTTTGTCCACCCGGGAGTACACACAAGTGTACACCCTTCCACCCTTCTACCCATTATGCACGTGACTTTAGTTTTCTTCACTTGTTTGCTTTTATTTTTTGTAATTTTTTTGTTTTTTTTTTTTGTTTTTTAATTCTTATCAATTATTCTTATATTATCAATAATATAATTAATTATTTTGATGCAAATTTTATATTTTGTAAATTTTCATTCATAAAATACTAGTGTCATATTCATACAATTAGACCACATATTTATAAAATATAAATGAGACGTATTTATAAAAGTTATTTAATTTATACACCAAGTTTAAGTCACATATTATTAAGTCAAATTTGACATACACAAAATTTAATTAATATGTTTAGGGAGTATAATTTACATATTCACAAATTGAAATCACAATATTCAATTAATTTAAGAAGATAGCGAAATCAAAGCAAATTTTTTTCTTAATTTAAATATTTAATTATGTATGTTCAATTTTAAAAATAATACAACTCTAAATTATGAATACATTAGTTGATTTTTGTGAATATATCAATCTAATTTTTTAAATTTATAAAATAAATTTTATAATGTGAATATGTGACTTTTTTTTTCGAATATGTCAATTTTATTTTATTATATATTTTAATTATAATTTTTTAAATTTGACAATCCAAAATTTATGAATATTTAAGTTCAATTTTATGAAACTTACCACTCTAAATTGTGAATACATTATTTTATATTATCTTTTTAGTGAGGGTGTTAATTTAATTTTTTATATGTATGTATAATGAATTAAATTTAGTGAATATTTATTTGCATAATTAAAATCTAAAATTATACTCCATAATATTAACAAAAAGTAAATAACATTTTCACTAAGCTGAAGTAAATAACATGTTCCAAACCCAATATCTTTTACAGCTTCCTTTTGTTCTATCGTTAAGTTTTTCTACGAAATCGGTAAAATTACTTAGCGCTACACGAAGTCTCAATGTCCGTGGGATTTCTACTGTACGTGCACCCCGGCTACTTTCTCGTTGTTGATTGCTTACATTCCTTTTACTAAGTGATTTGTTGGCTTGCAACGTTGGGTTAGGATCATCAGTTGTATTATTTTACGCTCCGAATTACCATTCCTACAAAATTAAGTCAAATGATTAGTTTACAAAATTTAATAAAAATGATACATGTTCACATATTAGTCATTTACATTCATTTCAAGGAACCACTATATTCACATATAATAAAATTTTAAAAAAAAACCAAGAAAAAAAACACGAATATATTCACTAAAATAACCTTTATATTCACATAGAATAACCATTATATTCACTACTAGTAATATATCTATTGTACTACATGCACATTAAAAATATTCACATTTTCAGACCTATATATTCATAAATAATAGTTTACATATTCATCAAAAAAATACGAATATATTCATTTTCAGACCTAGCTATATATTCATGTAATCAAAAACTTTAGTTATTAGGGTTTTTTTTTTTTTTTCACATAGAATAACCATTATATTCACTACTAGTAATATGTCTGCTGTACTACATGCACATTAAAAATATTCACATTTTCAAACCTATAAATTCATAAATAATAGTTTACATATTCATCAAAAATATTTAATATATTCATTTTTAGACTTTAGTTCTTCGTATATTCATCAAAAATACGAACATTAAGCAAAAAATTCACGAATGCACTTTCATACTAATGAATGAATATAACTTTAGTTCTTCGTATTCGAAAAAAAAAAACTACATTATTCAATTTCATGTTTGTTACATCGTTTTCAAAAACAAAAAAGCGATATTTCATAACATTTAGATTTTCATAAACTATACATCTCAAAAATCAAAAATATTAGAACATAATCAGTTAAATTATAGAGCCATACCGTCGTCTTCGTGCGTACGTCTTCGTTATCGGTGGCGTCATTATAATAAAATTCGATAAATAAAAACAATCAAGAAGTTGAATATGAATAATCAGTACTCAAAAATAATAGTTATTAGGGTTTTTATGAATATGGGAGAAAAGAAATTGATGAAATAGTATAGGAATAAAATAATATTCTAATTCTAATAAAAGAAAAAATAAATAAAAAAATAAGGAGATTTACACGTGAATATAGGGGAGAGTTGATGAAAAGTTGACTACTACCCAATTTATCCTAAAGTTAGAATAAAAAAATAAAAAATATTAATTAAAAGGTGAAGGGAGTATGCAGTTATAAACACCCGGGACTTCTAAATACTATAGTCATTTAGTAACTTGAAATTAAGAGGTCTATTTTTTTAATAGTAGATCTTGGATCGCATGAGCTCGTCTCACATGTGCAACCAACCATAAAACAACATATATATGTGTTGATAAACTAAAATAATTGCCTTATGTTGACGTCTTATGATAATTCTATTGTAAAATCATCTCATATGATAATTTGTGTATTTTAAACAAAAAAATTGTAAGTAATTTGTCTATTACAAAATTAGTGATATTAATCTTGGCAGAGTCATATATTTAATTTGTTTCTTTAGTTCTGCATTGATTTATTTCAAGTTTCCATTATTTTAAAAATGGGTTTAACAATATTTGCTAATGGTGTTTAAATTTCAAAAAATTGACTAAGGAGTAATTCTACTATAAGGTTGCCTCATGATATGAGACACATATTATTTCAATAAAATTAAACCTAAATTAAATTAATTCTCACTTTTTTTTTTATAATTTTTCTTATTTCTAATATGCTCTAACCATAAACTTATCAAACACATGTCAATATTTTGTATGACTATAATTTTATATATTCCTAAGCCACCATATTGTCGTCATTCTAAGCACGGTTACTTCGTTCAAACGTAACGACATTACATTTGAAAAGTAACTCACGTCTTCAAAAGCAACTATCGGTTTATTGTCTCATATTATGAGACGACCTCACCCTATAATTTGTAATGATTTAAAAAATATTCTACATGGCAAATTGTTTATTTACTACAGCCATTTGATTCAAGTTTTTTATTATATATATTGATGAAATAAAGTGAGCGATAAGATTTACGATTATTTGCATCAGGCTAAGAAATTATAATAAACTTTTCCTGTGGAAAGTCTTAACAATGCATAGTTGTACTACATTTGATTTTAGTTGTACGGAGTATTAAAATACATTAAAAACAATAATGAATTATGTATAGTTTTATTTCTATCAAATGGGTCTCTAATAGGAATACGATGATCGACTCATATACACGGAGTATTAATTTTTCTTGCTTGATAATACGTAAAGCATTTGCAAAACAATAAAATCGCCAACACAGCCTCTTAAAAACCCATAGATACCGTAGCATGCATGAGATCAGTTTTTATATTAGAAACTCAAAGAATTGAACCCCGAGCATCGTCGGGTCCATCAACTAGGTCAATCAAAAGTATAAATTAAAGTATTTAAATTAGTTATGCTACATAGCTTAATTCAGTTATTTAAAAACGTAAATCAAATTTAATATTCGTTTTATGATTAATACATAAATTATGTTCATAGGTAATGTTTTTATCACTAAATTACTCTAAATTAAATGGAGTTTCATTTTACGTAGACTTCACTTCTAAGTCTGCTATATTTTGAAAAAAGTTTTTATTTTATTTTATTTTTGCTAGCTATGAACACGGCAAATGAATATCATGCTCATGCTAAACTTCAATGTTCGATGTGATTCAGTGTACTAAGAATGCTTAGAAAATATGCAAGGTAAAAACTTGAAACTAATTCTATGATAATGTTATCATGTTTTATAATTAATTTTTACGATTTGTGATTTAGGATATCGTTAATCACGATTCTAGATTTCTAGTAATGTATTCTATTCAAGTTCTATTAAATTTAGGTAGCTTTATATATATATAAAATACTATGCTCTCCCCACAAACTAATCCAAAATAGTTTGCGTTAAATAGAGAACAATCTATAATAAATGCGGAGTAATTTTTATGTGATCGGTGAGTTATTTAAAATTTAATAATTTCAACAAATTGCTATATATTTTCATGAATTAGTAAAGCACGTAAATAAAATAACAATAAAGATATTACAAGTTACTTTGAAAATGAAAAAACGTTTAAAGTTTAGAATTTAATATAGGAGACCTATAAATAGCCCCATTTTTAAATAACAAAAGATATAATTATTATTAATTTTTATTTTATTATTCTTTAAAAACCTAAATAACTATAACGAAAGTCGGTTTTTTACATCAAATTTTCCACGGAGTCAAAAAAACTTGTCAATGTCATCATCGGCTGCATTTGTTTATCTCCTCGTAACTTTGTCTATCATGTTTAGACATAGTGTTGGAATTGATTCCACTGACGCAAAGAGTCTTAGGAAATCCAACGAATTACTAAAATATGAAAATGGCCTAGGCAAGTGTGGCACTATCATATACCAAAATGTATTTGAAGACGGAAACGGGGTATCAGAAGAATGTTACCGTCGTTTGAAATCTGACGGAAAAGATTGTCACGATCTTTTAACGCTAGTAACTATTGTATACAAGCGTTTAACAACAGAGGAAGGTAAAGAGATTTAGGGTAAAAATGACAAAGTCTGGGAACAATGTGAGAAAACTGCACAAAAATCAGAGGGATCAAATCAATTGCTAAAATGTGAAAGTGGTTTGGGTAAAAAATATGGAAGTACTATATATGAACACGTATTTGAATCTGGCAGTGACGTATCAAAAGAATGCTGCAGGCGTTTGATTACCGTGAGGAAAGATTGTCACGATCTTCTTACTGAAGTGACCATAGTATATAAGCAGCTTTCCATAAAGCAAGGCAAAAAAATTTGGAAAAAGAATGATAAATTATGGGAAGACTGTAATTCAATTGAATAAGTTTTTCTATTATTCGAGGTTGTAATTTTTTAATTAAAATTTTAATAAACACCAGTGGTTTTCAGAAAATTCACCTAGAAAACCTTTAAGATATAAAACACGATCATCTAATAAAATTTATTTCATTGGATCAAATACTTTAACGCCTTGCTTTTAAAAAGGTTTATGCTCGTTACATTAAAAATGATTTTTTGTTTTTGTTTTTTTTTTGTTCATAATGTTCGCGTACAACGTGTTTAAGTTAATTGTCATATACTGTAATATCAATTCCTGTAAAATGAGCATTGAACTCGTTATCTACAATAAGTTGAATACAATACAAAACCATAATCAAATAATCAGTGGACGAGGGTGATCGATAATGTTTTGACACTAAATATATATTTAGGTGGAAAATGTGAATGAATATTTGTCCGTCATAAAATTTATATATAATAAACGTACTTGATGATGTTATAATAAAAAATAAAAAATATTAATCAGTCTTAATTATACGAAACATGTTGTTGATACAAAAACAACAATATCTAAAACAAAAGTATACATAAATCATTTAATACAAAAAAGAAGTAAAAGCAAAAAGGCTCGTAAGTAAAACATGGTTCTTATTGTTAGCTACGGAAAATAAAAACTTGAATCAAACGAATTTTCTACTCACACGATTTGTTTCATTTATAATATACTCAATGTTTAAGGAAAAAAATAAAATTAAACTAATAAGTTTTTGTATCTTTTTATTTTTGTCGGTGTGGTTATGGTCTTAGCGAGACTAGCTACTACACGACATTAATTCTTTGTCTACAAATAATGTTTCGTCTAAGAAAAGATCTTATAGATATCCTATAACCTTTAATAAAAGTGTGAATAACACACAAAACTGCGTAACATTTTTTTGATAATTTTGCCGTTATATGTAGTTTCTTGCATGCTGTTTATCTTTGTCATGGCAATTAGACATTTAGTAACTTAAAATTAAGAGGTCTATTTTTTAAATAGTAGATCTTGGATCGCATGAGCCCGTCTCACATGTGCAACCAACCATAAAACAAAATATATATGTGTTGATAAACTAAAATAATTGCCTTATGTTAAGGTCTTATGATAATTTTATCGTCAAATCATCCCATATGATAATTTTGTCAGGATCATGGTCCCCTAAGGACTCCCCGAATGATGCCACTAAACATAATTAGTGGACTTTAGGACCTAGTTCATGCATGCAAAACTAGCCATAAAACAAAAAAAACATAAATTAAAATGCGAAAATTAAAAGTGTCGATCTTCTTAAGGCCGAAATAGGCTTTGTGATCAAAGTGGATCACCTCCTTCCTTAATCCACCCAAGGATTAATAAACAAAAATTACTAGTATTATTAAGCTAGATTATAGTAGTAATACACTTAATATTATAGGAGAATATTGTGAATTTAAGTAAGATTACACTAGAATAACACTAGTATAATACTTAGGTATTTACTATCTTTTGCATGTGATTTTGTGAGCTAATATTTGGAACTTATAATCTGATTTCTACCTTCTCAAATGAATGCATATGATGAGTATTTATTGGCATAAACTAGTGGAGAAGTTAGGCATGTAATATACCAAATAAAAAATCAAAATAATGCTGCTATTTGAGCTTCATTTGGTCGACCAACATGGCCTTCCATGGGCCAACTTTTGGTCAATTATTTTTGGGTCATTTTAACTTATAAATGATCCAAAGTCATTTGGGTTCATTCAATATTAATTAGTCCATTTAACACTTAAATAGAATAATTAACCAAATGAAATATACATAACAATTAAGTAGTATAAATAACAATTATATCAATATATAATTTATACACTTTGGACCTTAATTAGCTAAACCATATTCTCCACTTATTAACCTATAAATCATATTTATCACTAATCCACTATTAATGATAAATATCCCATTTAGTGAATTAACAATTAATCACTAACCCTAAGTATCACAAATTCTTATTATTCAGTTATCATTATAAAAGAATAATAATTTTTTAGCTCCGTATCTAATATACGTCTCACACATTATCTCCTCTTGACTAACTCTTTAATCATAATATTAAGTGTCTAGTTATACTATAAAATATAAATAACTAGCCTGTATTGGTCCTCCTCCTTATAGGTGTAACCAAAAGGGATCAGTTGATTACCGTCGTCACACGACAGTAACGTCAAACTCTAGCAAGCCGAGCGTTACCGCTATACGTTAATCAACTGACTTACAATAAGTCGTTTATCCCAATTATTCCGTTATTGAGGTTTATTAAGTACTCGCAATATTGTGGAGGACACTCACTCCAACAATCTCCCACTTGTCCTCACAAGTGTTGCGATACCAATTCCCTTGTCCGTTTTAATCCCCCACTCAATGCAAGGTGCTTTCAGGTCACACTTGCAATTAATCTAATCTAGAGTGGTTTCCTCGATCTGGAGAGTAACTGTCTGACCGGAAAAATCTACCTTAGATTACTTCCGAGCGTGGCCACATATTTCCAGTCGCTACTCCTCGAGTGGCCCTGAGATACTAAACCCCGACGTGGGTGGACAATTCCTGTTACCCTATAAGTCTTCGTTCAATACAGATTACCATGACCCAAAATATACCCTATAGCCTCCTTTTACGGCACGACGTAGGATATAAACCAAAGTCATTCGGAAACTACAGTACTGACCTAGACCCATGGTAAGTGGTCACAGCCCAGCAGAGTGTCTAAGACTCATGGTTACTGAAACACCATCAAATAGACCCATGGTAAAAGTCTAAAGAATTGACTCACAGGAATACTTTAGAAATCCTTGCCACGACCAGGCAACAAATTAGGACTCTGGTAAGTGGTCACAGCCTAGCAGAGTGTCTAACAATCTGCCAAAGTAATCGATTGGTCATCATCTAAGACCCATGGTTACTGAACACACCATCAAATCGACTTACAAACTAGTCACTTTAAGACGTCACCTCATTTAAGTAACTAGGGGCTAATACTAAGCTAATCCCGCTCACTTTAATAAGGTTCAGCATTGTCTCCACAACCTATTGGGACGAACAAAGTATAAATCAATTCTTAATTGAATAAAACATTAATGCCGTTTATATATATAAAAAATTCATAATCATTCACCTATCAAGAACAATACAAATCTGGAACCCTCTTAATACCCATCGAAACTACATGACCGTCATGTTTCGATTGTGGTAAGGGTTTAGTCAATGGATCGGCGACATTATAATTTGTCCCGACCTTACAGATCATTATTTCTTTTCTTTCTACGTAATCTCTAATTACATGAAATTTTCTAAGTACATGTCTAGATTTATTACTAAACTTGGGCTCATTAGCCTGGAACACAGCCCCATTATTATCACATAATATGGGAATAGGATCTTCGACTGTAGGGACTACCTTTAGGCTTCCAAAAATTGTCGAATCTAAACTGCTTCTTTTGCAGCCTCTGACGCTGCTATGTACTCAGCCTCGGTTGTAGAATCGGCAATGACCAACTGCTTGGAACTCTTCCAACAAACTGCACCTTCATTCATAATGAAGACATACCCAGACTGAGATTTCAAATCATCCCGTTCAGTCTGAAAACTAGCATCCGTATAACCCTTTACACGTAGCTCAGTTTCTCCTCCGAAAATTAAAAACGAATCCTTAGTTCTTTTTAAGTACTTAAGGATGTTTTTAACAGCTATCCAGTGACTCTTACTTAGGTTATCTTGGTATCGACTAGTCATGCTCAAAGCATACGATACGTTTAGACGTGTACACATCATAGCGTACATGATCGATCCAATGGCTTAAGCATATAGAATCGACATCATGCGCTCAATATCCTTCGGTTCGGTAGGACACTGTGACTTGCTCAGAGTGCTCCCATGACCCATAGGTAAGAACCCTCTCTTAGAGTTCTTCATGTTGAATCTGTCAAGAATCTTATCGATATAAGCTTTTTGACTTAACGCTAACGTCCTTTTGGATCTATCTATGTAGATCTTGATACCCAATATCCTTTGAGCTTCTCCTAAGTCCTTCATTTGGAAATGATCTCCCAGCCAGTTCTTTACAGAAGTAAGCATAGGTATATCATTCCCTATGAGTAGTATGTCATCTACATACAAGACTAAGAACACAAGCTTGCTCCCACTAAACTTCGTATACAAACACGATTCCTCAAAGCTTCGAGTAAATCCATTCTGTTTAATCGCCTGATCGAATCGGTGATTCCAACTCCTGGACGCTTGCTTAAGGCCATAAATGGACCTCTATAATCAACAAAGCCCTCAGGTTGTGTCATATACACTTCCTCATCCAGAAACTCGTTCAGGAAGGCGGTTTTGACGTCCATCTGCCATATTTCATAATCATGAAATGCGGCAATCGCTAAGATTATCCGAATGGATCGAAGCATAGCCACTGGAGCAAAGATCTTATCATAGTGTAAACAATGAATTTGAGTGAAACCTTTGGCCACTAGTCTAGCTTTGAAAACATTTGTGTTTCCATCCAGTCCGAATTTAATCTTAAAGATCCATTTATATTGAAGGGGTCTCACTCCTTCTGGTAAATCTGTCAGGTCTCATACCTGATTTTCGGACATGGAATCCATTTCGGACTTCATCGCACGAATCCATTTTTCGGAGTCAGGACTAGAGATAGCCGCTTTATAGGTCGCAGGCTCGTTACTTTCTAAAAGCAAGACAACCTGGTCATCACCCTCCTCGATCAAACCTAAATATCGATCAGGTGGGTGACTGACTCTTCCTCACCGCCTAGGTTCAGAAGGAATAACTACTGAGTTTGAAACAAAAGAACCAGTTTCTTGTGTCATATCCTCAGTTTGTGGCTCTTGAACTTCATCAAGTTCAAATTTTCTCCCACCCTGTCTTCTAGAAATAAATTCCTTTTCTAGGAAGACAGCATCACGAGCCACAAACACTTTGTTCTCGTGACGATTGTAAAAGTAACAGCCACGTGTCTCCTTTGAATAACCTACAAAGATACATTTTTCAGATTTTGGTGCTACCTTATTGTCAAACTTACTCTTGACATAAGCGTCACAACCCCATATTCTGATAAATGATAGATTAAATACCTTCCATTTCCATAATTCATATGAAGTTCTCTCGGCTGCTTTAGTCAGACTACGATTTTGGGAAAGAATTGCCGCTTGAATCGCAAAACCCCAAAATGAGTCAGGTAGCTCAGTCAGACTCATCATTGACCGAATCATATCCAATAGAGTTCGGTTCCTTCTCTCGGCCACACCATTCAGTTGAAGTGTGTCGGAAGGCGTCAATTGTGATATAATACCACATTTTACAAGGTGATCGTCAAAATCATTAGTTAGGTATTCACCTTCATGATCCGATCGTAAAGTTTTGATTTTCCTATCTAATTGATTTTCCACTTCATTCTGAAACTCTTTGAATTTTTCAAATGCTTGACTCTTATGCCTCATTAAGTAGATATGACCGTATCTACTCAAATCATCAGTAAAACTAATGAAGTAACTGTACCCACCTTTGGCTGAAATTGACATAGGACCACATACATCTGTATGTATTAATCCTAGCAATTCACTAGCTCGTGTTCCTTTTCCAGTAAAAGGACTACGAGTCATCTTGCCTAAAAGACAAGATTCGCAAACACCATATGATTCGTAATCAAATGGTTTAAGAAGACCAGTTGACACTAATCGTCTTATGCGTTTGTCATTTATGTGCCCTAAACGACAATGCTAAAGGTAAGTTTGATCTGGATCACCCGTTTTGAGCTTTTTGTTTTCTATTTGATAGACGTCTTTTGCCAAATCAAGAATATAAATGCCGGTAATCGGAATTGCACATCCATATGTCATTTCATCGAATGAAATAGTACACCATTTGTTTTAGATTACAAAAGAAAAACCTTTTGCATCTAATACAGACATTGATATTATATTCTTGTTTAGAGTTGGTACATAATAACAATTATTTAAATACAACTCTAAACCCAAAGGCAAAACTAAAACATATGTTCCTATTGAAACAGCCGCTACTTTAGCTCCATTTCCAAGTCGTAGGTCCATTTCACCCTTAGCTAGCCGCCTTGTGTTTTCCAGCCTCTTCAAATGATTACAAAGGTGAGAACCGCAATCTGAGTCAAGTACCCAGGCACAAGCATAAGCGTAATTCACGTCTATCATATAGATTGAGGAAGAAGGCTTACTTTTGGGAACAACGTTCCTTGTCCTAATGTCCTCCAAGTATTTGGGGCAGTTTTTTTGCCAGTGTCCCACACCGGAGCAGTAGAAACAACGCGTATCGGGCTTGGGCCCTTTCTTGGACTTCAACGTACTCCCCACAGGAGCTTTGCCCTTGTCCTTTCCAGGGGCCGGCCTCTTACCCTTTCTAGAACTGGGTTTGAACCTTCCCTTGCTCTTTACCGACATATTATATACTTCTCTCCGGCTGCTCCGACTCACTTGCATATCCTTCTCTGCTTGCACAAGCAGAGAGTGAAACTCATGGAGACTCTTGGTCATATTGTTTATAGGTAGGGAGTATCGCTAAAATCAGAACGTTTTTGATCGCGTTAGACTCCCTATGGTACTCATCAAATGCATCTTGTACCACAGAGGTTGACATAGGTGTCGGTTGAGGAGGGGAAGGATCAGCCAAAAACCGAAGTTTGCCATCAACTATGGCAGGACTACGAAGATTGGCCTCCCAATCCTGAAAATTACTCCCGTCTTCCTTCAAGGAATACATTTCCATGAAGGAACGAAGCCAGGAGTCTTTAGTGAGTGGCGCAGCAGGAGGAAGAATACGAAGAGTAGAAGGAGTATAAGTGATAGACTAAGTCGCACTCACCTAGTCAAAGATAAACCTGACAAGCCTAAGGGTAGTTAGGGTAAGCCGGGGTCGAAATTCATAGGGAGATTAGGTTACTTATGGAGTGTTTCTAGTCTTGGTCGGTTCGATGGTTTGAGGGTTGCTATAGCTAGAGTGTAGGTAAGGTTTAACTTATGGAGAAAGGTCTAGGAAGTTGGGCTAGGCATAGGTGGAGCTAGGTTTAAGGATGATAATCGGGTTGAGTAAGGAATCGCACTTGTTAAGGATGTAGCTCGTCCTCTTGTGGGTACCGGGATTAGACATGGAACCACTCGACATCTTGCTAAGGGCGTAAAGTTAAAAAGATTAAGTACAAAAAACCTTTAAAAATTATTTTGGAGCCGCCACTAAATTATGAGGGAAATTTAGAACCCGCCTCCGTGTCCTCATGCTCAAAGACACGTCTTAGAGTTCAAGGCACGTCGACACCCATCCATCTAAGGCTATTGTGAAACCAGATTCGGATTCGGGTGAGGGTACTTTTCTAAAGCATAAATCAAAATAATGTTTTTATGAAAGATCTTTTGGAAAAGCCTATCAAAAGATAGCCTCTACTAGACTTGAGAACAATGCAAATAATCATACATGAGCCTAAGTAATTCGCTACGTACAAGTGCGATATGAATGTAAAAGGAATGCAAAAAGAGATTGTTTAAAACCCTCAGTTAAGCATGCTTAACTTATTAACGAAAACAGTTCAGTTTAATGACGAATTCATTTTAAGTGATTTAGATGCAAGGTGAGGATTTGCTAAATGCATACAATAAAATAAAGTTCAATTGTCCATTGATTTATTTTAGAGAGGTCAGTTGTTTATGCGACTTTGGAAAGGTGTTACGAATAGGGTGTGTATTCGAGGTGCATGGCCGCCTTATGAAAAGCAGACTTGCGTGCATCAAGTCAAAGTGAGCCTAATGTAGGCCCTTGCTAGTCTAAGAAGTAAAGAAAGACCTTAATCCATGGTAGGATTAAGTATTACCTGTCTCGAGTTAGGAAACCGGCAGCGCTTCGCTTCAAAGGGAAGAATTCAACACTAGGAAAATGAAGAATTCAAAGGATGTTTATGCGTGAGGCTTTGAGAGAGAGTTGTGTGAATTGTATTCTGAAATTGTGTTTTCTAAAACCTAGGAAGAAAGGTAGAAGAGAGGTGTTTTTATGTGTGAAAACTTATCTTGAATGGTCGAGGGAGGGGTTGTATTTATAGTGGAATAGCCGAGGGGATTTAGGAAACCCTAGAGGATAAAACCGGATGTAGGAGCCGCAAGGACCAATGCGACCACCAGGGCAAATCGCAAGGCCTATTGCGGCTGCCCCAAGGAGCCGCAAGGCCTCTTGCGGCTTGTACGTCGGGCAAAACCTCCAGATTTCGTATTTCCTTAATCCGATTTGCAATATCTTGGTAATATTCTTTGCTATCTCTTTGCTTGCACTCCAAGTAGGCCGTGTATGGTCTTCTAGGGTTTATGTGGGTGAGTTCTTGGACCTAGGGAAGCGGGCCAAGGATGGGTTTGGGCTCGGTTTTGGGCCCGAGCCCTGAAAATGTAAAAGGGGTGTATTTTATGGCATTTTGTGAAATAAGACATTCCGTGAGGTTGTCTCGAGTGTTTGTCAATCCTAAAAGGTGGTTTTAGTGACTGGACCTAAGTTTAGGAGAATCGAATTGGGCCTTGTTAATATAAAAAGGCCAATTAGACTATGTATTTGTAAAGGGGGTGTGCGCATGCCGATTAGGACCTAAACTTGAGACAAGCTAGACTCTAGACTATCCTAAGGATACTAAGAGTGATGACCCATAAAGAAACCTCATTTGCATTTTAAATCTTTTAACTCGAATTCGTCATTAGTTAGAACCATTTAAGTCAACATAAAAGCATGCAATAAAAGTCCATTGTTACATCACTGGATTTTTGACGGGAGGTACGGATTTGGGTATCCACAGAGCCCCCAGTTTGACTGAGCTTAGGACTAAAGCGAAAGTCAAACTACACGACAAAGATCCCGAATTCTGATCCTCGATACTATCAGCGGAGCGGAGTATGTGTCCATGGGTGAGACGAGGACTCCAAACCGGGCTTATCTGGGGAGGGACAAACATGTTTAGGGACATGACGGTCCTTGCATATGTGTAAGGGCATGCCTGCCTGCCAAATGCCTTTGCGTGCTATTGTTGTTGCTTGGTTGACAAGGCTAAGTCGTAGTCGCCTAAGTCAAAGTAAACCTAAAGTCAACTAACTGGGTAGCTAGCGGCAGTAGGGTCGAATCCACAGAGAAACGGGCAGTCAAAAGCATGCTCAGCTAAAACTAGGTCAATCTCAAGGGTGATAAAATCGGTGTTTTATAAGACTAAACTAAGAACAGCAAGAAAGATGATATAAAAGTATATAAAAGGAAGATTAGGGCGTCGGGATCAATATGACATCGATTCAGGAACTCAACTCAAAAGGAAATATAAATCAACTGAAGCTATGCAAGTGACTAGGTTTAGGAATACGCTCTCTCGAGTCAATATTAACCTTAAGCAAATTTAGCAGGCTCTCGCAACTTACTAAACTTAACTTATCAAATACGCGTGAGTCTAGTTTCAATTCGGCTTTCGATCTTAAACTGAAACAACCTAAGTTCAATTCAAAAAAGGCGTCCCTAAATTCAATTGATAATAAAACGCGTAGGAAGAAGTCAACTTGCACAAGTTCAATCAATATAAGCAATTAAAACATGTTCCTAAACCAATCTCACAATCACCCTAAACCCTAATAGAAAATTAGCTACTCATAATTAAAACTAAAGCAAAGCAATAATAATCGAACATGATGAAAGAAAAGCAATTGAAATTAAACCTGAGTTCAATCTTGAATTAATACGGAGTACTGAAGTTTACAAGAAAACCAAATCTTGAATTAAAACTGAACTTGAAAGTTGTAAAGAGAGAACTAATTTAAAGCAGTAAACTGAAAACCTAGGAGAAAAATAAAATAAAGCATAAGTCCCCCTAAAACTGAGAGTCTGGGTTCTTTTATTCTCTTCTAAACTAATTACAAGTTGGGCTTGGATCCAATACAAGTCTTTGAGGCCCATTTCTTTATTTAGTTGCTCTGGTCCATAATGTTACATCCTTCTCGGGTTTTATATTTGATCTTCATAATTTCACCAAATTCACGACCCGCATCTACTCCACGATAATTTCAGCTCTTAATTCTCCATTCTGCAAATAAAATCACAAAGTCGTAGTAAAGCGCAATAGGAGAAAATATTATACAAAACGTACTAAAAATGTCGTAATAAGTGTAAAGTGACGGGGAATAAATATATAAAATATCGGTAAAATATGGACCTATCAAACTCCCCCATGCTGAACTGTTGCTCGTCCTCGAGCAACAAAGATCGGAGAAAATCAAAGTGTGACTAACTTATCACGTTAGTATCTCGGACTTGACGACCTATACACAAAGACTTACCACCATAGTCTATTTCACTAAAAATAGAGCACGGATCACAACCATTCACGCCAACAAAATATTACTCGCTTCTAACGCTTTCGCAAAAAAAATAAAACTTAAGATAAAGGATATTTAAATTCAAGCAAGGCCAACCATTCGAACCACTTTCCGTTCCACCTTTTCTTTCCACATTTCCTATTGATTTTTTTTTTTCTTCTTTTTTTTTTTTTTTTTTTTTAAATGTGAAGCATCCCTCGTATGTTATACCGTTTAGCATGACATTTAATCGTTAAAGATCAAGCTCGGGTAAGCATATTTCATTGCTCATACTCCCGGTCACAACCAAATTCATGGCCATTGTGGTTACTCAATTCAATGAGTCCCCTCCGAGAGCATCGAAGCATTGCTCCAACATATATAAATCATTCCATTCATGCCACATTCTCGAAGCATTGCTCCAACATATATAAATCATTCCATTCATGCCACATTCCAACATTCCAACTTTCCACAATCCATGCCTTGCAAGAATACCAATATCGAAAGTAAAAGAACGAAAAGCGATAAAAATTGAGCAAATATAAGCGGGTTAGTGTTTGAGATTCGCAATCTATTTCTAGGAAACAAACCAATCGTGCAAGCTAAGGCAATAGATGTTCAACTCAAAGATACTAAAGATCGAAATAAGCACACTAAATAATTCTCCAAACATGAAAATCAACCATTTTCGTGAAAGTTCAGCACCATATCACAACTGACAAGCATAGCAAACCAAAACTCGAAACCAAAACTTGACAAACGCTCCTCCCCCATGCTTAGAAAAGACAATGTCCTCATTGTATAAATAAATAAACTTAAAAACAGAGAACTAAAGACAAGAGGGAAGCAAACGAGCTCACCAAATCAAGAGCGAAATAGCACTGGCAAGTCAAGGAGAACTGGTGCGGGCAGCAGTAAATCAGTCCCGGAAGAGGCCCAGTACGGGCGTCAGACACGCAGCAGGACTCGAAGCGGCGAACAGGCCAAGATACTAAATCCTGGGAGGGCCACGTGGTGGCAATGTGAAGGAGTAGCAGGCAGCGGCGTGGTGGTGGAGCGTCGTCGAAGAAGAGGTGGTAAAGGCGGAGGGTGATGGATAACGGTGGAGGAGAGGGAAGGGCGTAAATAAGCACAACAGCAGCCTCCAATGGAAGCCAAAATGCAGCAGATTTGACCCGGTATCACCAAGGACTCGATGAAGAAGAAACCGAGTAGAATCGATCGACCCGAAATAATCCACAGAACGAGTTACAAGCAGCAAATGTAACTCGAGACCTCAAAATAGGGACTCGACATCAGCAAGTCGAGCGCAATAATCATCTCTAAGCCCAAAATTGAGCAAAAGCTGACCCAAATCGCAAAGAACGCATCGAAGCTGAAACCAAGTAGATTTCACTCCGAAATACCCCACGATTGAGTTAGAAGCAGCAAACTAAGTCGACCCATTGAAATAGCCCTCGACATCAGCAAGTCGAGGGCAATGATAGAAGTCGGTAAATTCAATGGCGCCTTGAAATTAGAGGTCAAAACGCATAAAATCGACCCAATATTTGCAATCGAATCAGGAAATTTCAAGCAAAACCCCAAAAAGTAGGAATTGTAATGAACCGTAAATCGCAACAGAAGAATAAGGGGGAGGTCAGCTCGGTAGTGACTGGTGTCGACGTGAGGTGGTGGAGGGCGACAACGGTGGCGTAGAAGGCGGCCTCAGGCGGTGGAGAGAGAGAGAGAGCAGATGAGGGTGGTGTACGGTGGAAGAGGGCTGCCGTGGGTGATGGGTTGTTTGTGGTGGCGGTGGTGAGAGAGAGGCAGGGGCGGTAGTGATGGTGGTGTTGCGTGAGAGAGAGAGAGAAGGCTCGGTGGTGGTGATGTTTTCCGGTGGTGGGAACGGGTTTCAGGTGGTGGTGATGTGAGGTGTGAGGGCTGTTATCGGGTTTAGGGTTAGAAGGAGTGAAGGGGATGTTGTTTGATGAAGGTTTGTGGGTTTTTTATTCAATCCGGATTCCCCGCCCGTGGAGACTCACCCCCCGCCCGGGGTAACCTACGACATTTCACGCTCCTTGTAATTTTCTCTTCGAATTTCCCTATAGATCCCCGCCCAAGCCCCAAGGGACTCATTTTCACCTTCAACCTCTTTTTGTCAACCATCTTGTTTTTTTAAATCATGAGCTCGACTCCAAAATATCTCAGCTCCAACGTAATCAAGACAAAATCAAAGCGTATCAAGAGCGGAACAACTCAACGCTCTTAATAGCCGATCAAATAATCTGGCACAAAAATCAGAAAAGTGATAATAAAAAGTAGAAATTAACCGATAAAAGTCGTAAACAATAGAGAAATAATGATAAACCACAAATTTCTTGTCATCTCTATGTTCTAAATCAATTTCTACATCGCATTTAAGCTCATTAGACGAGTAAGGCCAAGAATAATCATCGAACTTAAAGATAACACCATCGCCAAATAAACAACTTTAATTTCATCGTGGGGATAATCAACCACATTCTCCTCAAAAGGTTCGTCTAAGACGTCAATGTACACATCCCACTTTACTGCAAGAGTATCATCAAACACATTCTCGATCACTTTCTCACAAGACTCCTCAAAAATCTCAAAAATCTCATCAACATGATCAATCAAAAAACTATCGAAGGTATAAGCAACGTTCAACGGTTTAAGGTCAGATTTTTGAACCTCAGCACCATACGAGATTTCCACCAAGCTCGTTGTATATGTGGGAGTGGGATCCTTCAGTTCATCCGCGTATAATAAAGCTTCCAATTCCGCGACTTCAGCACTCCACCGACTTGTTCCTCCTGCACTAGTCTCAGAACACATTAAAACCTCCAAAGGATCCTTGGTCAAGGATCCAATTGAAACCAACTCAACAGACTTATCATTCAGTGGACAAGTCTTACATACTCGTTCAGAAGTTTCATTCTCAATTATCTCAACAGAGGTCTTGAACTCAGTATAAGGTGGATTAGACGAGTCACAATTATACGCAGGCTCATAATCATCATCATCAAACAAATTATCACCAGACAAAGAATTGTATGAGTTAGTTAAAACACACGTTTGAGATGGAAAATTATTATCACGAGGAGCTCTATAATATTCATAAGCCTCATGATCAACACGCACATCATCTAAATACTTCTGTAACTCAACGACAATCCTTTTCAAGTCAATCTTTATCGCAGATAAAATAGTTTGACGAGTTATATTCCAAAAGAATTCCCAAATCTCATTATTAGGCATATATGAAATTCTTCCATTACTCAAGTAATTAATTAAATTGTGAGACTCATAATTCATGCCTTTGCTAACAATGTAAACTTTCTCCCAATCAAGACAATAAAAACCAAATGAACCAATATAAGTAACATAACTATTAAATCTAACAGTATATTCATGAAATGGTTCATTATCATATTGAGAGAAATCAAAGATTGTCATAGGAGATAAAAAAAAAAACCTAAACTAAGCAAAACTAACTAGCTAAACCGTTTCCCCGGCAACGGCGCCAAAATTGACAAGGCTAAGTCATAGTCGCCTAAGTCAAAGTAAACCTAAAGTCAACTAACTGGGTAGCTAGCGGCAGTAGGGTCGAATCCACAGAGAAACGGGCAGTCAAAAGGATGCTCAGCTAAAACTAGGTCAATCTCAAGGGTGATAAAATCGGTGTTTTATAAGACTAAACTAAGAACAGCAAGAAAGATGATATAAAAGTATATAAAAGGAAGATTAGGGCGTCGGGATCAATATGACATCGATTCAGGAACTCAACTCAAAAGGAAATATAAATCAACTGAAGCTATGCAAGTGACTAGGTTTAGGAATACGCTCTCTCGAGTCAATATTAACCTTAAGCAAATTTAGCGGGCTCTGTGACTTACTAAACTTAACTTATCAAATACACGTGAGTCTAGTTTCAATTGACTTTCGATCTTAAACTGAAACAACATAAGTTCAATTCAAAAAAGGCGTCCCTAAATTCAATTGATAATAAAACGCGTAGGAAGAAGTCAACTTGCACAAGTTCAATCAATATAAGCAATTAAAACATGTTCCTAAACCAATCTCACAATCACCCTAAACCCTAATAGAAAATTAGCTACTCATAATTAAAACTAAAGCAAAGTAATAATAATCGAACATGATGAATGAAAAGCAATTGAAATTAAACCTGAGTTCAATCTTGAATTAATACGGAGTACTGAAGTTTACAAGAAAACCAAATCTTGAATTAAAACTGAACTTGAAAGTTGTAAAGAGAGAACTAATTTAAAGCAGTAAACTGAAAACCTAGGAGAAAAATAAAATAAAGCATAAGTCCCCCTAAAACTGAGAGTCTGGGTTCTTTTATTCTCTTCTAAACTAATTACAAGTTGGGCTTGGATCCAATACAAGTCTTTGAGGCCCATTTCTTTATTTAGTTGCTCCGGTCCATAATGTTACATCCTTCTCGGGTTTTATATTTGATCTTCATAATTTCACCAAATTCACGACCCGCATCTACTCCACGATAATTTCAGCTCTTAATTCTCCATTCTGCAAATAAAATCACAAAGTCGTAGTAAAGCGCAATAGGAGAAAATATTATACAAAACGTACTAAAAATGTCGTAATAAGTGTAAAGTGATGGGGAATAAATATATAAAATATCGGTAAAATATGGACCTATCATTGGTCTCGTAAAAGAGTGCGTATGCTTAGTCTCGTAAAAGAGCGTGGATGCTTCATGCTTCGTGCTAGCGCTTGTGTTGGTGCTCATCTCGTAAAGAGTGCTAACGTCCGCCGGGAATTATCGTCCGAGGAAAATGCTAATGCTTAGTGTATACGCAAAGGTTGTGTATAGTGCCTCAAACTCGTTTAAGAGTGTGGCGGACTTTAGGTGACGCCTTAACCGAAAAGCTTTTGATTCCGAAGAAAATACTTAGGCCTGAATATTAATCGAGCCCAAGGTGGAGAGTAAACGTGGAATAAAACATGCTCTGGAAATTGCCTTGTCGACTAGTGACTCTTCCGGGAAATCTCTTATCAACTGGCGACTTCAAACTTGAACTCACTCGCACATGTCGCGGTTTCAAATCCGGAAAAATTCGAATCTGCGATTTGCTCTTCTAAAGATCTTCAGACTTCGCTTGCTTCTTGTTGGATTGTTGTTACTTCTGTGTCTTCGTCTTGTGTCTTCTAAATGTTCTTGCTTTGGCCATGAAACGTGGTATCATTACGATTCCTTTGGGTTCACTTGATACTCGTCTCGGACTTGGGATGTTTGGTGCTCGTTCTCATGTTTGGGTGCTTGAATGTTTGTATCTGTGTTCGGGCGTCTGATCTTTGGACTTATGTTTGATGCTTTGTGCACACGTGAAAGTATTATGCTTTTAGTGCGCATGCTTGTGTTCGTAGCGGTTCTAGAGGTGTCGCTAAACCATAGATGCGTGATTTCTTCAGGCGTCATGCAAAAAATTACCTTATTTGTCGTTGACGGAAACTTGATGGCGTGATTTGTTCTTCTTCAGGCGTCATTTCGCGAAAAATTACCTTATTTTTCGTTGACGGAAGCTTGAGGGGTGTATGGTGTGAGCCCCCAGTTTGACCGAGTTAGAGTGTATAATGATGGTCAAACTTGGTGATAAGGTTGTTCGAGTGATAGTATTTTTGAATTACCCCCTCAAGTTTGACTAAGTTTGATATGAAAACTGAGTCAAAGTGTGGGGTACGGTGTTTGGTTTGGGACTAAGGCAAAGTGGTGTTTGGCTATTGGCTTTCGTTGACGAAGCTTTAGTGTAGAGCTAAATCAAAGTCTTGTTTGTAATTAGGACCATGGTTTGGCGTAAAAGTAAAGTCAGGATTGTGACTATGCTTTTAATTTTGCCCCTTAGTTTGGTTGAGTTTTGGTGTAAAAACTAAGTCAAACTTGAAATGTTCCTTCCGTCCTTGCATGGAATGATGTCTTAATGTGGGGTGTTGGTCGTGCCTTCTGCAAAGCTGCCTACGTATCCACGATGTGTGGAATCAGACCAGTGTAGTTCGGTAATGCACGTTTAAGGGCATGCCGGCCCGGGGGGTGTTTGAGCTAAGTCGAATTGTGAATTTGACTCGCTTTTGCTTCTAGGGTGTTATTGTCTTGAGGGTAACCCCTATCAAGGCAGGGTCTTCGCTTCGGCTTGTGGGCTTAGTAAGGTAGAACTTCTGCTTCGGTTTATGGTTGTAGGGTTTTGGGACGTCCGTGAAGGATATCTATTTTGTTGTGCTTTGTATAGGAGTATGATCCTAAAATGGAGTGTCAGCCCCCAGTCTTCGTTGTAGATGTATATCGCACTCATGGTGCATGAGTCGACCATAACGCTTGTGTGGCCTCCTAGTCTAAGGAGGTGAATGTGTGGCTTCCTAGTTTAAGGAGGTTTGGTGGAAAGGGATGGGTTATTTCCACCGGGCACGTTGTTGTAAAGGGTGAATGAAGGTTGTTCGTTTGTTGTTTTGGCTTGGGTATAATGTATCTTGTACCAACGTCTTTTGATGGGTTGTGTCTTGAACGGGTTGGATCCCAAATTCGTAGAGCGTGGTGTATCCAATGTTGTTGGATAGGCTGTATCCAATGCCGTTGGATAGAGCGTGTCTTGTGTGATTGGACATCTTGGGGTGGCGTGCATCCAGTGTCGTCGGACGTACTCCATGTGCTTGACTGCATTCTAAGTATCGTGAATGCCTGCTTACGTCGTGCTTGATGTCCTCTTCGTCTCTTACTTGTACCTGCATAGTTAGTACTCAAAGAAAGAAAGTTTTTGAAAATGCTCTCGCGTTTTTTTTTGGAAATGCCTTTTGTTCGAAGTTTATGAAAATGTCTTTTTCGTAAAGGAGATTTTGAAAATGCTGTTTTTTTTTTTTTTCAAAAGAAGAGTTTGAAAATGCTGTTTTTTCAAAAGAAGATCTTGAAAATGCTATTTTCGAAAAGTGCTTAATGACGTGTTTTTTTTTTTTTTTTTTTTTTTGAAAAGTATTGACTCGGGCGTTGAGCTAATTTTTAGAAAGTGTTTCCTAATGTGTATTCACTCGGGAAGTGCTTCCTAAAGTGTATTGACTCGGGTGCTAAGGTGCGTTAACTTTTGAAGGGTGCTCTATGAAATGTTTCAAAGACAACGATGAAACGTGTTAAGACGAGTGTTTGAAGTGTTTCAAAGACGAAGGTGAATCGTATGCGTGACTCGAGACTCGACAATGATAGGGATGTAAGTGACTGTGACACGTGCATCGGTAAAGCCCCCGGCTTGGTGACACATGGTTACTTCGGCGGTATGTTGTTATTCCTGCAAAACGAACAAGGTTAGACGAAAAAGCAGAGTACTACTCCTAGGTCTAGCACAACTTTGTCTCGACGTAGTCGTTTTAACGCCTCGATAAGAAAACAGTTTGCCTTTGATTTTTGTGGATTTTTGTGAAGAGGTCCTTGACTTTGGAAGCTTTAGACATAAATTTGTAAAAGGGTTGGTTGAGCTCGGGTGAGCGGCCTACGTATCCGTGGGTACGGAATCAAACCTAGCGTAGTTCCAAAGGGTGTGTTTATGTGAAAAGGTGTTTATGTGAAAAGGTGCGTTTTAAGGACCCGCCGGTCCAAAAGGCTATTTGGTTTAAAAAAAAGGTGCGTGTTTAACGACCCGCCGGTCCAGAAGAGTGTTTTTTGTGGAAAGGTGCGTGTTTAAGGACCCGTCGGTCCAGAGGGTGTTTATGTGATTGACCTTGATACATTGCATCTTAGAGGTAGGTTCTCCTTAGTTGATCTTGGCCACTTGTTTGTCACATCAAAGTCCAATTTGATGGAGAGGGGTTCTATTCCCCAACCTCGATAATTGGATGAACCATCAAAGTACGTCGCTTCTTCATTGATGTTGTAAATTCCGTCTTTGGGAAATGATGTAGTGTCGATAATCGGCTCCTCGTCGATAACGTGGTCCCTTGGTGTCGAATTCGGCTCAGAGCAATGTCCATCGTGCCATATGTCCTTTTAGCACGGGTTCCTTGAAGAGGTATTAGACTGGGTCCATTTTTGAGTAGACCTTTGTTCACTTAGCCACTTGACTTTCGGGCTTTCTTTTTGTTGTTTTGTCCCTTTCTTAAAGACTTTGAGAATTGTTTCCTTTTTGATTTCTTGGAAACTTTGAGACTTGTTTCCTTCTTGATTTCTTGGGAACTTTGAGATTTGTTTTCTTTTTTGACTTCTTGGAAACTTTGAGATTTGTTTCCTTCTTGACTTTACTCTTTTGCCGTTGTTTTCACTTTTGATTGTATTCCCTTTGAGAATTCGTCGGGCCCTTTGTGGTTTGGGCTCGAGCTTTGACTTTGCTAAACCCTATGGTGGGAAGGTTGCATGTGATCATGTGTCTATCACGCCGGACTCCTCTGACAAGTTCGTTTGCTTATTAGGCACGCGATCGAGTATGTGGAGGGCGATCCAGGAGTACTCATGCTTTTGGTCGCGATCAAATTCATGACCACTGTTGAGCCCCAAATTAATGGATCCTCCTCCAAAAGCAGCGGAGTAGTAGACCACAAATTGACTACCGGACCTTAAGTGTCTAGTTGTCGAAAACCTTCTTGTTTTGTCTTGTACATGATGTTAACTTGGACCTTCGTACCCGGCCTGGACCTCCTTTGGATAGCTACTCCTAGGATGCAATGTATATCGGTGCAAAATGGTTTTGTATAAGAAATGTGAGTAAAATGGGTAAAAGGAAACTGGGTTATAGGCAAACTTATTCCCTTACTGATTTGTTAAAATGTCGTACGTCGAAGACTCGATTATCCTAAACTGACGGAGTTTGACTCGATGCTTTAAAAACTCGACCCGTATTTAAAAGACTCGAAATGCTTGAGGAGATCCGCCAGATCGTCGATAGTGCTTGAGTGGACGCCTAGTTGGTTGCTTCGTGATGCACGTGCCGTGGGTACACGTCGATGCCCTTGGTGTCGAGACTCGATTAGCGCATACTTTGATTCGATTTTGTCTTTGAAATGGTTTTGTTTAATTTTGTTTGTTGTTCATTGTTCATTTGTTTGTTCTTAGCTTGAGACATAAGCAAACTTATCTGTATTATTCGTTAAAGAAGAAGAAATGTTTGACAACTTAGGAGAAAAGCTGGAGCTAGTCTCCGAAAGTAGAAAATCTAAACTAAAACTAGAAGGTGGGTCGACAGATGACCCGACACCTAAAGGATTAGGTCCTAAGAGGATTTCTTCTTCTTTGCGTTTGCCAACGCCTCCGTTCTCGCCATTTTCCTCTTAGGTTGTGATGGCTTGCGTTTTATGGGTGCATTTCCGCTTGTCAGTTTACTCTCAGTGTCTGCGTTAAGGGTTGGTTTGTTTTCGGGCATGACGAAGTCTGAGTGGTCTATGGGAGGAAGTGATCCTGTGAAGATCGTGTGGTTGTACGGAGGGTAGCCTTTGTTGGATGGTTTGGGTTGTATGGTAAAAGAGTTAATCTTTTCGTCACCTTGGATCGTGGCTTGGTTGGACATGGGCCATTCGTCCCCTTTATCGTTGAACGAAGCGCCAATGATTTGATTGTCGCTTGGTTTGATATTGTTGGAGCAGTTCATAATGGGAGGTGATCCCACGAAGATTGTGCGGTCGGCGAAAGGGTTGTCGTCGTTGGGTGGCTTGGACGGTTGAGACGGTCTATCGAGCTTTCCTTGGTCGACGAGATCTTGGATGGCGTGCTTCAGTTTGAAGCAGTCTTCTGTGTCGTGGCCTTTGCCTCTGTGGTATGCACAGTAAGCATTTGGGTTCCAAAGTTTTGGCTTTTTGCCTTCGGGTGGCTCGTCGGTAGGCCCGATTGGTTGTAGGTAGTTGTTTTCAACCAACGTATGGAATGCTCTAGTGTAAGGCATGAAGCTCCTGTAGCTTTTGGTTGCAAATGCGTCAAGGCCATCCATAGTGGAGTTTTCCTTACTCTTGGTCGCGTGAGGATATTTCGATGAGTTATCTTGGTAGGTATTGCCGGTGTATCTGGCCATGGCATTAGTCTTAAAGTCGTCCTCAATTTGAGTGCCGACCCTGATGAGTTGTTTGAAGTCTTGGATGTTCTTTGTCGCATGTATAAGCGATACAGTGTCGCAGGTTATTTATGAACTTAGGCACAAGTTCGTCCTCATGCGGACGATTTGGAATTTGTGCGCTTAGCTTTTCCCATCGAGAGAGGTACTCGGTGAAGCCTTCGTCGTCTTGTTGGTTAAGGGCCTCGAGAGTGTGGATCGAGACATGTTCGTCGGTCTTGTCCTTGGTACGTTGTTCCAAACGCTTTATCTCGGTCTTGTGGTGGTTCAACAGGCGTTCGAGGTCGTCAGTCAGCTTGGTGACTTGTTCACGGAGTGCGTTAACATCGTCATTGTCGGCCATTCTTCGGGTATAGGTTCGTTTCTTGTGGGGTATGACAACTCGGTTTTTAGTGCGGCAGGTATCCAGTTGAAACCTACATTTGGATGGAGTGCGTCAGCTCTACGACAGATCCAACTTGACACATTCATTTATACGTTTGTTTTTAGCTCATTTCGTTTGAAAAAAGACTCTTTTAAGTTTTGAAAAAGAAGGAAGTTTTCGAAATTAAGCTAGGAGTGTTTTTGAGACGAGACTGCGTGCACACAGCTTATCTCGATGTTAAAAGGTTTTGTTTCGCATCCCTCTAGCCCGAATGACGATATGTTGTCGTGGGCTAAAGATAGATGCGTAAAGAAAAGGAATCGACTTGGGTTTAGACAAGTCGAGGATGTTAAAAAGGATTTGAACCGTGAGGCTCAAGGAATGAAATCCACGAGTTGAGGTTGAAAGCCTTGACTCGGGTTTTTGCTAATTTGGTAAAAGGAAAATTTGAAAAGTGTTTACTTCAAAATCTTGCGATCATTTTGTTTGAAAAGTGTTAGCTGTTAGTTTGTTTGGTTGATTATTTTTGAAAAATTTTAAGGTGACTTTTCGAAAATATGCAAATGAATTTTGAAAAAGACTATATTGTATAGCCTCGCATTTGTACGTATGACTCTTGGTCGTTGGGTCAAGTCTCGTACACCTCCAACTGATTTGAGTACGCTTTGGCAGGTGCTTTTAGCCCTTCGCCTACACAATATAACGTGTGGGATACGAAGGAAGCCCTGGGGCGGTCAAATCACTTGCTCTGACTGGCAGTGGAGGGATGAGAGGAAGGTTAGTCCAGTACGTGCCTCGTCGAATGGACGATGCCTGCGTTTGGAACCACCTCTCGGGGTGTTGGTGTGTGAATCCGACTAGATTCGACTCTAACGGATATGCTTAGCTCATGTATGTTGATTGTTCTCAAGTCGTTCAAGTCTCATTTTTATTTTTAAAAGGAAAAAGCTAGTTTTAGTTTTTTAAAAATAAAACCTTTCCCTAGCGGAGTCGCCAACTGTGGGTACCGGGATTAGACATGGAACCACTCGACGTCTTGCTAAGGGCGTAAAGTTAAAAAGATTAAGTACAAAAAACCTTTAAAAATTGTTTTGGAGCCGCCACTAAATTATGAGGGAAATTTAGAACCCGCCTCCGTGTCCTCATGCTCAAAGACACGTCTTAGAGTTCAAGGCACGTCGACACCCATCCATCTAAGACTATTGTGAAACCAGATTCGGATTCGGGTGAGGGTACTTTTCTAAAGCATAAATCAAAATAATGTTTTTTATGAAAGATCTTTTGGAAAAGCCTATCAAAAGATAGCCTCTACTAGACTTGAGAACAATGCAAATAATCATACATGAGCCTAAGTAATTCGCTACGTACAAGTGCGATATGAATGTAAAAGGAATGCAAAAAGAGATTGTTTAAAACCCTCAGTTAAGCATGCTTAACTTATTAACGAAAACAGTTCAGTTTAATGACGAATTCATTTTAAGTGATTTAGATGCAAGGTGAGGATTTGCTAAATGCATACAATAAAATAAAGTTCAATTGTCCATTGATTTATTTTAGAGAGGTCAGTTGTTTATGCGACTTTGGAAAGGTGTTACGAATAGGGTGTGTATTCGAGGTGCATGGCCGCCTTACTTAAAAGCGGACTTGCGTGCACCAAAGTCGAGGTGAGCCTAATGTAGGCCCTTGCTAGTCTAAGAAGTAAATAAAGACCTTAATCCATGGTAGGATTAAGTATTACTGCCTCGAGTTAGGAAGCCGCGTGCCAGCGAAAGGAAAAATTCAACACTAGGAAAATGAAGAATTCAAAGGATGATTATGCGTGAGGCTTTGAGAGAGAGTTGTGTGAATTGTATTCTGTAATTGTGTTTTCTAAAACCTAGGAAGAAAGGTAGAAGAGAGGTGTTTTTATGTGTGAAAACTTATCTTGAATGGTCGGGGGAGGGGTTGTATTTATAGTGGAATAGCCGAGGGGATTTAGGAAACCCTAGAGGATAAAACCGGACGTAGGAGCCGCAAGGACCAATGCGACCACCAGGGCAAATCGCAAGGCCTATTGCGGCTGCCCCAGGAGCCATGAGGCCTCTTGCGGCTTGTACGTCGGGCAAAGTCTCCAGATTTCGTATTTCCTTAATCCGATTTACAATATCTTCGAAATATTCTTTGCTATCTCTTTGCTTGCACTCCAAGTAGGCCGTGTATGGTCTTCTAGGGTTTATGTGGGTGAGTTCTTGGACCTAGGGAAGCGGGCCAAGGATGGGTTTGGGCTTAGTTTTGGGCCCGAGCCCTGAAAATGTAAAAGGGGTGTATTTTATGGCATTTTGTGAAATAAGACATTCCGTGAGGTTGTCTCGGGTGTTTGTCAATCCTAAAAGGTGGTTTTAGTGACTGGACCTAAGTTTAGGAGAATCGAATTGGGCCTTGTTAATATAAAAAGGCCAATTAGACTATGTATTTGTAAAGGGGGTGTGCGCATGCCGATTAGGACCTAAACTTGAGACAAGCTAGACTCTAGACTATCCTAAGGATACTAAGAGTGATAACCCATAAAGAAACCTCATTTGCATTTTAAATCTTTTAACTCGAATTCGTCATTAGTTAGAACCATTTAAGTCAACATAAAAGCATGCAATAAAAGTCCATTGTTACATCACTGGGTTTTTGGCGGGAGGTACGGATTTGGGTATCCACACCTCTCGGTCTTAAGCTCCTTCTAGGTCTCGATAACGGGCTCTCGCAACTTACTATCGAGGGTCCTATTGGTTACTCTCGTACCTCGCCTCGAACTAGGCTTTTGGTCTTAAGTTCAAGGGGTGCTAAAAGCTTGCTAAACCTTGGCCAAAGGGTTAACAACCACAACAAAGCAAGACTACCAAAACAAGGTGCAATACCCGACTCAAACAATCACAAACATCAACCAAAACTAACACCCATGGTCACCCTTCTCCTTAGATTATAGTCTACTCACACATGATCAAAAACTTAACTACAGCAAGGAAATAAGATGAATACATGATTAAGAACAATATAAATTAAGATTGAAATGAAAATGGAAAGAATTACAATACCCAATTCAAGCAAAACCAAAGAGAAGATGATAAAATCAAACAACGAATTCCAAATAGATGATCACAATAGCGTTCTTGACTCGGGAATTAAAAAGTACTAAATAATTCAAAGTATGAAACCCTAAGTTTTGAGAGAATATTCTTGAAAGAGTGCTAAAAACAATGTAAAAAGATGATGTCGAAATATAGGATAAAACCCCTTTAAAATAGTCGATCAAAACAAGCACACGAGGAGTCGGGGGCCGTCCCAGGGGGTCGGGATGAGTTTCCCGCCCGGGACCAAGAGGGCAGCCGGTCCCAATGATCCGGGACAACCGTTCCGTTAACTTCAGCTTTTGGTTTTTTGTTTGTGTGACTTTTGTTTTTTTTGTGTTGTGTTTATTTTTTTCAGATTTTGGTTCTTTTTTCTTGAGCAAAGAGCACACTCATAAGTTGCAGAAAACCTTATCAAACGTCGGGGAAACAGCAATCCCGACACAAATTCACCAGCTCTCTCAAGCTCACGACATCAGCAAGTCGTGGCAACGATCAAAACCCAAAGAACAAGCACAAGAGTAAGCAAAAGCGATCACTAGCTAGGCTAGGGTAGGCTATTTGGTAATGTAGCTAGCAAACTCATGTGGGTAAAGGGTAATAGGATCATAAATGAGAGGATAAATCAATATAAGCTCAAGGTAAATATCAAGGTAACATCTAAAACCTCATATACATGACAAGTGACAAAATCGTGGGGAACAACGGGATAGGGGCCACACTTATGCGTGTTAATGTTACCTACCCCACGAGGAGAACTACTCACAATAAACCATGGGGACCACGTATGGATGTACCGGCCACTAGAGGCTCAAAACCTCACAAACAGAGTAGCTGTAGTCCGGAAGTGATAAAGCCTAATCGTCAAAGCATGCCATCATCTACTATGTCAACACATCCCCGTAGCGCTAATCCATCAAAATAAATCATGCCAAAGCTAAAAGCGTACAAGGGAAGGGATGTCGGGAAAGATCAAAGGTAAAAACAAGCTCGCAACAACAATTCGGGATATGTATTTTAGGTATTTTTGTGAAATTTTCTGATTTTTTTGGATTTTTGGAATTTTTTGAAAAACGAAAAAGCAAAAGCAAAAATGAAAAAGCAAGGCGTTCATCCCCCCAAACCAAACGACACATTGTCTCCAATGTGTCCAACAACACATCAACCAAGGGGACCCGGATCTTTTAGTTTAGGAGGAGACTGGTTTTGTAAAGGGGCGCTGCATTCCGCAGTAAAAGCCACGGTCTCGACCTCACTAAATGATCGTTTACGGGTGAGGAAGTCTTTGAGAAATTTAGCATATGCGGGGATTTGAGTGACTAGTTCAGTGAAGGGAACGGTTACCTTTAAGTCTTTAACAACTTCCATGAACTTACCAAATTGAGCATCAAGTTTAGGCTTTACCACTCGACTCGGGAATGACAATTTGATTTGAATTGGTGGCTCCACCGGCTTGCTCTTCTCGGCCGCCTTGGCCTCACCACCCACGGCTCCACCACCATGGGGCACGGTTGCCCCTCCTATGGGCCCCACGGCCACACCACCTCCCTTGCCGGCTCCATTGCTGCGTGTACCTGCAACATCACCACTAGGCACACTAAAATCATTAAGAAAGAGGGAAGGGTCTACCTCAGTTACCACCTTCGCGGGTGGAGCATCAAAAGTAGGCATAGGCGAACCATCATAGCTCGTGCCACCGCATCTACGTCATGCTTACCTCCACTCCTAGGAATATTCCTAGAGCTACCATATTGCGCATTATGAATCGCCATGGCCTCGATCGTATCAATCGCCTCATCAACGTCAATATTGTCAAACCTACCATTCGCCGCGGAGTCAAGCACTTGGCGTGACTCATTGTAGAGACCGTTGTAGAATTGCATGACTATAAACCACTTGTCCATACCATGATGTGGGCATTGACGTTGCAAATCCTTGTACCTCTCCCACGCATCAAAGAGAGACTCGTCTCCTCTTTGGCGAAAGCTAGTGATTTGACTTCGTAGCATTGCGGTCTTCTCGGGTGGGAAGTACTTTTGCTAAAAGGCCAAAACCAAGGAGTTCCAATCAACAATCGCTAAGGCCACTCGATTTAATGAGTTCAACCATAGCTTCGCTTTGTCCCGAAGTGAGAACGGGAAAAGCACTTCTCGGATTTGATCTTGGGTCACTCCGGTTTGTTTTATTGTAGAGCAATAGTCGCAAAAGTTTTGTATGTGAAGGTTAGGGTCGTCACCGGGGCTCCCTCCAAATTGACTACGCTCTATGAAGTTGATGAATGTGGGCTTAACCTCGAAATTGTTGGCCGCTTTGTTCGGCATAGCATTGCCCGTTGGAATTTGAGCGGCGGTGGGTTTAGAATGATCGGAAAGCTTCACCATTTTCTTACGTTCAGATGTAGGTTCAATGTGAGCTTCTTTGGTGGATGAAGTAGAAGGGGAAACAGCTTCCAAGTCCCTCAGCAAGTTCTTTCGCCTTAGGAAAGTACGCTCCGGTTCTAGGTCAAAAGGAATTGCCAAACCTTTTCGAGACGTACGAGTTTGCCTGGGCATACACAACACTAGAGTAGACGTAAGAAGCGGCCTCAGGGAATTGAGGTTCCTTGAGACAAGAGAAAGAATAAGACAAGAACCAAATAAACAACAAAAACTTAGCCGTCTCCCCGGCAACGGCGCCAAAATTTGATAGGCTTAATAGCGTCACCTAATCAAAAATAATACCAAACTCAACACTTGGGTAGCTAGGGTAAGCTCTGATCGTATCCACAGGGAGATGGTCGCAATGTTGGTTATTTTCAAGTGATTCTAGTCTCGGTTCGAATGGTTGAGGCTTACTAAAACTAGAGCGGAAGATAAGGGTTAAAACAAGAAAAGAAAGGTCTAGGGGGTCGGGGATAGCATAGGTAAAGCTAGGACTAAGGATGGTGATCGCTAAGAGTCGGGAATCACATGTGCTAAGGAATAGGCTCGGCCTCTCGGTCCTAAGCGTCCTCTAGGTCTCGGTAACGGGCTCTCGCTACTTACTACCGAGGGTGCTAATGGTTAGTCTCGTGCCCTACCTTAAACTAGGCTTTCGTTCTTAAGTTTAAGGGTGGAAAACGCTCACTAATCCTTGGCCAAAGGTTCAACAAACACAATCAAACAAGATAACCAAAGTCACATGTAAAACCCTAATCAAAACATCACCAAAAACATCCTAGACTAATCACCCATGATCACCCTTCCTCCCTAGATAAAGGACTACTCACACATGATGAAATCGATAACAAAAGCAAAAGCAATGGAAGAAAACATGATCAACAACAATAAATATCGAAATGATAATCAAAAGAGAGAAGTATAAAACAATACCTAATCAGAAATTCAAAGAGAAATGGAAGAACAAAGACAACAAATACCAAATAGAATGATCAAACAACGTTATCCGAGTCGGGAATTCAAAGTACAAAATGCAAAATTATTCAAACCCTAAGTTTTGGAGAGAAAGTAGTTTAGAATATATGTCTAGGAAATGCTGTAAAAAGTGTGGCTCGAAAAATGGATGAAAACCCCTTCAAATAGACGAAGTATTTTAAGCACACGAGGAGTCGGGAGCCGTCCCTGGGCTCCGGGACACCTGTCCCGTCCGGGACACCCATGCTACCTGGTCCCTGGCCTACGGGAACCTCATCCCGTGTAGTCCAACCTTTGTTCCTTTTTTGGCACTTCTTTTACTTAGCTTTATTTCACTTGAATGTCGTCCCAAGGTATAGGGACGAGGCCTAGGTCGTCCCAAGGGGCAGGGACGAGGTCAATAATGATCATATGAGTTTCAAATCCCGTCCCAAGGTCCCGGGACACCTTCAAACATTGAAACGTGGCTCGTACGCAACCGAAACGGCACGAAGCCAACTCGAAACACCACGAAACTTTACGAAACTTCACGAAACTTCCCGACCAGCATCCTAACCTCCAAATAAGCGCGTTTACCTACAAAATAGACACAAAAACGCAGCAGAGCCAAAACGGAGAGAAATAGGAGGCGAAATGCACATAAAAGCACGGGAAATGCAAAGAAACGCTCGTGAACAAGGGGGCTATAAGTATATAAATAAACGACACATCAAAGCCACAGTCTCAACCTCATTGAAATATCGTTTACGAGTAAGGATGTATTTTAAAAATTTGGCATAAGCAGGGACTTGTGTAATGAGTTCAGTAAAGGGAACTGTTACCTTTAAATCCTTCACAACCTCCATAAACTTACCGAATTGGGTGTCAAGTTTAGACTTTACCACTCGACTCGGGAATGGCAACCTTATCTTGATCGGTGGCTCCACCGGCTTATCTTGAGCGCGCTCCGACCCTTTGTCTTGCTCCACGTGAGCACCATCCACGGCCACACCACCGTCTGCGTCCTTCGGCGTCTCCTTGCCCCTAGTACCTGGAGTAACAGCATTCTCGACAGGTAAAACATTAGAAATCAAGTAAGGATCTACTTCACTTACCACCTTCAGCGCCAAGCGGTGATGCGTCGACATTGGGCATAGGTCACAATCATAGTGAGTACCGCTCCGAAGTGTAATAGCATTGGCGGTCTCGTGATGTTGCTTGGGCAGAGATGGAAGTGCTCCGGGTGCCCTTGTTTGGCTAGAAGAAGCCAATTGCGCCAATTGAGTATCCATCATTTTGTTGTGCGCGACTAAGGATTGGATAGTGGCATCCTTAGCTTGGGCTTCCTTCTCCATTTTGGCCATCATAGCCTCTTGATTCTTTTGCATTATAAGCATCATGACCCTCATCTCGGCCATAGGATCAGAGGGCGGTGGAGGTGCAACCGGTGCTTGAAAAGGTGGGCGATTAAAACCCGGTGGGTTATAAGGATGGGGTGCATTGTATGGAGCAAAGTCTTGCGGAGGGTTGTTTTGTGGTGGTTGTTGTTGTGGTGGATTCAAGACATTTGGGCTCTTGTATGAAAGATTAGGATGAATCTTGTAACCTTCGTTGTAATAGTTGGAATAGGGGTTATTTTGAGCTTGAAAAACATGTACATGATGAGTTTGTGAGTGCATACCTCGGTATTCTAAGGAAGAGTGCCCCGTCATTCTACAAGAATCACATGGAGGATCATAGGAAGAATGCATTGCCGCAACCGTTTGTCCTCGAGCTTGTGAGGAACTATCTGCTCACATTTCATCTATCTTGGCACTCATCGATTCAAGCTTCGCCGTGAGCAAAGTCATAGCGTCAATGTCAAGCTTACCACCGGCCCTCGGTGTGCTCCGTGAATTACCGTATTGCGCGTCATGAATAGCCATGGCCTCGATCGTGTCAAAAGCCTCATCAACATCTATATTATCAAAGCGTCCGTTAGCAGCGGAGTCAAGAACTTGGTGAGACTCGTTGTACAACCCATTGTAGAATTACATCACTAGAAACCACTTGTGGAGTCCATGGTGAGGGCATTGACGTTGCAAGTCTTTATACCATTCCGAAGCATCGAAAAGAGATTCATCACCCCGTTGTCTAAAGCTCGTAATTTGACTCCTAAGCATGGCCGTCTTCTCTGGTGAGAAGTATTTTTGGTAAATGGCCAAGACAAGGGAGTTCCAATCGGTGATTGCTAGAGCTACCCGATTCACTGAGTTCAACCATAGCATTGCTTTATCCCAGAGTGAGAACGATAAAGCATTTCTCTTATTTGATCTTGGTTCACACCCGTTTGCTTGATGGTCGAGCAATAGTCACAAAAATTTTGTATGTGAAGGTTAGGATCCTCACCAGGGCTCCCTCCAAATTGACTACACTCGATGAGGCTAATAAAGGCGGGCTTAACCTCAAAGTTGTTGGCCGCTATAGTCGGCATAGCATTGTCGGTTAGAATTTGAGCCGCGGTTGGCTTAGAATGGTCGGAAAGCTTCACCATGATTCTTGGTTGAGGTTTGGGCTCAGGTTCTATGTGAGCTTCCACGGTGGATTGAGTTTCAAGTTGCCTTAGTAAACTCTTTCGCGCAAGGAATGTACGCTCCGGCTTGGGATCAAAGGGTATATCCTTATTAGCTTGAGACCTGCGCGTTTTCCTGGGCATACACAACACTAGGAGCAACTATTAGAAGCGGCCTCAAGGAATAGAGGCTCCTTGAGACAAAAAAAAAAAAAAAAAAACTAGAAACAAGTAACTGACAAAAACAAAAGCCGTCTATTTGGCAACGGCGCCAAAATTTGATAGGCTAAGTCGCACTCACCTAGTCAAAGATAAACCGACAAGCCTAAGGGTAATTAGGGTAAGTCGAGGTCAAAATCCACAGGGAGATGGTTGCTAGTGTAGGTTACTTATGGAGTGCTATTTCTAGTCTTGGTCGGTTCGATGGTTTGAGGGTTGCTATAGCTAGAGTGTAGGAAAGGTTTAGCCGCATATGGGGACACTATCACCCTTAGTGATGCTAGTGGTAATTTAATGACTCACCTAGTCGTTATTTAACGTGATTTTCGCCCTGAGTATCGATTCGTTCACGGGCCCATATGAGATAGTGGAAAATGTCCATCCCGTCCAGGGATCTGTCGTAGTGTAATAGTCGCACCAATAGGGTGGTGTATGCATACAACATGACAAGGGACTAATCCTCCTTATTACCTGCTTGATATATTTAGCATTTAAAGTCCGTTGATAATTTTCCGGCACGCTACTGCGCGTAACGTCTTGATGGGATTAACGCATGTTTCCGTCCTTACTTGTTTGTTGACTCATAGCAGGTTTCATCTTAGATTATCCATATTGCGTTGGATATTAGGTAGTTATAATGTTCACTACTTAGTGTTTGATCTGATTTACGAGCTTGATTAACTAGTGCACTTTGATAGGAATTATATGGGTGATTTACTATGAAAGTACACGAGCCGTTCTATAGTCAAGACTCGTGAGTTTTATTGTTGTGATTTGAGAATAGTCGACTATCCCTCGTGCTATATGAGGTATTGCATGATTGTTCACACATATCTGTCTGTTGAATTGATTTCGACTTATGCAATATCTTGATTGTATGATTTAAGTTTTATATATATTACGATGCTATATGAATTGAGATGATATTTAAATTTATATCGTGTTCTATATAAGTTGAAATGTTTTAAGTTTTGTTTATCATGTTGTATGAGATTTAAATATCTATATGTGAGAACTGATATTATATGCTAGTTGTTCAATTTTATTTAAATACTGTGGATATGTAGTTATACGCGTTTAGTGCTGCCACGTTACTTTTAATCATAGGTTAAATAAAAACCAAAACTTTGGTTTAGAGGTTGTTGGTTAGAACAGTCACTTCCCGCCTCTGAGCGGGAGTTCCTCCTCTTTTGTGTTTTTGTCTCCGTTGCAGGCAATTCTCGAGACTCAGGATTATCGGGACGGTTAGGATGTTACATTGGTACTTTTCTTTGAGAGGTTGTAATGTATTTGTATCCTATGCCATTTGATTGTAATTTAATTAACATTCGGCATGTATTAGACTTAATTAATTTTCCGCCTTAGTTTAATTAAGTCACGAAAAACCGGGTTGTTACAAAAGCATGCAAATTAAATGTCCTGGTTACATCATTGGGTTTTGTGTGAGAGGTACGGATACGGGTATCCACAGGATCGTGAGAGACGTTTCGCTTTGATTACAATACATTTGAATAAACTCTTTAATTATTCTTTTGCGGCATTATCTCGTAAAAAATAAATTTAGTTTTATGTAATTTTTATAATTTACTTTGTTAAGAATTTTCATTTTGATTTTATTATTAAACATCTCAGTTACTATTAGTAGCATTCTCTTTTTTTTTTGGCCTTGCGAGTTGTTGATTTAGGGTCCGTTTGGATAGCAAAATAGGAGGGAAAGGGAGGGGAGGGAAAATGAGGGAATGGGGAAGGAAGGGGAAGGAAGGGGAGAGAAATCAAAACTTGAATGTTTGGATAGCTAAAATTAATGGGAGGGAAGTGAAGGAAAGGAGAATAAAAATGGCTTAATGGGAGGATGAAAGTTGAGGCATGATGTGTATAATGAGAGTCCAATTAGAGTTTTCCTTCCAAATCTTGTCAAAGTTGGAAGGATTTCATTTTAGTTTAATGGAGGGAAATTAAATCCCTTTGTTTCCTTCCCCCTCCTTTTCCCTCCTCCCATAAAAGTGTAACCAAACAAAGGAAAATGTATTCTCCCTTTCCCTCCCCTCCCTTTCCTTCCAAAACCTTCAATCCAAACACACCCTTAATGTATGTAAAGGAGGCCGAAAATCAGGGGATTACATATATAGCCTAAAAGCAATATTTTGAATTATTAATTTGTTATTATTACTTTGTTAAGGCAAACTACAATGTTGGCAAATACTTTAGAATTTAGATTCATAAAAAATTTCAACCCAAAAAATGGAAAATGGAATTAAAACGGGTAGTAATCCATCCACAGAGACGAAGCTGTTTGCAGGCGGAACAGACTCCAACCGGTTGGAGTTCAAGGATAAATTATTGTTTACAGTCCATTTTATATATATCAGTTACAGCTAAATTGGTTAGCTGCTTATTTTTTGTGTCAAGAGGCGGGGGTTCGAGCCTTACTGTTGTCATTTTTCTCCCTATTTTTGTTTGAGTCTTGTTGTCATCATTTTATGTTATGTATTCTTTTCTATTTTACTCTCTTCTCCTCGTTTGATTGTTTTTTTCTATTATCATTTTCTAAGCTCTAATTTGTGTTAAATATGAAACACTTCAAATTACTGATTAATTTAAACTTTAAAGTAAAGTTCCACTCTTAATTCTATAAATATATAGAAATATAGAATACTCCGTATAAAATACTAATATGTGGAATGAAATATTTTAATTAGACACCATTTACTACTAAAAGTAATAGAATTAGTTTGTAGTTAATTTTTAATTTGACATTTTGTAACAATACCCACTTTTTATATTATTTGTTTTTTCATGTATACATGAGATATCGACTTTTAAATTAATAACAATAACCATAACCATAACCATTACCATTTTGGAATAAAAATTTAAAATTTATTCGATTGATCAACTTTTATTGATTAACTATTATTATGACAAAGGTTAAACCTGGCTTTGTCCCTATCCATCCATAAAATAGAACAAAGAAAAAAGAGGAAGAAGACCATGTCAAAGTGTGAGAAGCCAAAAAGCAGTAAAGCCAATCCGTTGGGCGTGGCATGGAATTAGTAGTTCCGAGTGGTCCCCACCAAATTTCGGACAAAACTCTAACTGATAAACTCTCTAAATTAAACCCATTTTAATTCAAATATTTCCACATCACCCTTTCTTTGACCTCATCCACTTCACTCATCTCCACCGTCCACATTTCCCACATCTTTTTTCAATGGTCCAGATCAATCCACGTCATCCACTTCCCCGTACACCCCAATAAATATACAAATTCAGCCATCATTCAACAAGTTAATCACCTTCCTTTGAAAACGACACAAATAATATCCTACTCTACAAATCATACATAATAATTGATTGATTATATTATCATTAAAATTAAAGTGGAAGTTAATAATTGAGTGAGTGAGTGAGTTGATAGTTGATATCATAAAGAAATAAAAAAATGGAGGTGCAGTTAAGAAGAGAAGACGTAGAAGAAGAGGAGGGTAAGAAGATGGAAGAAACAGAAACACAAACAAGAACATGGAGTCCAGAAGCAAAGTTAGGGAAAAGAGTAGAAGATTTATGGGATAGTCAAGAACCACAACTTAGTCCTACTGATAAACTCAATGCTTGTTTTGAGTCTATTCCTGTTTCTTCTTTTCCTCTCGCTTCTGCATCTCAAGGTATTTGAACTCTTGACCTCTCATTTTTATGATCTGATCAGTTACAGATTATATCAAAATTTGATACGTGTGATGAAACGTTATGGTGATCGGATCAAAATTATGTGAATTGACGACACTTATTTTGGGATGAAGGGAGTATAAAAAGAATGCGTTGTTTAAGAAGATGAATGTAGACATTAAGTGTAAAGATGTCCTTGTTTCATGGCTGGCTGATATTTGTAAATTTCTGAGATGCAGTTGAGATAAGTTCAGATTGTAGTCTGGCAGAAGCTGTCAGCATACTTTCCGAGCATAAACTGCTAAGTGCGCCGGTTGTGGATAATCAGGCGCCAGATGACGCTACTTGGATTGATAGGTATATTGGGGTTGTCGAATTTGCTGGTATCGCTGTTTGGATACTTCATCAGGTTACTCCCGCTCTCTTAACTGCTTCTTTATTTCCGTAAGTTCCATCTGAGAACTCTTGGCATGATTGCATGAAACTATATGCTAATTGGCTAACTTTGAGAATTTTGGTTGACGGTTTCTGGTTTTATATGTCCATTATTCTGAAACTTCATTTGCTATTCTTATCAACAGTAAGTCTCCTATAAGACTAGTTGCGAGACCAGAGTACAAATTGTAGTTAAAAGGGTATAAAAATATGAAACAATTCTACTAAAATCACTTTTAAGAAATTTAATTACAATTAATAACAATTATCACTAAAATGGTACAAAAACTATATAATCGAGTACAAATGAGGCTGACTTACAATTGTTAGGAAACCCCTAGATCGGTACCATGTGAATCGTTAAGAATAAATTAAACTGAATACGGAAGCGTACCTGAATGATTCATAGTGTCCCTTTGAGATCTGATCTTCCTTTGAGACACACCCTTCACTTTTCTTATGGTTGATGGGAGACCAAAAGAAAATCCTTAATTACTGTATTTTGTATTTGTGTGGAGGGTGTGTTCAATGGGGACCAAACTTATATTTATAGTGTGAGACCCTTATAGGGTTTTCACATAAGCTGCCAAATATCTACCCTCATTGATATGGGCTGCTACCTTGTTTTACACATTAAGTCCATGACCAATATTTTCTTATTACCTAATACCAATATTATTACCTTATGGATCACTTTATTTATCGGTCTATATTTTATAATAGTGCGACACATAATTAATTACATTAGTGGCCCATATCCGTACGAATATATAAATATATTCTAACAACAATAACTTATTGTGAGGCTTGACTCACCCAAGAATTTGTGTCCTATCAATTGTAAACAAGCTTATTACATACCTTTAGTAAAACAAACTTATTTCATCAGCAGTATGCTGCATGTTATAGATGCTGAAGTTTATGTTGTTAGCTCAAATCATATTTGATATATAGCATGTTGGTGTTACTCATATATGTTGCAACGTCTAGGATGTTTTCCTGATTAATCTCATAGGTTAAATGCTAAACATTTTATTGGTTGGTTTTCAGTCTGATTCTGATGAATCGAATCGAGTACTGCCCAAAGAGACGAGTAACAGCGGCTATAATACAACTGTAGCTGCAAGCGGAGTAAACCAGGCTACAAAACTCGGGAACATGAGCCCAAGGTCGGCTGCAGTGACCTCTGGGAACTTCTTTGGTGCGCTTACAGCGTCTGAGCTGTACAAGAAAACTAAGGTTCTCTCGTAACATTGAGCCATCAATCGCGTACAGTTAATATTAGATGCTATTTTTGCAGCAACTAACATGATTCGCACAGGTTGGAGACATTTCAGGTACATTTCGATGGGCACCGTTTCTGGCACTGCAGGATACAAATTCTATGTTAACAGTCTTGCTTTTGCTATCAAAATACAAAATGAAGAGTGTTCCGATTGTTGGTGGGGCCAAGATTGAGAATATCATCACACAATCAGCTGTTATTCATATGTTGGCTGAGTGTGCTGGCCTTCATTGGTTCGAAAATTGGGGTACCAAGAAACTAACTCAACTTGGTCTTCCACTAATAGACGGCAAACAAGTAATCAAGGTATGCGCTTCATGGCAATGTTCACAAAATGGTTTCTCGGACCATCCAATTCATATCGTTAAAAACATGACCTTGGCCCTTGGGCTTTTAAAGGTTGAAAGACATCAGCATTGACCTTCTAGGATCTGTTCTCTTCGTCTTAACATATGGCTGAAGTCCGTTTTTGAACTGTAGTGTTCTTTTAAGTAGTCCCTTTGTTGAAATTTTCTAAACATTTTGATAGTCATTTAAAGTTCATAAAGTTTTCTGTAGTGTTTTTCGAAGTTTTCTGAACGTCAAATTTTATCAAAATTTGTTAAATTTACAAAGTTTGAATTTGGGCTATAAAGGTCGATCGGTGTATTCGTTCACCTTTTATTGTCTAATGTTTCTGAATTTGTTGATATCATCCTTTTTAAAATGTGTTGTTCTCTCTTATAGGTGTACGAAGATGATCCTGTCCTCCAGGCCTTTAAATTGATGAGGCTAAAGCGCGTAGGAGGGGTCCCGGTTGTTGAACGTGACGGAAAAGCAGTTGGCAATATTAGCATTAGAGATGTTCAGTTCCTTCTAACTGCTCCAGAGCTCTACAAAGATTGCAGGTCTGTGTTCGCGTCCTTGGCAAAATAAAAAACTTACGAAAACATTTTCTCTGCATAACTTTTCTGTAAGGTAGTTCACAGCGGTTAAAACTTACAAGAGTTAAATCTATGCGTTAAGCAACTGTAATGAGGCAAACATGCAATAATGTAATTATTTTGTTCAGATCGATCACAGCCAAAGACTTCTTGGTGGCTTCGCGGAAGTATAGAGAAGAACACCCCGACGGTTTCACGTCAGCGCTCAGTGGAATGGTCACCTGCAAAAAGGAGAGCACCCTCAGCGAAGTCATCCGAACACTCGATGCATTAAAGATCCATCGGATATACGTGGTCGATGAAGACGGACATCTAGATGGAGTCATCACTCTCAGAGACATCATCTCAAAGCTCGTGCACGAACCACACAACTATTTTGGCGATTTCTTTTACGGTGTAATACCAATGCCGCCAAACAGCAGGGTATAAACAATCATCCCCGTCTGTCACCTCCTGTCATCGTCTTGTAATTATTTGAGGTTCATATAATTGACAGGACCCTGGTAGTATATAACGTTCCAAAGGAGTTATAGCTAAACTGTGGTATGAACTTTCTTGTATAAGTTTCTTCTTGGATGTACTTTGCGGGTTCATTTTCTTGTGTTATGTTCTAAGGGAAGCACCGGTTGATCAAGCCTATTTTACTTTGATTTGACTGCATGTGTAGGACACCTTTGCATATCGGTTGTGGCTTTGATGTCGAAAATGGTCTCGTGGCCTAGAATGAAGTGTTGATTGTTTGGTCATTTTGTTAAGGGGTGGTTTATGTAATTATGTGTCCTCACATATGCATACCTTTCAAGGTTGTGGTCTAGTGGTTAAATTTAGGTGAGATTTCCTGCTTTGTAGACTATCATGTCCGCTTGAGGCTTTACCCAGTGCACATCGTTGTGCAGTTGCGGTTTTGATTTTAAACGCGGAAGCAATCAACAAATTGTCTATTGACGATTTAATACCCAAATTCCAGCAACAATAGAAAAACGCAAATTAAGGAGTTTTTGGGGTTTGTATCTCCTAATTTTAATGACGACAATTACTAACGAAAGTGACGAGATTAATTCATGGCTTATAGATACTGAACAATGATGATTATTTTGAATCGGAGTATAAAATAACGTAACAGTGAGAGCAATGATAACAAAAGAACAAGGGATATTTAGCCTTGAGAGTTGAGACCATCCTAAAATCTCAACTAATAACGAAGGAGTTTGGATCCCAAACCTCAATCGTAAATGACTTGATGTACGTTCTCAGATCAAAGGAATTGCTGATCAAAAGCCTGGTCGATTCTGTGGAATTTTATTGAATGATTGAATGAGTTCCACTTACAGCATACCTATGAGGTTTATATAGATATGTGCTTTGTTACCTTTTAAACTAGCTTTTAGGGTTGATTATCCACAATCTATATCAATGGTATTAGAACTAACCACTACCATTCCCTCTCTTGGGCGGTGACGCCGACATAGTAGTGTTCCCCTGAGGCTAGAAAAGTCTAGCGCACAGACACTCATTTGTGATGTCGGTATTGCAGTTTGCGGGTTGTTTTTGTGGGTTGATTTTGTAGGCTGCTTTTGTGGGCAAATAATCGTGTCGTGTTTCTCGGCTTAAAATAGAACGACAAAAATAATGTTCATTTTACGAAATATGCAATTTTAAATTAATACGTTAAAATGACTAAAATGTTTTAGACACTTTGTACCGTTTCGTCTATTTATAAAACATGCATAAAAGTTTTTTTTTCATCATCGGACTTGTTTTTGGGGGGTACGGATACGGGTATCTACAGGACCACGACAGTGGTCATTGACGACAATGGCAGGGACGGTGCTCTGGTGGTTAGTTTTAGAGGATAGGCAGAAGTATGGTGGCGGTGTCGGTGCCGGTGGTGGTGACCATTGACGGTGTTGTTCACGGAAGCCATTGATGCCTAAGGTGAAGGGGTGAAGAAAGAAGATAACCTGCTAGAGCCTACTAGAGCAGGTTACTAGCCGGTTAAATTTGGGTGCGGTTTATTTAGAGAAGGTTGTTGTCAAACTTGGGTTTATTGTGGGATTATTAATAGGTTGGTTTATTTTTGGAAGACCGCCAATAGGTTGAATTATTCCTGGTAAATGTTCCTATAATTAATTAAAGTAACAACAACAACAAAGTAAAAGATGAAAGATGGCCTAAATTGTAAGGGTTTTACATCTACAATAACTTAGTTGAAGAATAAAAATGGAGTAGAAAATATTTTTAAAAATTTTAAGCTGAAAATAATTACATGTTTTTCAACATAATTTGTTTCAAGACAATAAACTCAACCCAAGTAATCATTTTTTTCAAAACACAATATACATTCAATCGTATTTCACCTGAGCCCTTTTTTACTCGATCTATAACTCGCTCGTTTGGCTGATTTGATAGGTGCATTTAAATTGTCCACTTTAACTTTACTTTATTAACTTTTAAAATTTTGACCAATGTACATTAAAAGCTGATTTTTCCTAACTCGTTCCATTTATTTTTCATCCACATATCCATTCAAAGGATATAATTGTTTGGGCCAAAAATGGCCTAAATCACTTGGACCAAAACCCATCACAAACAATAAAAATCAAGCCCAAGACATAAGCAAGCCCAAGGTTCTAGGGCAAGATAACTGCTCAATTTACAGCAGAAAGAGGAGAGAAGAAGTCAGCAACCACTCCCCCAAAAATAGGCGCTCAAAAAGGTCACTGCCAGACCCGCCAATAGTACTGCACTTAAAATCACCTCCCAAATTTTATATAAAGCAGATGAGCAAGATTCCAGGGAGGCGATGACATATTTTTCAGCACTCAATCACAACACCTACTCAAATCCTCCAGAAGCCAATATTACATACCACCTGAGCACCCCCACTTTACGTTTTTCTACGATATAATCACATTGTACTCTGTACTACCTCGCTTGTCATTTAGTGGAGCACATTAGGCGGGACACAGATCCCCCCGCGGTCGTTTCCCACATTGGGTTTTCCGCGTCACCAAAACTTCTTGTGTCGTTTACCTTTTTTGCATTTTACTTCCTTGCATTTATTTTCGTTTAAATCACATCACTAACATCACCTAAACCGAGTCATAAATCGAGTAGATCACCATACCCCCTTTTTCACGAGTCAAATAGTCAGCGCGACAAAATTTGGCAGAAACAATTGGCGCCCACCGTGGGGCTGGTGATCTAACTTCGTGCGTCAACTCGGAACATACGTCTCTCGTTTCAACCGGTCAGCAAGTCAACATGTCAGGATTTCCCAACGAAGCAGTTACATTTCAACAAGTCGTCCATCCCAAGAAACCGGCCCGGCCAAGAGTCAGAGGTCGCACTCCTCGGCCAGAAGTGAAGGCCTTGTAGCGGCGATCCGGCCAGAACCCGACCAGGTAGCACCAACCTGAGGAGGAAGATGAACGCCCAGCTGCAGTCCATAGCGTCCGTCGCCCTAACGCGCCGGAGCAGGGGAGTTGCGCAGGAGGCAGCAGTTCGCCTAGTCATGGAGGTTGTCGTTGAGGGTACCGGGGATATCCCTTCTCGACGCCCCGCTCGCGCCCGCCCTCGTGTCATGGGGCGGAATGCACGGTGCGGGAAAGATGATAAATTTTGCAAGAAGCTCGCGGGCGTGGTAAGCTTCGCCTTTTTAGTTGCTTTGCTTGGCTTAACTCGTTCGAGCGTTCTTTTGCTTAATGGGGGAATGTCATTGCATGTGATCAAAATAAAAAGGAAATATGAAAATCACTTTTTGAAATGTGTTTTTGGAGTCGCCACCAAATATTAAAGGAATTTGGAACCTATTCAACGCATCTTAAAATCATAAGACGCGAGGGTCTCAGATTTCAAGGTGCGTCGATACCTATCCTTCTGAGGCTATTGTGAAACCAGAGAGGATTCGGAGTGAGGTTACCCTTCTAAAGTTTTGACAAAGTATATTGAAAACCGCAATAAAAAGGCCTACTTAAAAGTAGTCTTTACTAATTTGAAAACATATGCTTTAATTTCGATATTTGGGCTAATAGAACGCTACGTACAAATGCAAATGTATGACTCGACAAATATGTAAAATAAATGTAAGCCGTCAAAAACCCTGACGATTTGCTATAGGAAATACACGTAAAATTACTAATTCATTGCATTTGAATTAATAACTGAACGTTATTTTCCGACTTGTGTTCAATTCTAAGATTTTGTAAAACCCTCGGTTTTGCATGTTTAAAGAGACTAGTTGAAACGGTACAGTTAGATGTCGAATCCGTGTTTTAGTCGTAATTTAATGCATGAATCGAGAATTTGCATAATGTAAAAGTGCGTGTTTAATTTAGTGATTTTGAGTCGTTTATTTATGCGATATTGGCGAGGTTTAGACGAATCATTTGATTCGAATTACTACAATCGTATTGCGAATACGAGTTCGTTAATGCCAATATCGGGGTGGGTTAGAGTAACCCTATAAGTCTCAAACGTCCAATCGGAAGGTAAAATTTCTTTACCTTGAAATGCAAAGACGGTTTTTAGAGTGGAAATTTATAAGTGCGAGAGGCTTTTTGTGAGTATAAGTATTGTATTGAATTGAATTGATTAGAGAATGTTGTTATGAGTGTATTAGATGATTGAATGAAGAATTGATGTGTTAGATGATGATAATGTTGATATTGTAAGAGTTGATGTTGTCTAAATGATCGAATAAGGGCTGCTATTTATAGCAAATGCTTCGTGTTTTATGCCTAATTGATCAGAAAATCGCCAGTGAACCAGCGATTAACCAAACAATCGCCAAAATGTCAGAGGAGGACCATAAAATCGCCAGAGGTCTGGCGATTTACCAAACAATCGCCAGTATTCTGGCGATTTTCCTCCTCTGTCTCGACAGACTTTGCGCGCATAATCTATCGTAGGTATGTAAGGCTATGGCTGCTTGATTTCTGATTTTGGGGGCTGTAAGATGTCGAGTTGCTCAAGTTGAGAAGTCAACTTGTACAAGTTGATTTGCTTTGGCTCGGTTTTCGTATTTCGTGTTTCGGTTTTTCGTCGTGTTTTTCGATCTTGGCTCGAAGTAAAATAATATTGTAATGCATTATTTTACGACTTTGTGGGATTTTGTTTTGTAAGAATGTGACCCGGGACGCATTTTGGCCCGCTCGGGTGTTTGGGCCTTTTTATGTGTTTTGGGCCGTTTTTGTGTGTGTGTGGGTCGTTTTTGTGTTCTTGGGCCATTTTTGTGAGGCGTCTTTGTGTCGTGCTTATGCGTATTGTGTCGACTTACGATTAAAATGACTAAATTAATGTTCATTTTTACGAAATATGCAAATTCAAATTAATACGTTAAAAATGACTAAAATGTTTTAGACACTTATGTACCGTTTCGTCTTATTTAAAACATGCATTAAAAGTCCTTTTCGTCATCGGGTTTGCTTTTGGGGGGTACGGATACGGGTATCTACAGTCGTCCACAACACGCCCGAGACCCCGAGGACACCACGCATTCCGGTTAACTTTGCTGCGGACGACCTCAACATGCAGTACGTCCCTGATGTGCTGTTGGAGTTAGTATCCTCCACAGTTAGTGCAATAACATAAATAAATCTCTAAAGGTACACAGGGTACATTTTGTATTTAATCAGTTGATTAACGTTTATCGATAACGGTTGGCTTGCTAGATAAGTTTGACGTTATTGTCATACAGATGGCGGTGATCAACTGGTCCCTAAGAGTCACACCTAAAGGATGTGTTTGAGAAATATGATTATTTGAGAAAATGATCATATTGATGCCTTACTTAATGACTAAACGGTTAGTCAGTGTTGTTGACTAAAAGCTTAGTCAAATGTGACTAAAATGTTAGTCAAGTGTGATGATGTTACTGACTAAAATGTTAGTCAGTGTTATGTTGGTACGGCTATTTAATACAGATTAAATAATTTTAGCTGAGGCGAATTAAATGTAATTCGTGAATTGAATATAAAATGTTATATTTAATTGTTGTGTATAATGCAAGTTAATTAAATATAAACCGTTATAATTAATTAGTAAACTATAAATATAAGGATATTTATAACATATTATAAATTTCCATACAGATGCATTTACACTAGTAATATGTTGCATTATATTATAAGCTAAAATGATCAAGACAAAAGTGTCCAGATACATTCTGTCCCGATACACTTTGTATCTTGATCAACAAGTGAAGTATTTGAGGAGAATTAGATCTCCCCAAATACTCCAATTAGGCCGGCCAAAATAGGGTTAGTGGGAGTATATTTAGTTTCCTAATTCTCTTCTAATCCTACACTAATTCATTCACAACTCTACAACACAAAATCTTAAGAAAAGAAAAGCAGTTTTCTCTCTTATTTTCTAGCAACTCAAGGGCATATCAAGAACACATCTTGGGTGAGATAATTAGGAGATACCATACTTTTGGTATTGATCTTAGGCCAATTCTTAAGGATTAAAAGGTTAATTCTTATTCTTTTATTATGTTATGCAATTTCAATTTATGACCATAAATCTTATAAAGTTTTTCATTATAATCCTGTGGATTTTAAGGTCTATATACGGATATAAACCTACATGTGCACCAGAACCCACAGAGGCCCCTACAGACGGCCTTGAGACCCAGGGCGACCCGGTCGTGCAGAGGATCCAAAGCAGAACCACCCGTCGTGAAGCGAGAACCACCAAAGATCTGCTGAACACCCAGCGCCCAGGTAATGCACTTCCCCCTCACGTTCCAACTCAGGCTAACTACCCCCTCTTGCAGGAGAACATCCTTGAGTAGAAGCTGAGCTTGACGTACGAGCAATGGCAGAACAAAGTTGCCCCCAACAGACGACCACATCAGAACATTCAAAGAATTGAAATCCTATCCTGCTGAGCCTCCACTACTATCAAAACCGACGCCAGAAGAAGACCTACTATTGTACTTGTCTGTGCCCAAAGGCGCCGTGAGCGCGGTACTGGTAAGAGAGGAAGAAGAGAGTCAACTCTCCCAGTCTACTACGTAAGTAAAAGTCTACTAGATGCAGAATCACGGTACACTCCTCTTGAAAAACTCGTTCTTTCTCCTGTAATTACTTCACAAAAATTACGTCCTTATTTTGAAAGTCATAGTATTATTGTGCGGAATAATTGTCCCGTTCAAGTTGTTATGCGTAAGCCAGAACTCTCAGGTAGAATGGCGAAATGGTCACTCCACCTCAACGGGTACGATATCAAATACAAAATTAAGAACAGCTATCAAGTCACAAACACTAGCAGATTTTATGGCTGACTTCATGATACATGTTATTTATATAGACTTTATGCCCCCGGTTCAGTCGCATTTAGCTGCATTTATTCGAGTTCATTGCTACCTTTATGAGCTATTTGCTATATTTCTCGGTACTGCTGCCTTTTATTTACATTTTGCAGGTTTTGGTGGTTTTGAGCCAAAACCCGGGACGATTGGAGCATTACGAGAATCATGACGACAAGACCAAGGTTGAGCGCGCACAGGAGCTCGGAGACACGAGCCAAGGACCAAAAGACTAAGGATTACGAGTGAATAGAGGCCCAAGAATGAATGTTGGGCCTAAGATCAAAGGAAGAGTGAGCTGCCCGACCAGCGTATGGCCGGTCTGGCCATTACGCCGGCTACCTGGGTCCGTCGGTTTTGATTAAATTCGAGTTTTATTATTTGGGGGATATATATATGACCCTTAGGTCGTACACTTAGTTCTTATGCTTTATTTTACATTAGAAGTTAGATTTAGTTCTCTGCTTTTAGTTTTCTCTCCTTCAAACTCTCAACTTTAGTTTAGAATCAAGATCGTTCTACTATGTAACCGTCAGTACTCCGTAAGATTTCAGGTTTTATTCAATTGCTATTGTTACTTTTATCATGTCTTCTCTTTATTTCGTTGTTTTGATTTCAGTCATGCGTAGCTAATTTTATAATTAGGGTTTAGGGTGATTGTGATATTTGGTTCAGGAACATGTTTTAACTGCTTAATTGATTGAATTTGTGCAAGTTGACTTCTTCCTACGCGTTTTGTTATCAATTGAATTTAGGGACGCCTTTATTGAATTGAACTTAGGTTGTTTCAGTTTAAGATCGAAAGCCTAATTGAAACTAGACTCACGCGTATTTGATAAGTTAAGTTTAGTAAGTTGCGAGAGCCCGCTAAATTTGCTTAAGGTTAATATTGACTCGAGAGAGCGTATTCCTAGACCTAGTCACTTGCATAGCTTCAATTGATTGTTATTCCCTTTTGAATTGAGTTCCTGAATCGATGTCACATTGATCCCGACGCCCTAATCTTCCTTTTATATATTCTTATATCATCTTTCTTGCTGTTCTTAGTTTAGTTTAAAACAAACCCTTTTTCACACCTGAGTTAGACCTGTTTACTCCGGCTTTAGCTTATTACTACACCGTTTCTCTGTGGATACGATCCTGCTTGCCACTAGCTACTTGTTAGTGTTTTTGTAGGTTTATTTTGACAGGGTGATACGACTTGGCCGTGTCACTTCAGTCCAAGCCTTCAAAAGGGTGCGGACGGCGAAGTCTTGCTGCTTGCTCAGGTGGACCATGACGTACAATGGATTCTATACACGGATGGCACCGCAAATCAAAGAGGCGTAAGAGTGGGGCTTGTACTAAAGTTGCCACAAGGGGAGTACATAGTACAGGCAGTCCGCTGCGAGTTCAAGGCGTCCAACAACAAAGCCGAGTACGAAGCATTCATCAAGGGACTCAACATGGCCATCGAGTTAAAGGTTAAGTCCGTCGAAGTATTTTGTGATTTATTACTTATTGTTAACCACGTGAACAAGTCTTACGCAGCTCGAGATTCAAAAATGGTGGCATACCTTGATCTTGTCAACACGATTGTAGAGGAATTCGACGAATTTGAGATCGAACAAATTCCGAGGGATCAAAACGCACACGCTGATGCTCTAGCCAACCTTGGAGCAACATTCCACTCCACCTCTATCACAACAATCCCAATCTTGCACGCCCTACGTTCGCCGACATTTAAACCAGATCCAGCCAGACGACCGGCAACACTGTGGTTCCTCTTCAGCACAACAGGGAGACCCAGCGACCTCACAGCCCTCCACAGCAGGGCAACAGGAACAACAAGAACAGCAGATGCAGCAAGAACAACAGGAACAACAGGAAAATTCGCGTACAGCTGGGAAGTACCCTACCAGATAGAAAGCATAGCAGGAAATGGGGCTTACCGCCTGATGACTCTGGAGGGTCAGATGGTCCCTCGCCCTTGGAACGCTATACATCTCAGGAAGTATCATATTTAATCTTGTACTTAGCCTTTCTTGTAACTTCTTTTCTTTCTTAGTAAGTACAATTTCTTCTACCAAGTTTACTAACTTAAGCATCGGAGGGCCGTTGGCAAAAACGCCAACGGTCAGCCCATAGCAAACCAATTTCGTGCAGGATTGCAACACGAAACAGTGGCCAACAGCCACACCCACCGGATCGATCACCCACCGGTGGTTCAACATACAAATGGGCCGACACGTACATACGCTGGGAGCGTGGCGGTGGCGCCTGCGTGCGGAGATCCCACCGCTCGCCCTGGCCACCACACGACGTCTACATAAGTAAGTTTTAAGATGGTTCGGCATTTTAACTTACCACATGTGCATGCACGACATACATACGTACGACACGTACGTACGCCGATAGCGCGGCGGTGGCGCCCACGTGGCGGAGATCCCACCGCTCGCCCAGGCTGATTACATACATACATACAATATATATACGCCCGACTCTATTCTTAGCTAAGGCTCCTACACGCGCGCGCGCACACACGTACATACATACACTGATGCCTCACGCTACTCTCAGCTGGGGCTGAATGACCTCTCCAGCACTGCAGACCTCAACAAGTTCCACAACAGACATTCTCGACAAACCTACCGTAAGAGTCGGGAAGGGCGTCGCTACCAACAATCACAAGTTGCACGACATTTAACATGATTCCACCACCATCAGCTTGCCTGCCAAGCTACATACACTTACAGCCCGCCAGTTACATACGCCACACTGTCGCCAGGATACATACGCTACACCGTCTGGCCAGTTACATACGCTACACCGTCCGCCAGTTACATACGCTACACCGTCTGGCCAGTTACATACGCCATACCGTCTGGCCAGTTACATACGCCTTACAAATGGTCCGCCAGTTACATACGCTACACCGCCCACTGTTACCGACATCAGAGGTAGTCACCTCCTCCTCAACAAGGTTAACATGGCTATCACCTCAAGATCACCGGTCATGCGAGAGTCTCAAAGATTTCCAAAGATTCATGTTAGACAACCCTTCTTCATCGCCGAGTCCAAAGACTCGCCTCTGCTCTGCCTCGCTAACTCGGGACTACACTTTTCCTCCATCAACAGACTCGCTCAGCGTCTCTAATTTTCCTTCAGCCGCTTCACACCTCCTGGCAACCTCGCCAAACACGACGTCAGTCACGCGCCCTGGGCGCACAGCTCCACTAAGTAGGCAAGCAACACAAAAGTAACTACGCAAATCGAGCAAAATACGACGAAGTCCAGCCATCCTCAGCAAGATAAAGCTACCTTCAGCAAGACATGGTCACCCTCAGCAAGACATGGTCACCCTCAGCAAGGCTCGAAGACAAACCTGAACAGGAGGAATTTCTTACCATCTTCGCTCAGGAAGACAAGATCACCTTCAGCACGCTCGACACCAAACTCCACTAAGTAGACAAGTAACAAACTACAATGCATGCCTCCTCAGCAGAACAAACGCAGTGCAGACGTCCTCAGCGAGCAGAAAACCTGGCCCAAGTATATGGGATTTTCTACCCTCCTTGTTCAGTCCGGCAGAAAATCCGGGGCTATTGTTTGGGCCAAAAATGGCCTAAATCACTTGGACCAAAACCCATCACAAACAATAAAAATCAAGCCCAAGACATAAGCAAGCCCAAGGTTCTAGGGCAAGATAACTGCTCAATTTACAGCAGAAAGAGGAGAGAAGAAGTCAGCAACCACTCCCCCAAAAATAAAGGCTCCAAAAGGTGCTGCAGACCGCCAACAGTACTGGACTTAAATCACCTCCCCTTATATAAAGCAGATGAGCAAGATTCCAGGGAGGCGATGACATATTTTTCAGCACTCAATCACAACACCTACTCAAATCCTCCAGAAGCCAATATTACATACTACCTGAGCACCCCCACTTTACGTTTTTCTACGATATAATCACATTGTACTCTGTACTACCTCGCTTGTCATTTAGTGGAGCACATTAGGCGGGACACAGATCCCCCCGCGGTCGTTTCCCACATTGGGTTTTCCGCGTCACCAAAACTTCTTGTGTCGTTTACCTTTTTTGCATTTTACTTCCTTGCATTTATTTTCGTTTCAATCACATCACTAACATCACCTAAACCGAGTCATAAATCGAGTAGATCACCATACCCCCCTTTTTCACGAGTCAAATAGTCAGCGCGACAAAATTTGGCAGAAACAATAATAAACATTTAAAAAGAACTATTTGATAAATGGTACTCTGTAATAGGTATTGCAAGTGAAACCACGAAATTAAAAGTTTACTTTTTAGAAAAACTGTTTTGAGAGTTTAAAAATAGAGTTAAGCATATGATAAGGACCTAAACTTTACTTCTTTTTCCAGTTAAGGGATTCATCTTTCAAATTATACAGTTAAGGACCTCTAAGCCTATTCTCGTTAAGTTTGCCGTCAAATACTCTAATGCACTCAAGTCTTGGGAAGCATGTTTGTGTTTAGGTAGATTTTTAGAAATTCAACTCAATCGATCTAATGTACCAACTTAACCAAACCTCTTTCTAATGATAATTAAGACTCTTAATATCATTTATTATTAAAATATTTTTGTTACTTCGTATTTTCATTTAGCACCGATCACTACTTTTAACTTTTATTTCATTGTTTTGTTTTAGTGTTAATTGTCAAACACCACCTTTAAAAAATACATTTTGTCAAACACCACCTTTAAAAAAAAAACTTGTTAATTACCACCTTTAAAAAATATTTTTCGTCAAACAACCTTTTGGCCGGAGTTGACCAAATTCCGACGTTGACTTACCGGAATTAACATTTTTTTTTTTTCGTTTTCATCTTTTTACTTCCCTCAAATTCGAATTATTATCCGTCAAACCCAAAATACACCATCTCAAACCAAGAATTTAACCACTAAAACCTAGAAATTTGTCTTTTCAACTTAAAAAAAACGTGCTCTGGTGACCAAAAATATCGGAATTCAGTTGACTAAGTCAAACACAGGGCAAAAGGTGGTGTGCAGATCGGCGGATCCGATGATAACCCAACTCGAACCCACCCCGATTCTATGAGTCAACAATGACTCAACCCGAAAACGACCTAAACCTAACATAAACTTGACCCGAAAGGATAGGCTGACCCGATACGATCAACCTCACAAAGGAAAATTCACTAAAATCGTGACATTAGCTCAAAATAAAGAAGGCACATATTGTACTTTGACAAAGCAACATCAAAGTAAACGGAATGTTGGTCAGAGGTCCTTAACTGGAAAAAATGTATGTTTAGTCCCTTAAGTGGAAAAAAAGTGAAAGTTCAATTCCTTATCTTACCCTTAAATCTTTAAAAATAGGTAAAACCTTTAGAGGAAGATATGAGAAAAAAGTGAAAATAGTAATATGAAATTGGGTTTTTTGTCAAAAACTACCTAAAGTTTACGCCATTTGTCATACGACTACCTAACATTTTAAAATTTAATCATAACTACCTAAACTTTCTTTACTTTTGTCAGACAACTACCAAAGTCAAAAAATCCGATATTTGGAGTCAAACTCCGGCGTTGACCTATCTTCACACGTGAGAACTCATTCCAGCTTTGCTATAAACCCCTCCCCCACCTACTTCTCATTTATTTACCTTCTTCATCAAAAACCCTTCTAAATTAAAATCCCCTATTTTAACCCTAATTTTTCTAATTCAACCAAAAATCCTCTCTTTTAATTTACCTAAATTTAAATCAATTAATCAACAAATTTTACGATGTCTAGTAGCTCTTTGTCGTCAATTAATTAACAAAACGAAGATTCAACTGAAAAATTAAACAAAACGAAAAATAACAGAACTCACCTTCTTTGCTACGATTCCTGGATTAGTGACCAATCAAACATGCATGGATTAATCATAGGTTTTCATCAAAAAATTCTGGTTAATTGAAGGAGAAAGTGTAATTTTGGGTAATTTTAGGATGTTTTGTGGGTTTATGAAGTGATGAGGTAATTTTTTGAGAGTAATGTTTTATTTACTGTAAAAGAGGGTGACTAATGAACTTCTCACGTGTGAAGATAGGTCAACGCCGGAGTTTGACTCCAAATATCGGATTTTTTGACTTTGGTAGTTGTCTGACAAAAGTAAAGAAAGTTTAGGTAGTTATGATTAAATTTTAAAATGTTAGGTAGTCGTATGACAAATGGCGTAAACTTTAGGTAGTTTTTGACAAAAAAACCTTATGAAATTATATAAATTATACAACCCGTAGCCCACAACTTGTCATACCCGTGTGACAGGTCTAATTGAAAGTGTCAATTACTCAACCCATAAAACCACTATCCGTGTGATAGGTCTATTTGAAAGTGCCGATTTTAACTTTTCTTGGTCAAGCTATCAAAATTTATATCATACATGCATACGTTAAAAACCGTAAACAGAAAATAGTAGAATGAAAATATTTAAATTTACTAAATAAATATTTTTCACCAAATATACTCTTATAATAATGTGTTAAAACGCAGTCAAAGTATCACATTAGATGGTTAGATACCACATAAAGAATCAATAATTTTTTTTTTTAAACAAAGTGGGGATAGTATATTGAAAATATGGATTTAAAAACTTTAATGTTCAACACTTTTAGAGAATTATTTTCAAAATATAAATAAATAATTGTACGGTACAAATCCTTGTAAAATTGGACGAAAAAAATCACTGTGATTATTTTTGTTTTATATAGTTGATATAGATTACTTAGAAATATAGTACTCCGTATATAATTAACCGACACATATTATATTTCTACTGTTTTTATAATGCGTGTAACTTAAAATATTTGTATAATAAATTGGGTATTAAAAGTGCATTGAATAACATAATACGGAGTAATTGACAACCAATATATAGGAAATTCGAAGTGTATAAGGAAAAAATAATGAATTATAGCATACTAATGAATGTAGGTACATAGGCGGGAAAAATATGATTGTGTGGTTTTTGTTTTATATAATTAGTATAGATAGATTACTATAAGGTAGCGTTTGAGAATAGTCATTTCATTTGAAAATTCTCATTTCAAATCTAGATTGTAAAATGTGGAATTTGCAAATGACATGGGGTGAAGGTGTAATTTGAAATCACTAAATTTAAGCTTGGATTGATGTAGGGATGGATTTTGTTCAAATCCAAATTCAAATCTTTGTATTTTGCCAAACAAGTTATTTGGATCAAATCCAAAATTTCAAATCAAATCCACCTATCCAAACACACTATAATAGTGTTAATTGTTCATTAGTTATGAGCAATGGAGAAGGTACGGATTTGTAAACTTGTACCGTGGTGGAACGGGTATATGTAGAATTTTTTCCTTAGTGGGTACATATGTGGGGGAACTTATATCGACCACGGCGTCCACGGCCCATCTCAACGACATCCCTAATTCAAAAGTCATATTATTAAAATGTTTATTGTAGAAATGCAACCATGATTAGACTGAAAAATGGTTAACAATTAGCTCAACAATAATCACAACCACTGAAATTATCAGAACTTTCAACCCAAGTAAAATGAACAGGCAATTAAAAAAAAAAAAAAAAAAAAAAAAAAAAAAAAAAAAAAAAAAAAAAAAGTGTCAATTTTTGGGCGAATGCATGAAGCGAAAACATTTCTCAAGAATCTGCAAACCATGAATGAGAGTACAATCCATCCTCAGGTTTATTATTGCTTCGAGGTTTTCTTAAGGGCAGACATTTCTCCGTCGCTAAAACCTAATCACAATACTACAGGGTGGTCAGTAGTTCTCCAAATACGAACTGACCCACCTCTTTACAATTTATGACAAAATTACAGAAATTTCTTTTAACAAAATGTAAATGCCTTCTGCACTCAAAATCTAGACAAAATGAATGTGCATCACATACCGTTAGTCCGTTATAGTGGTTTCCGATAAGCGAAGAACAGTCAGAAAGGATCTGGAGTGGCTCTATCGCTGAGAGTGGAACCGTATGACGGCCCACCCTTGCGGTAACATGAAAGAAACTTGACAGGATATCCTCTGAGTTTGTGCGGGTTAACACCCAAATCCGTAAAAGTCAAAGCTGTTGGACCATCGGAGAACACAGTCACAATGTTATCGACCGTAATTAGTACTTATAACTGAATGAGAATGAGAATATTATGATCAAGCAGAAGACTAACTGTAATACCCCGTATTTTCGTATTCTATTATAAGCGAGTCTCATATTTTAAGTTGAGCTTGTACAAGTTTATATTATTTTCCCAAGTGGAGTTTTATATGAAAATAATAATGATAATAATATAATAAGAACACTAATAATTATACTATAGTAATAAATGGACCCAAATAAATGATAAAATCAATGATTAAAAATAAAATAAGAGAAATAACCCCTAAGGAGGGATCATCATTCAACATCATCGATTACCTTCTCCTCTTACTCTCCATCGTCCTTCATTCCCTTTCTTCGTCCTTCAGTTATCATCATCACCCATCACCATCTCGCCTCTATCAACTATCATCGTCATCACTGTTCTTCCGTGCTCTTCATCATTGTTCATCGTCGTCTTCACCGTCAACACTCTTCTTCGTTTTTCTCGTGATTCATTGTCTTGGCCTCGATTCTTTCCTCGTTTTCAAGCTTCAATTCATCAGTCTCCTCGAGTCTTAGCCTTCTTATGCGAGTATTGAAGGTACGATTCGTGGTAATCAATCGACCATCGTTTTTGTTCAACTTTGACCTAATATTTGGGGCTTTTTAGTTTGGAATCGATTCTAGTGGTTTTATATGTCGATTAGTTAGTATTTTAGTAGTAATTGATAATAGTGTCCTAATTTGTAGATTTCGATTCCGCGAAGAAGCAGTTTTGACGATTTGTTTTGCCCTCCTGTGCTCGATTTTGACGGATTTCTCTCGAAGGTAAGGGCTCTCCCTTACTTAGTCTGTTATTATGCGTTTTGTGCGTGAATGTGTGTGTCGGTGTAGTTATGCGTGTGTTGAAGTTATGATGAGCTGCTGTGAACCATTATTGCTCTGCCAACCTACTCTGATTTTACTCCTGTTGAGCTTCGCTGTTGCTGTTTGTTCGTGATATATATATATATATATATATATATATATATATATATATATATATATATATATATATATATATATATTTGTGTGTTGATTGTGAGGCGTGTTTGTGGGAGTTCTCTGTGTAAATGATGGTGAAGGTTTATGTGTGTGTGTGTGTGCCGTGTAAAGGCTGTCTACTGTCGCCTAAACGTTGTTGATTAGACCGTGAATGACCTGCTACTAAGGGCCCGATGTCGTACTATGATGAGTAAGTGATATTAGTTACGATAAACAGTAAATGTTAAGTTATCGTTCTTATATTTGTACGCTGCTGATATTATGTTTTGGTAGTGATACTATAATGAACCCGCCCACCCTCCCCTTTAAGCCAAACTTTGGTATAATGATTTTTATATTTTGATATGATGTTTATTCATTTATACTAATGTTTCATAATGTTGCTTTAATATGTTATCGCATTATTATATTCATATGTTTTTGTATACGCACTCGTTTATTATATCTTATATTATATTAGATATTGTTAATGGAGGATGGGATTAGGACCTTCGGGTCACTGGAGGCACTTTATGTTGCATTTTTAGGAATTGTGGAAATTGGTTGCTGCTAGATATAGTATATTGTCTTGGAATAACCGTGCTGTTGCTTTCTTTTATTGGACACTTGTCTGTCTCACGTATGAATATGTTTCGTATGAGCATGTTTGTGGTCAGTCGGGACTGAGTATGGTTATATGGGTGCTTGTATCGTGATGATGATGCTATGTCGTTAATTGATGTTTTCGGTTATTAATGCGGCCACAGTTGTCGTTCATTGTTGCTGCCACTGTTACTATCTTGTTGCTACTGCGAGTCCTTGTTGCTGCTACCCCGCCGTGATGTTCTGCTGCTACTCGTTGTCGTTGCTATGCTGTGGTTGTGGTATGTTATTGTTATTGAGCATACATATGTTTGTGGTCATACCAAGGGTGTGTTTCGGCCTTGAGCCGTGAGCGTGAGCATTTGAGCGTATGGTTCTGTTGTGTTTGAATGTGTGTTTATAATATGGATGGGTCAATGTTATATTCTTCAATTAGAGGTCATATTTTAGGTTTTAGCATCGTGTTTAGGTGTGTTTTGATGTAAATGAGTAAGTGGAAGACCATGTTTAGGTGCGTTTGCGTGTGTTCAGGTGCGTTTGCGTGTGTTTGTGTGTTGTAAGGCTAGTTTTGGATGTGAGTGTTTGATTCTCCGTGTTTTGCTGCCGATAAAGTTGCCCCGCTGTGTAATGTTATACCTGCAACTTGATGATGTGTTTGGCCATAGTTCGTGAGCTCTATTGTTAATTGTTTGCTGTCTTTAAGCTCTAATATAGCTACTTGTTTGTTGGAGTGGAATTTTTGGTGTTTTGGATAAACTAGAACAAGTATAGAAGTCGAACCGCGTGCGTAATTTCTTGTATATAGGCTACCTGGTCGCTGTTCGCAGTTAAGTATCTGGGTAGAATAGAAGGAGTCTGAGTCTTGATCATGATTAGTGTCTAGGATTTGAGTCGTATAATGTCATGTCCTTTTATTGTTGACACGTGTTGTGGTTACAAGTTTAGATGGTAATGGTATTATGTGTATGTTGGAGTATGATGGGTCGGAAGGTTGTTAATGTGATCAACAAGTTAGACATTAAAGGTCCGATCTATTATGGCTTGAGATGATTTGAACGATGGATCGTGATTGATGATGATCGTAAATCTATGCATGGATAAGATATAAATGGTGTGACTCGTGATTAACGATGTCGGTTGTAATGGTGGTGCGTATGTGGTAAATGGTATGATGACATGAGTTATGTATTGTATGTATATATATGGATGATTATAGCTAGAAATGTGATATGTTCTAAGAGTGGTGACTGTGAAAGCGAGCTATGTTACCTATGAATGCATGATATATATATTTTATACAAGTCATGTGTATTCTTGAGTTAGCTTTGAGTATGATGCAGTATTATTTATATAAAGTATATACGTATATATGTTTCGAGAACGAGATTAAGATCCTTGTTGTCTTTGGGGGCATTCTTGTGAATGGGTTAGTGCAAACTGTAGCCGTATGTTAGTACATTGCCATCTTTGTTGCTACGGGCTGTTGTAAATAAGACTGTATTGCTATACCTACTGTTGCGTACTGTTTAACTACTTCCATATCTGTCTTACACCTCAGTTTCGGCTTTATTGTGTGTGTGCTCTTTGAAATTGGAGCATGAATTCGTCGAGATCAGTGTAATTGTGTGTTAGAATTGTTGTAAAGCTGTGTAGGTAGCCTTAGCCACATTTTCTACAGTTTTGTTAATGGGTTATTCCGCGAGGCGTGTGTGCTCATATGGTGAGAGGTATTGTGCTGGTGTTGGGGGAGTATTTGAAATGCTTGTTGTGTGTGTGTTGCTCGAGCTGGTTCACTACTCTTTTGATGCTAGTTACTGTGTAAGTTGGTTTTGCAAGTGTAAGATAGCTAAGTTATTGACCGTTATACTATCGCCACAATTCACGCTCCTGAGATACTGTTCTTGATGCCTAAAATGTTGCTGAATTCGTCTAGGAAATGTGTGTTACATGGAGTTGTTACATTGTGGTGTTAAGAGCTTGCTTAGTAAGACTTAGCGGATTATTGTTGTGAGAAGCTTGTCATGAGTTTATATATATATATATATATATATATATATATATATATATATATATATATATATATATATATATATGTAAGTATGTGTCTATGCACGAAGACGGGATTAGGATCCTTGTGGTTAATGGAGGCCTTTTGAGGCTGTAGATTTTCAAGGTGTTATGTATTTTAGCTACTGTAAAGCTAATTGTACTGAGGACGTGATGTTAAATATAATGTGATGTATGAACTATTTGCTTGTTTGCCTAATCACAAGGCTGGTTATCACGTGGATAGTATAAGCCATTTGTATGTATGATTAGTGACGTAGTGGTTTGTTAGCCATATGCCTTGTTTACTCTCCTAGCATGACAATAGAAGAGTGAGATATTTTGTGATTACAGGTTGAACGATTTACTGCTTCATGTTTATTAGAGTCTGTATAGTACATATTGGGATTTCGTGAAATGGGAGTGGTTCATAATACTCTTTTCCAGTCTCGTTGTGATATTGTTTGCCGTGGAACTGTCTCATTTCTTTGATTATACCTAATGGTTAGTGCTGCTGAAGTATCATAATTGAGATGAACATGTTGTATCGCGTTATCGATGATTAAAAGTTATCCTATGTGATAATTGGTGGTTGCTCGATAGAATGGCAACTGTAGTATGGTGAGATTGATATACCGATAATAACATGAGCATGATATGGATGTGGAACAATACAAAATGATGAGAACGAGAAGTATATGAAAGAAACCCTTTGAGTACTTGGTTTGGTTTTGATTGTGTGTCTTAGTGTGTCGTGACTCATAGAATGTGATAATGACGTGTATGTCGTGAGATACCATGTTATGAGGTGCGCTACTACGTTCTGTTGTCTACTTGTTGTTGCTTTGTGTGATGGGTCATATTTCTATTATAAGTGTGCTCGGGTGGCTGAGTTTGGTTGGCATTTGCGAAGGGTTATGTAATGATTTCTCTAGTTGGTGTTAAGTCACTCGTAGTTGCTTGTATTACGTGTTGTAGAAAAGGTGTTGGGTCTTATTTAGTTAAGTAGGAAGTAGTTTGGAGGTAGCTGATGCATTCTTATGTTCCTGCTATAAACATTGTAAGTTACTGTTGTATGTTCTCATGATGCTGGAAACGCTGCTATACTACTCCGTTGTTGCCAAGTATACAGTTAAGCTGCTATGTTATGACACAATATGGAAAAACTTGTTGTGATGTTTTGTTGCTAATCGTACTCTGTACAGCCTATTTGGCTGTTGATGTGGTGTTTAACGTAGGCAAAATGAATTGTAATGGTGTGTTGTGTTCATGTGAAGTGAAGGATAAGTATGTGAATTGTATTTGTTTATGCCTTGTGTTAGAGCAAGACTTGTGCACATGTGAGAGTCGTAGTTGTGTGCGTGGTTATGGAGTTTGAAATGACGATGAAGGGACGTGAAGTCGCATAAGTAATAAACTAGTATTAGGGAAGGTCACGAAGTACAACAGAAAGAGTGTGAGATGGTAGCGAGAGAAGCAAGCATTAGGAGGGAACATATAGGGACTCGAGGACAACATCATTATAAAGTGAGTAGAATAAATTCGTCAGTGATACAAGAATTAATGGAAGTTGTAGAAATAGCAGAAAACATAAGTAAACGAATAATGTTGCATTGTTGATAGTGAAAGATGGTGTAGGATATGAGAGGTTTTGTGGAAATGAGTAAAAGTGTTAATAAGACTAAGCTGAGATAAGTAATATAAATGATAAGATAGATTAACTTATATGACCATGAAGCAAAGATTAAAATCATCGGTGTAACCGTTAAGATACAGTTGTCTGGCTAAAAAGTAAGTTTGTAAAATGGTGATATAGTTTTGACTTACTATAGTCTGTTTGATTTGATAGTAAATAGTCGTAGTGTAGTGATTATAGTAGCCATGTACAGTGTCGTATGGTCTGCCCCGTGCAAGGTAGATGGACTAGGCTAGCAGAGTGTAACGATGTTTTGTATGTGAGTAGAATATGTGAGGATATGTTGATTTTGTCCGACATATGCGCTAGCTCTATGAGTAATCGTGGTTTTACTTGGTCTAAACTTCGGGGACGAAGTTTCTTTAAGTGTGAGGGATAGAACGTCGCGCTCGTTTTGCCACGTTATGGATTGCTCTATGCACATCATGTTACTTGTGGTATCGAGTTTCGTTGTTATTCTATAATCTGAGATTGTTCTAGTTGTTATGGTTAGTTAGATTTAAGAATGAACACGATTTATATGTCACATTTTATATGTCGAGTTTAACCTGTTGTGTCGTCAGGAATAGTTGAACTTCGGGACGAAGTTCTTATAAGGGGGGAAGACTGTAATACCCCGTATTTTCGTATTCTATTATAAGCGAGTCTCATATTTTAAGTTGAGCTTGTACAAGTTTATATTATTTTCCCAAGTGGAGTTTTATATGAAAATAATAATGATAATAATATAATAAGAACACTAATAATTATACTATAGTAATAAATGGACCCAAATAAATGATAAAATCAATGATTAAAAATAAAATAAGAGAAATAACCCCTAAGGAGGGATCATCATTCAACATCATCGATTACCTTCTCCTCTTACTCTCCATCGTCCTTCATTCCCTTTCTTCGTCCTTCAGTTATCATCATCACCCATCACCATCTCGCCTCTATCAACTATCATCGCTATCATCGTTTCTTCCGTGCTCTTCATCATTGTTCATCGTCGTCTTCACCGTCAACACTCTTCTTCGTTTTTCTCGTGATTCATTGTCTTGGCCCCGATTCTTACCACGTTTTCAAACTCCAATTCATCAGGCTCCTCGAGTCTTAGCCTCCTTATGCGAGTATTGAAGGTACGATTCGTGGTAATCAATCGACCATCGTTTTTGTCCAACTTTGACCTAATATTTGGGGCTTTTAGTTTGGAATCGATTCTAGTGGTTTTATATGTCGATTAGTTAGTATTTTAGTAGTAATTGATAATAGTGTCCTAATTTGTAGATTTCGATTCATGAAGAAGCAGTTTTGACGATTTGTTTTGCCCTCCTGTGCTCGATTTTGACGGATTTCTCTCGAAGGTAAGGGCTCTCCCTTACTTAGTCTGTTATCATGCGTTTTGTGCGTGAATGTGTGTGTGGGTGTAGTTATGCGTGTGTTGAAGTTATGATGAGCTGCTGTGAACCATTATTGCTCTGCCAACCTACTCTGATTTTACTCCTGTTGAGCTTCGCTGTTGCTGTTTGTTCGTGATATATATATATATATATATATATATATATATATATATATATATATATATATATATATATATATTTGTGTGTTGATTGTGAGGCGTGTTTGTGGGAGTTCTCTGTGTAAATGATGGTGAAGGTTTATGTGTGTGTGTGTGTGCCGTGTAAAGGCTGTCTACTGTCGCCTAAACGTTGTTGATTAGACCGTGAATGACCTGCTACTAAGGGCCCGATGTCGTACTATGATGAGGTCTGTGTGACCTAATGCGATGAGGTCTATGTGGCCCGATGTCGCGATGCGATGAGGTCTGTGTGGCCCGATGTCGTACTATGATGGGGTCTGTGTGGCCGATGTCATAGCGTGATGAGGTCTGTGTGGCCCGATGTCACGAGGAGGAGGTGCATGGTGTTAACGGTATGGTAAGTCCCCTGTGTGGAGGTTACACAGCGGGGTTCTTAACTTGCTTCTGTGCCCTGTTTTGCTGATAACCGTCCGAGTTAGTTACTTGCTTTTTCCTTCGGTTTAAGAATAGAGTAGCGTAGTTTAAATTACTTACGCGTTTCGGTTTTACCTTAAAGACTTTTATTTCCTTCGCTTTTCCCGTCCTATGAGTTGGCTTTTGACTAACTGGGTTTGTTGTTTGTCTATTGGCTCCTTCCCCTTAGGTACTGGACGCGTGTCTGGCGATTGTGGGGACGCTTGGAGGGATCACAATAATACTAGTCTTGTGTCTAGTTTGCCACCATAGACGTTTCTTTTGTTTCGTACTTTACTCAGTTTTGGGGCCTGCGTGCCGTTTTGATATTGTTGCAGATTTGTGTTTACTCCACTTGTAGCCTTGAGCTACCGTGTTTCTTTTTTTCTTTTATATATATGTCTTGCTTTATTCCAGGTCTTCGTGTTTTGAAAACAGCCGTTTGCCCAAGGACCCATTCAGTTGGGTCCCGTAACACCCTTATTTAGGTGGGGTTCGCCCGGCTTTAATGGGGGTGTTACACTAACCATTTTCTGAGACTACTGTATCACCAGAGAAGGCTTTGATCTGATCGAGGTTGAATATTGAGGGACTTGGCAGCGGAAAAGGAACTTTGTTGAGCAAAATCTCTCGAGGTAAGGACATAGCCTCATTAGCTTTCTTTAGTATACGACTCAACAGAAAATAATTACTCGACATATAAGATCATCCATCACTAAGCAGCTCAACATCAGTAATTTACACAGATGGCATGGATATATTACCTTTGCAATTGGCACTGGGATTTTCACATAATGAGGATATTCACGGATCATATCGAACATCGATTCACTTTGTAAATATAGCAAGATTTGATTAGGCTACAACAAAGTTAAACCAGAGCGGTCGAACAAAACAATTAGCCTGATTTAAAATTACGGCTCATGCACAAGAAAGACATCGTGGCCTCCAAGTTCATATGTTTTTCCCATGCTAGATCCATCATCTTTCAAGGCGATAATTCCTAAGAAGAACATCACCACATAAACAAAGAAACAATGAAAAGTCATCAATAAAAACACATCGTACACAAGAACCACTTCGCTTACAAACCGCTTCCCTTTTCAAAATAATAATGTTGCAACAAATTGAATTTTACACGAACCAAGACATACTTATTTGATCCATCTCCAATCAAAGGAAGAAAGCTATATTTCTTGACAAACTGTGCCCACATATTTAGGATACGATCCTCTGTACCGATCATAGTAGCAGCTAGGCCTCAATATGGTCGCATGTAGATTTAAAGTGGGCTTTGTTACTACTCGTATGAAACAATGGCAAACGGCTGATGCTATAAAGTAAAAGAGCGGGAAAAAAAAATGATAAAAAGAAGGTTATACATTTGAAAGAAATATATTTAGCATTTCGTGAAGTACAACAATAGTAGATCTCTAAATCTTTATAAATCACTGCAAGCATATTTGTTTCAGCAAGTCTTCCTTAAGACGATCACTTTTCGTCTTAAGTTAAGAAGGGCAAAATGTGACCAATTTATAATAAAATGTAACTACCTTTTTCTATTAAATGTTAGTATGTTAACAAAATAACAACATAATCCCCTCTTAAGTTAAGAAGAAAAAAATCCATTTTAAATGAGAATTTGCCTATTTGTTTTGAGGAAATACTGAATTCAGAAGCAGAACAATCGAATCAGAGTACTTGTTTTCGATATCATAGATACTAATTCCTGATAAGTGCCCTATCAGAACAATCAGAGGAAATAAATTTACCTCTGGCAGTTCACGTAGAATAACATCGATCCTCCGCTGCAGCTTTAGCTTTAAGCATTCTGGATTCTGACGATGCAGATGCTCCAAAGCAAGAAATTTGTTCTTTAGCAATCTGTATGACATACGAGTAGTTATTAATGTCATGACAAAAAGGAAGAGATATTGGCATGCTTTTATCCATATGAAGCTACGAGGCGTTGGATTTCGTTATTCCCTTCCTGTCCATAAACACATACCAGATAAGCAAATAAGCTATTCTTAATACAGAGTACTTCAATTACAACATAATAGAATAAGTCTTACTTACCTATTACATTGATAACAACATTTGCTTTCGCCATTCAAGCTTTGATTGAATTTTCATCTCTCGGCTCATATTTCATTGGCACAATCTAAAATAAAAACAAAATAAAATGAGAAATAATTTTTTTACGGATTTGCATGGATTGACAGTAATTATTACCCAATCAATAACTCCACGCAAGAGAAAATTAAAAAAAAAAAAAAAAAAAATTGAGGAAGAAAGGGTAATGAATTTATAATAATTAGGAGATAATAATCACCCAACCTCGACTTAGGGTAATGTATTACCTCAATATGGGGGGTAACTGTTAGTTTGTTACTCCATCTCCTTCCCTTTTTACCTTTTATAACCACCACATGCTACCATTTTTCTATATTTGCTCATGTGTTAACCACTATTACCCTAGTAATCGTCAAAAATCCACACGGCCCGGAGAAACTATGAGATAGAGGGGGTGAATCATAAGCGAGTCTTACCTGTCCAAGATCACCCATTAATTTAAGATGGCGAGGAGAGTCTTCAGAAACTCGAAAAGGAACCAAGACTTGACTTCCCATTTTAGCTGCAGCATATTAAGAAGCTTTTAAGATATAGACTATACATAAGGGACATGAGTAGTGGAAGGGATGATGCATGTAATCATTGACAAAACATTAACAATCATACAGCATTAGGAAGGACCGGTTCTTTCGGACTTTTAGAAATTGAATCGAATCAATCGAATTGAATCGAATCGAATCGAATGAATCGAATCGAATCGAATCGAATGAATCGAATCGAATGAAGTTCAAATTTATAACATACCTGAATCTTTGAATCGAATCGGTGGCGAATGAATCGAATCGAATCGAATCGAATCGAATCGAATGGAATGAATCGAAGTGAATTGAATCGAATCGAATCGAAATGAAAATAAAATTTGGAAAGAACAGGTCCTAAGACACCGAAATATGTAGAAAAAGAAGGAGAACATAAAGGAGAATATTTGCAAGTTAAACAAATGGCTCTTGACTAACCAAGTTGCTGCAGCACAACATATCGTCCCAGAAATCCAGTTGCTCCATAGACGGTTGCAATAATGCCACTATAAGACACAAATCACAATGTCAACAATAAACCTACCCCAATCAACAAAATATAACAATTCCTGATAAATTTCGTTGAGGATGTATTTGGGAACTTGTAATTGATTTGGATTTCTAATATTCAATTTTAGGAAATAAAATGTATTTCAAACTCATGATGAATTTGATGATGTTTGGAAACTCCTCGACTAAGAATCGAAATTGGAATTTACAACTTTTGGTGATATAAAAATTTGTTAAAAAATTATACCATTTCAGAAACAAAAAATCGAGAATATTCTCTCGACTTTTAAAAATATTTCCAAAGTTTTACATTTTCATTTGACAGTGTGAAAAAGGTGAAAACAGCGATTTCAAATGACTACTATAGGTTGGAAATCAAAATGACTATATTTTGAACTTGGATGGAATTGAGAGCCAATCCCGATTCATAATCCTAAGATTTCCCAAACACCAGAATTGGTTTAATTCCGGAACTTAATTCCAAATTCATGTTGTTGGAATGTGCCCAAGACCCAATCGTTTTGTATCAAAATGAACACATTTCATATTGTGTATTATTAATAAAGATTAATAAAATGGCAACGTTTATTATCATATTAGTTTTGTCGATACTTAAATTTGATAAGTCCTTAACTAAACTGGTATATTTGACATCATAATGGTGATTATGATAATGAGAGTTAAATATTATAGAGTTTAGTCTAAAACCGTTCTTGGTCATAGGATTGTCAGAATAGGGCTATGATAATCCGGATAGACCAATGTATGTATATCGGTACTCATCGGATGAGTATTAATGGATCTCATTCATTAAGTTATACATATAGATGATGCATATAGAGATATGATCATTGAACTGACCAAAAGTGAGATTTTCCAAATGGTTAACGTTACCTAAACTGTCAATGTGAAAATTCTCTTAAGGACTAGTTGTATTTATATTTTCCTTTGACCTGAGATCATCATATTAATTAATGGACTACTTATTGTACTTTGATACCGAACATCTAGCGAGTGAACTTGCTAGTTGAATGGTCATTGGGTATAATTAAGTATCCATGTAATTAATGATGAGTCAAGAAGGAATCCATCAACTCGAGGTAACGAGTTTGAACTCTATGTTGTCAGTAATCTTATTGGTTGCAGTAAGACCTTGGCCAGGGCAGATAAATGATTTAAGAAAGGAGTTTCTTAAAGTCATTTCGAACCGATAACGATTGACATGAAACATAGTGGTTATCTATTAGGGTTTGACAGTTAAACCATACCCTAGGATGACCCGGAGTTGGAACGATAGGAAGGAAATAATACATTATCCTTAACAGGTTCGTATTTGGTGAATATTATTCACGTTATCCGGTCGTCGAGGAGTGTTGTTAGACGCCAACCTTGATTAGTGATTGATGAATTAATTACTACCGGTTTAACGATGAACCTAGTTGGTCACACACTTACGGATGACTTTTGACGTTTAAGATTATTTAACATTTATGAGATAATACTGTAAATAATCTTGATGACGTATTGTTATAATTTTTGCTAACATAAAAATTATAATTAATATCAGACCATTTCTTTTATGACGGAGGAAAATTGTATACAGATTTTGAGCACGGTATAGAAAACCATGGGTGTTGATGGTTTTCAACCATGGTTTTAAGAAAACCATGAGTACGGACATGGTTTAATTAAACCATGGTCTAGGTACATGGTTTCTAGACCATGGATTTAGTAAACCATGGATCAAGGACATGGTTTTCTCTTGAAAACCATGTTCTAGTTCTCCTATAAATAGGAGTGCTTGGAAATCATTTTCATCACAACAAAAATCATTCATTCTCATCTTCTCTTCTCCAAAACTCTCTTATGCTCAAATCTAAAGAAAAATCGGTTTTCTTAAATACTTTTTCTCCACATATAAAGAAGGAAGAAGTGTTCTTCTAAGGTAGTCATTTCAAAGGTTGAGAACGTCAAGTTGTCATTCGGTGTGGATACACTAGAGACTTCGTATTTTTGAAGTTGAGCCAAATACTTGTCTTCAAATTAGACATATTTTTGACCGGCAAGGTATGATATCCTACCCAATTTTATCATCATTTTAAATGCAATAGGTCTCACTAAGATCGCATTTTTACTTCCGCTGCGTAGGTATGATACACCGCGATCCTTCAATTGGTATCAGAGACAATTTTGCATTTAAAATGTATGTGAAATTGGGTATTATTTTTCATTAGAAATATCATCAATGTTTTAGTGATCACTTGTTAAAACTTGTTTGTGATCACTTCTTTGTTGCTACTTATTTATTTACCACATATTAGTTTACATATTACAAAGTCTCTTAATGAATAAGGGTTATTCATATTTTTTGATTGATGTTTTCTATTAAAAACTAGAGATTTATATAGGTAATTAAAATTATTGTGAAAACATTTTATATTGTTATTTTTTTTTACATGAGATATTAAAAGTGTTTTCATGATGTGATAAGTAATTCGGATTAATAGAGATTAATCTAATACGGAATAAGCATGATGGTTATTTCTACCTTGTAGTTCAAAAGTAAATGATGTTGTTACTCTAAATAAGGGAAGAAATATATTAATTACAAAATCTTGACCTATAATTATTGAGTTTTAATTGATAGAATATCGGATATTTTATCAAAGGCTTTTCCACTAAATGGACGATAAAGATTTTACTCTTATTTGCAAGGTGCGACCTGACAACCAGGGGACTTGTAATTTAGAGATAAATGATATTGTCTTATGCGAGTGTGAAGAAAAATTACTTAATATTGTACTTATATTCTGGACCACCCAGAGGGTATAATGCTAATTAATTTTCTGTCACAAGGGTGGATAAACTCAACCGTACTAATAGATACGACCTGACAACCAGGGGGCTATGTAGTATGGAGCCTAAATTTGATTTTATCAGATAAAATCGGTAGACTTTAATTATGGTGAGAAACGACTTGACAACCAAGTGGCTCATTCATGTTTTAAAGTTTGTTTATTATCATTCGGATAAAAGTCCATGTCTGAATGGTATATGATTGTGTTCTAATTGATGTTGTTTTCTTTCACAATCAGATTACTCAAATGGCTACTATTTCACTCCGAAGCATACTTGATGCTAACAAGTTGTCTGGTAACAATTTTGATGATTGGTACCGCAACCTGAGAATTGTGCTTATGCATGAGAAACTTATCGACGTGGTTGATAAACCTGCTATGGTAGCTCCCTCTGAGGGAGAAGCTGATGCTGCTGCATTGGATGCATATGCAAAGTACTCTGAGCTAAGTACTACGGCACAGTGTATCATTTTGGCTTCCATGAGTCTTGAATTACAGAGGCAACATGAAACCATGAATCCTCAACAGATCATTGAGCATCTCAAGAAGATGTATGGGTCTCAAAGTAGGACTGCTAGATATCATATATCGAAGTCCTTATTCAAATCTGAATTGAAACCCAAGGAACCTGTTGGCATCCATGTCTTAAAGATGATTGATCTTATAGAACAGCTTGAAAAGCAAGGATGCTCACTGGGTAGAGAATTGTCGCAAGATCTGATCTTGCAGTCTCTTGACGATTCCTATTCACCATTCATTGTTTATTTCAATATGAATAAGATGGATTGTGATCTTCATGAATTGCTCAATTTGTTGATCGATTATGAAAATCAAATCACATCGGGAAAGGTGAAGGCATCTGGTTCTGTGAATATGGTTGGTAGCTCTTCTAAGAGCAAGTGGAAAGGCAAAAGAAAAACTAAGAGAAATCCACTTGCGCCCAAGAACGCTGCAAAGAAGTTCAAGGGTAAGAAGGTGATGACTGACCAAGAGGATGTTGAATGTTTCTTTTGTAAGAAGAAAGGACATTGGAAAAGAAATTGTCCAGAGTACGTGGCTACTTTGAAGGGAAAGAAACAAGGTGAGACATTCATGAAAAGAGTTTTCATGATTTCTTTAACAACTATTGATACTACTAAATGGGTATTGGATACCGGTAGTTCTTTTAACATCTGCAATATGTTGCAGGGGTTGAAGATCAATAGAAGGTTGAAGAAGGGAGAGGTCAACAAGTGGGAAATGGTGCAACAGTTGCAGCCCTAGCTGTAGGAACTATGTCTCTTGTAATGCCTACGGGCAAGACTTTATTGTTAGAAGATTGTTATTATGTTCCTAAGTTTGTTTCGAACATTGTTTCCATTTCGTCTTTGGACAAGTCTGGATTTCGAACAATTTTCTATAATAATCATTGTTCTATATTTCGTGGTGATGAATTATATGTTAATGGTTATTTGCAATATGGTCTTTATGTCTTACCTGAAGTGGCTACTCGTCCTATTATGAATGTTTCTGGTCAAAAGAGGAAGAAAAGTAATCAGACAAACCACACTTACCTTTGGCATTGTCGTCTTGGTCATATTGGAGAGAAAAGAGTGAACAAGTTGTATAAGGCAGGTTGCCTTGGACAATATGATTATAAATCATTTGAAACTTGTGAATCTTGTCTCAAAGGAAAGATGACCAAATCTCCTTTTACTGGAATTGGAGAAAGGGCAAGTGAACTTTTAGGACTTATACATAGTGATGTATGTGGTCCTATGAAAGTTCAAGCTAAAGGTGGATACTCTTATTTTATAACTTTCACTGACGATATGTCAAGATATGGATTTGTATATCTTATGAAATACAAATCAGAGTCTTTTGAGATGTTCAAGAGATTTCGCAGTGAAGTTGAGAAGCAAACAGGTAAGAGTATCAAGGCGTTAAGATCTGACCGTGGTGGTGAATATCTTAGCGATGAGTTTGTTGATTATTTGAGACAAGATGGCATCTTGTCACAGTGGACTTCTCCTGGAACACCACAACATAATGGTGTGTCTGAAAGGAGAAATCGTACCCTCTTGGATATGGTGAGGTCCATGATGGGATTAACTGATCTTCCTATTTTTCTATGGGGATACGCTTTAGAAGCCGCTGCATATGTATTAAAAAAAGTTCCCACAAAGGCAGTCGATAAAACTCCGTATGAGATATGGAAAGGACGTAAGCCTAACCTTAAACATCTGAGAGTTTAGGGATGTCCGGCTTATGTAAAAAGACTGTAGTTAGACAAGTTAGAAGCAAAGTCTGACAAGTGCAGATTTGTTGGATATCCTAAGGAAACGATGGGATACTATTTCTACCAGCCTTCTGAACACAAAGTGTTTGTGGCCAGAAACGCAACCTTTTTGGAAAGAGAGTTCCTTGATGAAGGAACTCACGGTGTAGAAATAGATCTTGATGAAGTTCAAGAATCCAATGAGTCAGGGCTACCGCAGGAGCATGAGATGCAAAATGAACAACCTCTCCTTGATATTCTAAAGTTGCCACCAAAAGTTCAAACCTCAACGGTTGAGGCAAATCAAACGGTTTTTGAATTTGTTCTAGAACCAAGACAACAAGAAAATCAAGTTGTACATGAGCCTCTTAGGAGATCTACAAGAGAACGTCGTGCACCAAATAGAACAAATTTATTAGTGCAAGATAATGTGGATTTCCGTGATGAAAATATCCCACAAATGGATATTGATCCAACGAGTTTTCAAGAGGCAATGGTAAGTCCAGATCATGAGAAATGGCGTGAAGCCATGGAATCCGAGATGGACTCAATGAGAGTTAACAAAGTATGGACTTTAGTTGACTGCTCTGAGAACATCAAGCCCATTGGATGCAAATGGGTGTTCAAGAAAAAGATTGGAGTAGACGGACAAGTGGAAACTTATAAAGCTCGTCTTGTTGCTAAGGGATATAATCAAAAGGAACGTATTGATTATGAGGAAACTTTTTCTCCCGTGGCAATGCTCAAATCTATTCGGATTCTGCTTGCAATAGCTGCATACTTTGATTATGAGGTATGGCAAATGGATGTGAAAACTGCTTTTCTTAATGGAGAGCTTAAGGAAGATGTCTATATGACTCAACCTGAGGGTTTCACATCATCAGATGCACCTGATCAAGTGTGTAAGCTTCAGCGATCCATATATGGATTGAAACAAGCTTCTCGTAGTTGGAATATTCGCTTTCATACAACAATTCAAAAGATGAATTTTGTACGTTGTGAAGAGGAGCCATGTGTGTACAAGAAGACGAGTGGGAGTACAGTTATTTTCTTAGTGCTATATGTAGATGACATATTGCTGATTGGAAATGATGTACCAACCATGCATGAGACAAAGATTTGGCTATCAAAACAATTCTCAATGAAAGATTTGGGAGAAGCTGCTTACATTCTCGGAATAAAGATCTACAGAGATCGGTCAAGAAAGTTGATTGGTCTTTCTCAGTCTTTGTACATTGATACCATTCTGAAGAGGTATCACATGGAAAATTCCAAAAGGGGGTATCTACCGATTGGGACTGGAGTTGTTCTTTCAAGAAATCAGAGTCCTAATACCCTTGAGGAAAGAGAGCGCATGAGTAGAGTACCATATGCTAGCGCAGTGGGAGCTATCATGTATACCATGACATGTACAAGGCCCGATGTTGCTTATGCATTGGGAGTAGCAAGTAGATATCAAGGAGATCCCGGTGAGGAACATTGGAAAGTCGTTAAGTCCATCCTTAAGTACTTGAGAAGAACTAAGGATCAATTTCTCATCTATGGAGAATGTGAACTAAAGCTAAAGGGATATACTAATGCCAGTTTTGCATCAGATAAAGATGATAGCAAATCCACCTCGGGTTATGTATTTGCCTTAAATGGTGGAGCAGTGAGTTGGAAGAGTTCTAAACAAGTTCTGATGGCGATTCGATGGCGAAGCGAGAATACATAAATGCATGTGATCTTTGCTAAAGAGGTCAAGCTGGATAAGGAAATTCTTAACTGAGCTTGGTGTAGTCCCTTCAGCGGAGGAAAGTGTTCCTTTGTTGTGTGACAATACGGGGGCCATTGCACAGGCTAAGGAGCCAAGATCACACCAAAGGTCCAAACATGTTCTTCGCAAATTTCACCTTATTAGAGAGATTATTGAGCGTAGAGATGTCCACGTTCAGAAGGTGGACGGAAAAGAAAATGCTGCTGATCCTTTTACCAAAGCGCTTGGATCAAAAGAGTTTGACAAGCACAAGTGGAATATAGGATTAAAGTTCAAAACTGATTGGCTCTAGGTCAAGTAGGAGATTGTTGGAATGTGCCCAAGACCCAATCGTTTTGTATCAAAATGAACACATTTCATATTGTGTATTATTAATAAAGATTAATAAAATGGCAACGTTTATTATCATATTAGTATTTGTCGATACTTAATTTGATAAGTCCTTAACTAAACTGGTATATTTGACATCATAATGGTGATTATGATAATGAGAGTTAAATATTATAGAGTTTAGTCTAAAACCGTTCTTGGTCATAGGATTGTCAGAATAGGGCTATGATAATCCGGATAGACCAATGTATGTATATCGGTACTCATCGGATGAGTATTAATGGATCTCATTCATTAAGTTATACATATAGATGATGCATATAGAGATATGATCATTGAACTGACCAAAAGTGAGATTTTCCAAATGGTTAACGTTACCTAAACTGTCAATGTGAAAATTCTCTTAAGGACTAGTTGTATTTATATTTTCCTTTGACCTGAGATCATCATATTAATTAATGGACTACTTATTGTACTTTGATACCGAACATCTAGCGAGTGAACTTGCTAGTTGAATGGTCATTGGGTATAATTAAGTATCCATGTAATTAATGATGAGTCAAGAAGGAATCCATCAACTCGAGGTAACGAGTTTGAACTCTATGTTGTCAGTAATCTTATTGGTTGCATTAAGACCTTGGCCAGGGCAGATAAATGATTTAAGAAAGGAGTTTCTTAAAGTCATTTCGAACCGATAACGATTGACATGAAACATAGTGGTTATCTATTAGGGTTTGACAGTTAAACCATATCCTAGGATGACCCGGAGTTGGAACGATAGGAAGGAAATAATACATTATCCTTAACAGGTTCGTATTTGGTGAATATTATTCACGTTATCCGGTCGTCGAGGAGTGTTGTTAGACGCCAACCTTGATTAGTGATTGATGAATTAATTACTACCGGTTTAACGATGAACCTAGTTGGTCACACACTTACGGATGACTTTTGACGTTTAAGATTATTTAACATTTATGAGATAATACTGTAAATAATCTTGATGACGTATTGTTATAATTTTTGCTAACATAAAAATTATAATTAATATCAGACCATTTCTTTTATGACGCAGGAAAATTGTATCTGATTTTTGAGCCCGGTTGAGAAAACCATGGGTGTTGATGGTTTTCAACCATGGTTTTAAGAAAACCATGAGTACGGACATGGTTTAATTAAACCATGGTCTAGGTACATGGTTTCTAGACCATGGATTTAGTAAACCATGGATCAAGGACATGGTTTTTTCTTGAAAACCATGTTCTAGTTCTCCTATAAATAGGAGTGCTTGGAAATCATTTTCATCACAACAAAAATCATTTATTCTCATCTTCTCTTCTCCAAAACTCTCTTATGCTCAAATCTAAAGAAAAATCGGTTTTCTTAAATACTTTTTCTCCACATATAAAGAAGGAAGAAGTGTTCTTCTAAGGTAGTCATTTCAAAGGTTGAGAACGTCAAGTTGTCATTCGGTGTGGATACACTAGAGACTTCGTATTTTCGAAGTTGAGCCAAATACTTGTCTTCAAATTAGACATATTTTTGACCGGCAAGGTATGATATCCTACCCAATTTTATCATCATTTTAAATGTAATAGGTCTCACTAAAATCGCATTTTTACTTCCGCTGCGTATGTATGATACACCGCGATCCTTCACATGTTTCCAAACATAAGACAAAATTAACAGCGGCTACTTAAAATGATAAATGCACCAGATCAACAGCATTAACTATTGGACGAAAATTTCTAAACCTCACTCCCTGAAGCATTACTTATTGTGAAGCAACATAAGCCCATTAAAAAGGTCAAACAGCTACATGCTACGAGATAAAACGACTACATTTCCTATAAAATAAAAAAATATTAAAAAAAAAAAAAAAAAAAAAAAAAAAAAAAAAAAAATTGAAGTCTTCTCTTGCATGAGTTGCATCCCAAAACCTTTCTTAAGAAGATCAAGAAACAAGTTTAAACGTGTGAGGTCCCAGGCTCAAATCCCACCTGAAACCAAAAAGAATAAAAAAAACTAAAGCACACCACTTGGCCACCGCAGCTCCCGTCGGGGGTGGCTTACATGGTACATGTGATGATGCGGGAATGCATGTACCCGGGGGGACTCAACCCCTCGTCACCAAAAAAAACAACCTTAAACATGTACCTGTTTACAAAACCAACATCGATGTACCATTAAAACTTTCTAGCTTCCTAGATTCACTCGAACGTGATAAATGTCGTTAAAATGTTGCTTCCATCATCTTACCATTACATAATAATGGAGTAATAAAATAGGAAAAATATATTGTGAAACAATAAAATTCTATTGACGTGTTCGGTTGAAAACCTAAAAAAAGAAAGGTGAAAAAAAATGTTCAAGTGCGAATCAAACTAAGGTAGTATAAGAAAGCAATATAATAGCATTTCCATCTGAGTTACACTAATGATTATATGTACAAGCTGCACTATTTAGTATTTATTCCATACTATGCCGTATATCCAATTTGAGGCCCCCATTTTCTGGAGGTCCGGTTCCGTCGCCCACCAAGCCCACCCTGTTAGACGCGCATGTGGAGGCGATAAAAGTGGTTGCATGTCCAGGAAAACCAGTGATCAATCCCGATAGAGTTGATTAATGGAACTTTCATTGTCGATCCATCGGAAATAGACCAAAAGCGGTCATATTTCCAGGGTTTAGAGGAGGTCTCATCTCCAGCGAAGGTAGCAGATCAAGAAGGAGGTGGGAGTAAGAAAAAAAAGATTATAAAAAAATAAAAAGAATTATATATATCGTGGGAGTAAGAAAAAAATAGATGTGGAAAACATAATGAAATACGTAGTAAATTATAAATGATTAAAATTCGTATATGAAAAATTAATAATGATTTCATTTATGGTAGACAAATGTTAAGACGAAATAGAAATTATGTTTCACAATTTTTTCCATTGAAAAATACTACCTTCTACAGTCGATAATGTACTCGAAATTTATACTTACCGGACAAAAGAATTATGTGTAGTCCTACCTAGTGGTGAGCAAAACTGTATATCCACCTCATCACGTGTACATAGTAAAAAGAATAAACGTGAACTTTTTTTCATTTATTAGTAACTTTTTGTATAACTATTGAAGGAATTTTTTTCTCATTGCTTCTTTGGACTCTATGACTTCGGGCACGTAACGCAGGCTTGAGAAGCAGGAGAAGGCGTGTTATCCGAAACGCTAATCTTGACGCTCCTTTGGGTCTCGTCGTTTCCAGGGATGTAGAGGACTGCATCCAATATTAAGATGTCGTACTCACGTGGACGGAAAAACGATAGCCACGACCCATCTGTTAAATGCCAGCAATGTTTACGTCAATGCACAATCGTACATACGAGGGCGCAACAGAATTACAGAATTTCAAACGTGTGTCGAATTTGACTTAATGATAAGAAACTGAAAAGCGTTCCCTCGACAAAAATATGCTTCAGCAGCAAGTAATAAAGAATAATGATGCAAACGAGCTTACCATCATCACGAACAGCTTTTAAGCGGAGGACACCATTGCCTCGTTGTCCGGAAACTGGGAACGTACACGACACTGATTTTCTCTTGTGAGTTATAGCAAGTGAGGCGTCGTACCAAGGGCCTTTCACCACTGGTTCTCCTATCGCTTGAATAACTTCTTCGTTTTTGCTGGCTTTCTCCATGGCCTTGCTGAAACATGAAATCGTCTCAAAATATTATTGGAATATCTTCAAGAATCAACTCATATCTTGCAGTTCATATGTAATCACTCCTGCTCTAAAATAATCACTATTTGTCGACTGACCTTATAAGCTATATTCACGGGCTAATTCTATGGAAGGAATCAATGTCAAGTACGCAATAACAATATCTTTAGTTCATGGTGTTATTGTAGTCTAGTTTATGTTGGAGATACTTAAACTTCTTCTTGAGACAAGTATCGAGGTCTCCTCGGTCTGCACATTAATCTAAGTGTCCTCTGGTTCTAAGAGGTTTGTTTATTTTGATCTTTTCTCATGATTGTTGTCAAAGTAAAAAAGCGTTCTCATGTGAAAGAACTGACAAACTAAAAAAGCGTTCTCGTTGTTAATTAAACCTCCAAAACAGCATAAGAAAAACCAATTCAATTGAGCCTCGAATGCACGCATGCAAGAGTCTCCTGGTATTTGGCTGCTATAGCTGATCAAACAATCCACACGAATTACGAAAATAATAGTACGGAGTATTTCTTATCCACCACTCTCTGAAACCCACCAATAAATCGAAAGATAACGAGGGAAATAATTAGAATAAAAGATAGCACAATGGAAAGGAATTATGCTCCCTAGCAGTTAACAATAATTTCTGAGGTAAATACCACCAACTCGAACACTAGTTCGAATCGACCAAGTTGGTAAATGAATTACGTGCATAGCTCCCAAGCTAACGCAGCCACCTTGCACATCCACTTTTGACTTGAAGTTTCCAAATTTGTGGTCCCAAGATACAAAACAAATGCTTTTAAGACCATGCATACACCTTATTTCTACCAAGCAAACAAGCCTGTTGAGGTTTTTCGTAAGCGGTGTCAAACGACTCAAAATCATCACACCCACGTAAATAGCATAGCTAAGCGCGTAGCACCACCACAATGGGTCTAAAATAATTAGAGAATAGCACGAAACGCTATCACCATAAGACAAACTTATCAACGGTTCCCACAATACTGGCTAGTGGCTACAGCTGATCAGAAACACGGCCACACACCGCAGGCTTACCACACTCTGACATTTTGAAACCTAGCAGCTTTAACGTTACTCAACGAGGTTTAAATGTTTCTTCTCTGACTGAATTGATTTCATGGACGGTCCATGGAGCGAATGTTGCTCAAAAAAGCGATAAAATTTACCTTGTTCACTCCACAACTGTCACAAGTATTGGAAGTCTGCTTCCTACAGCTAGGTTGTATGAATAACCAATTTCCTACATATCTACAACTTTTTTTATATTCTCTCGTTTGAAATTTGTACATGTGATCTTTCCCCGGAAAACAATCCAGAAGACCCGCCTCCAGTATTTTTTAACAAGATTGTTCCGAAGTCGTCCACGTGTTTGAACTATAAGTCTATAAACGATAAGATTCTGAAGGGAAATAATCGACTACAAACAAATAGGTCACTGTAGAGTTAATTTCGAAAATAGTATCCACAGATAAATTTTCTTCACATTAAAGGGTAATGTCGAAACAAAGACTACCAAGTACTTGCCCACAGTTCTATGGAGGAAAAAGAACATAGAATTAAAATGAACAGTTGCAATCAACCATGCTGCTTAATACAATGCGATTAAGAGAAACTATACGAAATATTTTGTCGTGAGTTATTTGTCGACACAATAAGTTATTTCACAAATCAAACCGAATGAATTGAGTCCCAAGTTCCATCATCAAGAATATAAAATTTTTATCAAACAACATCGTCATCCAAATTAATTTCAATCATAGAGGTTAACATACCTACTGCAACCATGGTAGATAGCAAGATCATCAATGGCACTCAAGGCAACACCACCTGTGACACAAATCAATGCCGTTGACACCGCCTTCCGACCTAAAGATTTACTGTTCTCCTTTTCAATTTGTTTTGAGGCACTACTGTATTTCAATCAAAGATCCGAAAAGAAAAAAAAAAACAAATTAGGATAATTCACACCAAAACAAAATGAAAAAAAATTAAATCTACCAGCACAAATTGGGCGTACAACTGTTTGTCAATACGAAATCACAAATTGATAAGAGCGAATTCGATCTTGTTACTTACTGAAAATACACAAAACACATTCTATAAGACCGGATCACGAATAGTAAGAACGTGTCCATAACGAATCCAGTAACCACGTTTCGAACCACATCTACTTTTATGACTAAATCAGGTATAGAAGCAATCACAAAACCGTCTATAAGAGACAAAAATTCACAAGCAAAAAGATAAATGGATACAAGAAAAGGTTGTAGATTTGAGATCATGATCAAGGTAAATACTTTTACTGCCAACAAAAATTCTCAAATAAGATGGTATTTACAATGATTTTGTGCTTCCTACATTCAAGTTCATTCGTGAACTTAGAGAATCTTTGAAACTGTGAGCGATATTATAAGTGAAAATATAATCGTGCATGATCTTGTTTGATTCATCTTCTTAAATACAATATTTATACAACATTATCGTTACAAAATCCGACTGGACAAACACAACACGATGTCATCTTGCAAATAAAATTGAATGGAGGGACTAAGGGAGTGAACACTTTTGAAGCTCATTTATTGCAAGGACTAAATGGCGGTTATAGAAGCAATTACATAACCGCTTTGTGGCGCCATACAACGGTCTTACAAAAGAATTTTATCGAGACCCAAAGGAGCGTCAAGATTACCGTTTCGGATAACACGCCTTCTCCAGCGTCTCAAGCCTGCGTTACGTGCCCGAAGTTTGAGAGTCCAAAGAAGCAATGAGAAAAAAATTCCTTCAATAGTTATACAAAAAGTTACTAATAAATGAAAAAAAGTTTAGTGTTGTGGTTGATTGCATGTGTCTCAGTTTATGTGTCAGTAAGTGCATGAGTGTGTAGAACATTTACATACTGTATTACGGAGTATTTTTCATACTTTTCATTTTTTTTTTTTTTATAATTTTATAATTTATTTAACACCAATACTTGTGTGAGACCTCTCACAAGGTGGTGATTATTTTAGGTTTTTTTTTTTTTCTTTATTCTTTCTTAATATATGTGTTGATATTCATTCGTCTCTCGTTAAGTTAACGTGAGACCGTCTTTCAGAAGAATTACTCTTTATTTAATATCAAAATTTAAAAAAAAAAAAAAAAAAAGGTTAATATGTGGTAATTTTTAATTTTTAATTCTAATAGTAAAAAAAGTAAAAGTAAAATTTAAGTTGATAAGTAGAAAAGTACGAGAGAGGATTTGGTGGGGTAGAGGATGTGAGAAAAAAATGATTGAAAATGAAAAAAATTAAAAATAAGTGTTAGTGATTTAGGTGGTGATTTTTTTGGATGGGGTTGAATAGTGTGTGAAACTAAATATGATGTGATTAAGAATAAAATTGAATGGTGATTCAGTTAAGTTGATCTCTGGATTGATATAGTCTAATTGGCTAAGGACCGCCAAAACCTGCAAAATATAACCAGAATAGAGCAGTTTCGCAATACCTGACAAATAGCTCGTAAATACATTGAATTCGATGAAACATGAGCTAAAATGCAACTAAACCGGGGGTCTAAAAGCTATATAAAACGAACATAGCAAAGAAGGTGAGTTTACTGATTTTTCGTTTGGTTTATTTATTTATTTTTCAGTTCAATTTTACTTCTGTTTAATTTTTCAGTTCATTAAATTAGGTTTCTGGTATTAGGTTAGATTTCTTTGATAATTGTGGTTATATTTTTTTTGTTAGAGGGTTAATTTTCGATTAAGTCTATATAAAGTTTAGTGTTGTGGTTTTGAATTAAGTGGAAGTTGTATGAGAAAACGTGAGAAATTTAGATAATTATGATTAAATTTTAAAATGTTAGGTACTTGTATGACTAATGGCTTAAGGTTTAGGTAATGTTTGACAAAAAACTTTTATACAAAATCAGCCCGGATTTGGTCTGCACAAATTTGATGATTTTTGGAAACTCCTCGACTAAGAATCGAAATTTGAATTGACAACTTTTGATGGTATAAAAATTTGTTAAAAATTATACCACTTCGGAAACAAAAAATCGAGAATATTCTATCGACTTTAAAAATATTTCCAAACTTTTACATTTTCATTTGACAGTGTGAAAAAGATGAAAACAGCGATTTCAAATGACTACTATATGTTGGAAATCAAAATGACTATATTTTGAACTTGGATGGAATTGAGAGCCAATCCCTATTCCTAATCCTAAGATTTCCCAAACATCAGAATTGGTTTAATTCCGGAACTTAATTCCAAATTCATGTTTCCAAACATAATAAAAATTTAACAGCAGCTACTTAAAATGATAAATGCACCAGATCAGCAGCGTTAACTATTGGATGAAAATTTCTAAACCCTACTCATTGAAGTATTACTTATTGTGAAACAACATAAGCCCATTAAAAAGGTCAAACAGCTACATGCTAAATGGCAAATGCTGCGAGATAAAACGACTACATTTCCTATAATTAGAAAAAAAGTTGCATCCCAAAACCTTTCTTAAGAAGATCAAGAAACAAGCTTAAACGTCTACAGATTACCTGTTTACAAAACCAACATCGATGTACCATTAAACCTTTCTAGCTTCCTAGATTCACTCGAACGTGATAAATGTCGTTAAAATGTTGCTTCCATCATCTTACCATTACATAATAAACCCAATCAAGTTTAAGACAACCTACAATCGAGCCATTTCTAATGAACCAAGGGAGTTATACCTAAAATCTAATGCAAGTATGCAACATTGCCACCATAAGTCACTAACTTCAGTCGTTACGTAAAAAGCCCTCATAATCAAGCCTCTACTGAACCTACGACACACAAAACGTGATGCATTGGTCCATTGTCCTCTACTTAATTTCCAGCACATTTTGCGATAATCAGAGTTTTCCACTTTATTCACTTCAACATTGCTAAAATCCTCACAACTACTTCTAGCATTATATCGTCAAATATCAAATCAGTATAAACGCCTCGCTCTAAATATTCCTCGAATTACATCAAACTCAGGATAAACAATGTTTTGTTTGACCACAAATTCAACACCATAAACCTACCGAAACTCCAATTACTTACACAATTGAAAAAATGAGCTGCAAAACAAACCGAAATCGACGAAAAAACTGGACGAAATCGTACCTGACAGAGGATCTTCCACCAGTACACTTGCGAACTAAGTGACCAACACCTTTGTTAGCGAGAGTAGATCCATACCTCGGATGATGATCATCACTAACTCCAAAACCTAAAACCAAAAACAAAAACAAAAATGCGAAATCAAATTGGGGGAAAAACAAAACCCTAGAAATGCGAGAACAATGCGAAGGAATTACCAGAATTAGAGAAGGATGTGAGAGATTTGACGGCGGAGGTTTTTAAAAATTGGTGATTGTTCGATCGCCGGGAAATGGCCTGCATCATTTTTCCGGTGAGTTCCGCGGTGGTTGCGACAGTGGAGAGAGAAAATGAAAAAGGGGAAATTTTGGTAGAAGTTTTGAAGATGATTTGGAGTTTGATGATGATGATTTAGCAGGAGAGAGAATTAGTGGGCTTTTTGTGCAGTGGTTCAATGTTTGGGCTCGATACGGCCCAATTGACCAACTTTGTATATTGAAATTTTGTAACGCCTGTTATTTTCGGCTTATAAGAGCTGAACTTTGGCCCTGTTCTTTTCGATTTTTTGTTGAACTTATAAGAGTTGAACTGAACTTATAAGAGTTGAGCCGTATAAGAGAACTTATAGGAGCTAAAATCAGTGTTAATTAAAGCTTAATGAGACTTATAAGAGCTGAACTTATAGGAGCTGAGTTGAACTTATAAAAGCTAAGCTAAATTTTAAGAGCTGAAAAGAACAAGTTCTTATAGGGGGTGAACTGAACTTATTAGAGCTGAAGTTAGTTAAAATTAAAGTTTGATGGTGTTTATAAAAACTGAATTTATAGTGAAATGAAATTGAATAGAAACCTGAGTTAAACTTATAACAATCAATTGAAATTAAGTTGAAAGTTAATGACTCAAGACGGTCTTATATAAATAACGAGAAAAGATTCCTAATTTTACTTGATGAAGGGATGGCGATTATTTTTTTCGGATGGTCTTTTTAGTGTTAGATTGATCTTATTGTATACTGAGGCAAAATCGTCTTGATAAAGTATTTGTCAATTTCATGTAGAGAGAAAAGAAAACGAAGGTCATGGCCTAAAAATTTACGGTTTTGACCATTCGTTTAGAACTATAAATGCACTAATAATATCTGTGTTGATATATAGGTCTTGTATGTAGTTTGGTTTTTTTTGGTAAAATGTGAGTTATATTCCATTAATCAAAATGTGAGTTATATAGGTGTTGTATGTAGTTTGGTTTTTTTTTTTTGGGTTATTTAACAACAATAATTCAACCTATGGTTGGTCTTCCAATATAAACCAAATTTTAAATAATCTCACAATAAACTCATCTATTTAATACGTCTTCCGATATTGCACTCGGTAGCCGGTAACCTGTTTAACCGGTAAAATTTAATTTAAAGCAATATTTTATAATTTACCTATCAATAATCTAATTACTCCTTAAAGTTCTCCTTATCCATTAATCAATCCACGATAACACACCCTAACATCACCAATAATCATCAGCACCAACCACCATTAACGGGGATTGTGTCACCTTCTCGAGCTCGTTGGGGCATCGCCTTGCCTCCCACACTCTCTTTCCTGTCAACACAAACACCGCATGCCAACATCGAACTCACTCGCCTTCCACCCATAGCCACGCGACACCGCCACGACCCAACCATCGCGCCATCGCTTCCACCAACACCTAGGCCATCCACTGCATCGCCACCGTGCTCGCCGGAGACACTCTTCATCTTCTTTCCGATCTGAAACCGATGACGGCTGCGGTGAAGGCGGAGAAGATGAGAGTGAGTTTGGTTGTCGAGGGGAGGTATCGAGTCATAGAGGCCGGGCTTTTTTCCGACAGGGTTGGTAATGTTAATGGTGTTAAATGGCTGAACCAAAAGAGGGGATGTGAATGGTAACCTGGAATTATAGGTTACCAACAGGTTAAATTTGGAGGCGGTCTAATTCGGGAACACTATTGTCATAGTTGGGTTTATTGTGAGATAAAATATACTATGGCTTATTTATGGAAGAGTCCTTATAGATTGGATTATTGTTGTTAAATCGAAATATTTTATTTTCAATAAAATAAACTTGAGGCAAATAAATTTTGATCGAAATAAATTTACCTTGGCAAAACATTAATTCAAATATTATTTAAATTAATAAAACATTATGTCAACGGCGCTCGGCTTACATCGTAAAACGAACTCAAATAAATGACACCAAATACATGTTGTCCTATCATCATTGGGTGTTTGTCGGGTTTTCTATAAATTTCCATATCGACAAATATGGGTATCTACAACTACACACTCTAACACCAATAATCCATCATTTAGGGGTCTTCCAAAAATAAACCATTCTTTCGTTAATCTCATAATAAACCCAACTATGACTCTTATTTTCTTTGAATAGACCCTTTCACCGCTCACCTGCTAAACCGGCCATATTTTTTCTTAAATGCTACTCCGTACCATTAATGGCGTCCTTTCCTCCCCTCTATGGCTCTATTCCTCTGCTTCACTCTTTATCTTGTTTCCCACTTATTACCACGGCAAGTCTTATACTCTCTCATTTCTTTTACTCTCCTTCACTCTACATGACTACATCACTCAAACCCATCATTTTTTCTCTATATATAAAAGCATCATATAACATTATATCCACAATTAACAACAAACCCAATAATACCACCTTCAACAACAAACCACCGATGAGAACAGTACGACCCCCGTACTCCGGTCGCCGCTATGTCGAGCTAACCTCCCTAAGCACCATAGCCACCGCCGACGTCCTTCCGTCACCGTCGTCATCACTGGAGTCGTCTTCTCTCTCGGCGTACCACCATCGACATCCTTGCATTGCTCACCGCTGAGCTCCATTGATGTCGATTAGGTGAGGCTTAATGGTGGTGGAGTGAGGTAGAAATTAGGGTGGCAACAAATAGACGATGAAAGTAATGATGATGCTTAAAGGAGAATAATGGTTGATCTTTCTCATTAAACTTTTAGGGTATAAATACAAACTTTACAGCCTATAATTAAGGAGTAATATGCTCAACTAAATAAGTTTAATCTAGGTAACTAAATCAATTACAAAAATACATAATCACAATGGAATAATACTGTATTCTATCATACCCCCGCAGTTGAAACGGGAGGTGAACGAACGTTTAAACTGGTCCTGAAATCATCGAAGAGAACCAGCGGAAGTCCTTTAGTAAATATATCGGCTATCTGGTAGCGAGAGGCAATGTGGCTGACGCGGAGTTCACCCCGTTCAACCTTTTCTCGGACAAAATGGATGTCCATTTCAATATGCTTCGTACGTTGGTGTTGAACTGGGTTACCGGAAAGGTAGATAGCACTTACATTATCGCAGTAGACAAGTGTAACCTTTTGCAGGGGGGCATGTAGTTCGACTAGTAAGTTGCGCAGCCAACAAGATTCGGCAACGACATTTGCGACCCCACGGTACTCGGCTTCAGCACTGGATCGAGACAACGTGGGTTGTCGTTTGGATGCCCATGAGACCAGGTTGTCGCCTAAAAACACACAGTACCCAGATGTAGATCGACGCGTATCAGGGCAGCCTCCCCAATCTGCATCCGTGTAAGCACGTAACAAAGTCGGAGCAGATTTGCGGAGCCATAGACCACGGTCAGCAGTACCGTGGATGTAGCGGATCACACGTTTCAAGGCGCTCATGTGTTCGGTCATCGGACTATGCATAAACAAACAAAGCTGCTGCACCGCATACGTAATGTCGGGTCTAGTGAACGTGAGATATTGTAGAGCACCGGCAAGACTACGATATAAGGTGGGATTTTCGAACGGAGTCGACTGAGCCGCACTGAGCTTCGGTTTCGTATCTACGGGTGTGGCCGCGGGTTTGCAGGATGCCATTCCAGCACGTTCAACAATTTCAAGGGCATACTTAGTTTGAGTCAGGAACATGCCGTCGGAGCTGTGCTTGACAGAAATACCCAAAAAATAGCTAAGGGGACCGAGGTCCTTCATTGCAAACTCCATTTTGAGACGACCCATGATAGTAGTGCGCAGAGCCTCAGAAGAACACGTGAGAATAATATCATCGACATAGAGTAATAAGTAGGCGAGACTCGTACCTTGCCGAAGAATAAATAGCGAGTGATCAACTTGGCTGTGCGTGAAACCAATAGTAGCAAGGAAATCGGCAAAACGCGTATACCAAGCCCTAGGTGCCTGTTTGAGTCCGTATAAGGACTTCTGAAGGAGACACACATAGTTAGGCCGAGAAGAGTCCCTGTAACCGACCGGCTGGTGCATATAAACTGTTTCGTTAAGGTTCCCATGGAGAAATGCATTTTTAACGTCAAGTTGATTAATGGACCAAGACCGTGACAGAGCGATAGACAGAACCACCCGAATAGTGGCTGGCTTCACAACCGGACTGAAAGTCTCGCCACAATCGATCCCAACCTGTTGAGTCTTACCATCACCGACAAGGCGAGCCTTATATCTTTCAAAAGAACCGTCAGAGTGAAACTTATGACGAAATATCCACATGGAACGAATAACATTCACATTGTCAGGCCGAGGAACGAGGACCCAAGTCTTATTGTCAAGAAGAGCCTGGTATTCGTCATCCATGGCCAATTTCCAATTCGGGTCACGAAGTGCTAGCACGGGACTTTTAGGAATAGGGGAAATGGCCAATGTGTGGGATAAATTGTGTTCAGGTGACCGGTGGATGTAACGTGGGTTTGGTTTGACGATGCCATGATCGGCACGGGTTGTGGGTTTAGTGGCAGGGACAAGGCGGGAGCCAGCAGGTGGGATAACCGTGGGGCAGGCCGTGGGGTTAGGTGGGACAAGAGCTGGGCCAGGAGTAGCAGCCGTGACAGGGGTAGTTGGTGTCACGGTTGCAGGTTGGTCTCGGCTAAGTGGTGGGTTGGTGGCACGGCTAAGGGGTGATGTGGGGTCAGGTGGGGACGGAGACTGGGTCATGTGACGAAGGACATATGGGGAGACGCCGTCATCAAAGCAATCGTAGGTATGAGGGTCAGGTTTATGAATGGACGCAAACGGGAAAGTGCGCTCATCAAATAAAACATGACGACTGACAATGATTTTTTGAGAGGACATGTCGAGACACTTATAGCCACGGTGATTCTTAGGGTAGCCGAGAAACACACAAGGGGATGACCGAGGTTGTAACTTATTTATAGTGGAGGACGACACTAATGGAAAGCACAAGCAACCAAAAACACGAAGGTGACGATAGTCGGGTGTCCGATTATAAAGAATATGTAAAGGAATTTTGTAGGAGATAGGCTTACTCGGAAGAATATTTAACAGATACGTTGCCATTTTAAGGGAGTGATGCCAAAAACGAACCGGAACTGACGCGTGGAAAAGGAGAGTTCGAACAATGTTATTTATGGAGCGGAGCTTGCGTTCCGCTTTACCATTTTGAGGTGAAGTGTGGGGACAAGATAGTCGGAAAACCATCCCGTTGTGTGCACAAAAATCACGAAATAAATTGTTGACAAATTCCGTTCCATTATCACATTGAATTGATTTGACGCTCAAATTGGGTGCGAATGAAAGCTGTAAATTGTGTTAAAATGGACGAGACTCGATCTTTTGTAGCAATAGGAAAAGTCCATACGAAATTACTAAAATCATCCAAAATAACGAGATAATATTTGTGACCCAACGAGCTTAACACTGGCGAAGTCCATAAATCACAATGCAAAATATCGAATGGCATACAAGTTCGTGAAACAGACTTAGAAAAAGGCAACTTAATATGTTTTCCGAGAGGACATGATTGACAAAAAACTTTATTAGGAGATTTATTACAATCAATGTATTTATTGTGCCTAAGAAAAGAAATTATAGGATGTCCCGGATGTCCCAAACGACTGTGCCACTCCGCGGGAGAAAGGGCTGCGAAAGACGAAAAAGGGGCGGCTGACACGGGTAAGGCTGACACCGGATAAAGACCACCTTGACTCTCACACCTCATTAGACGTGTCCCCGTCCGCAAATCCTTCACACAAAAACCAAGAGGGTCAAATTCGATACTAACCATGTTGTCTGTAGTGAATTTACGTACGGAAATAAGGTTCTTAACCAGTTTAGGGGCAACGAGCACATTGTTTAGGACTAAGGGAGGGTGTGGTTTGGCGAGGGTAGTGCAGCCGTGACCACGAATAGGGATAGACTGACCATTTCCAACAACAATACCGTTTTTGAAACTCGAATTGACAAAAGACTTGAGCATACCTGAGTTGGCAGTCATATGAGATGTCGCACCTGTGTCCATGGCCCATGGCTCGGGTGGTGTAAGTCCGAGAGTGTACATAGCAGCCTCAATGTCAGTTGGGGACGGTTGCGATCCATCCGAAGCCACGTACGCCTGAGGACGAGACCCGAGCACACCCTGTTGCGAACGAGGGGAGTACGTAGGACGCATCATCCAAGGAACAACAGAGGGATATGGGCACGGTGGATAAGCCCACGGTGTGGAAGGCCACTGCCACGGCCCATAACCCCCTGACCACGGAGATGGTGCAGCAGCAGGTGTGGCGGCTGCAACCGAAACAGGGACAGAAGCAGCAACACCTTTCCCCCCTTTGCTGCCCTTGTTGTTCTTCCTTTTGCCACCGGAGCCACGCCCGCCTTTGGTGTTCCCAGAACCAGAAACACGAGGAGCATGTCCTCCATTGTCACCATCCGAGCCACCACGAGCGTAGAGGGCCTCCGACGAAGCAGTGGCAGCCTGCTTTGCGAGACCAGCCTCTTCAAGAGTCAACATCGATCGAGCGCGATAAAACGCCGGCAAGGGTTCACTTTGCCGGATAATGGTTCCGATAGCGTGATACGCCGGGGAGAGACCGGACACTAACTGAAGAACAAGGCGTTTGTCCGTCACCGGAGCACCCACGTTTTTCAATTGATCGGCCAGCGATTTGAGGCGCTTGCAGTAGGCTGAGACAGAGGAGAACTCAGCCATGTCGACATGAGAGAATTCCTGCTCGAGCGTAACAGCCCGAGAATTCTCGTTGTCCTGGAATATGTTCGCGATACGGTCCCACGCTTCCATGGCCATGGATTCCGCCTCGATGATAGTTTCCAGCAACTCGGTGGAAATAGTGGAGTAAATCCACTGCAACACCGTAGCATCAAGCGTTGCCCACATCTCCTTTTCGTCATCAGTGGAAGGGGGCTTAGGGGCAACCTTCGGGTTGACGATGTGGTGAAGCACTCGATTTGATTTGGCATGATTAGTGAACAACGCTACCCATAAAGGATATTGATCGTTATCCATCCCGAGTTTGATAGGGACGTGATTAGCGACGTTGTTGACGGCCAAAGCAGGGTGAAAGGTCGACTTGGCCTCGGGAGCCATGGATGTCGAATAAGCAGAGAAAGAAGAAGGAAAAAAAGAAAGAGAAGAGCGGAAGCAGTGTAAAGGTTAATGAATCTGGACGTTTGATACCATAAAGGAGAATAATGGTTGATCTTTCTCATTAAACTTTTAGGGTATAAATACAAACTTTACAGCCTATAATTAAGGAGTAATATGCTCAACTAAATAAGTTTAATCTAGGTAACTAAATCAATTACAAAAATACATAATCACAATGGAATAATACTGTATTCTATCAGTGCTCCCACAATGAAGAATGAAAAGTGTGGCAAATTATTGGTGGTTAATGTTAAGCAATTTGATTTTAAATAGTGGTGTATATCAAAGAAATTAAATTTTTAGGAAAAATTTAATGATGATGATGATGATTGATCTAAAAAGAAAAAAGGGTACAAAGAAGGAAGGTGGGAGAAAACAAATTTGGGTTGAAAATGAGTGCAGGGGGCAGTGGTCGGAGTCACACTTGACGCCGACGATGACTATGGTGCTATTGATGAGAGGAAGAAGATGACCTGTTATATCCGGTCACTAACAAGTAAATTTTGGTGGGAGTTCATTGATGGAATGATATTGTCATACTTTGGTTTATTTTCGGATTAAATAAAGATTGGTTTATTATTAGAAGACGACTCAAAGGACGGATTATTGATGTTAAATTTTCCAAAAAAAAAATTCTAATTACTACCGATTAACCTAAAGGGTAAAACAGTAAAGTTACTAATGTGGGTGTTCGGAGTACATACATGCGCCATTGCTCAAGAGTCCTTCAAAATTCCCAAAACCTCCAAAAACCTTCCAACGACATCAACAATTTTGTGTTTTTTTTTAAAAAAAAAAATGCCAACCCACGAAATCCGGCGAGCATACAAGAGAGCGGCGATCTCCGACCAACAAAAACGGCGTGAAGTGACTCTCCTCCGTCAACAACAAAACCGCCTCGACGCCCAATCCCACGCACGCCGCCTCGCCACCACCCTCCTCTCCTTCCACCACCCCTCCTCCGCCGCCTCCGAACCCTCCGCCGCCGCCGACACTGATATCGACATCGACGTCGACACCGAAACATGTGCTGAAGAATTCGAATTTGAGGAGCGAGACGGTGATGGTGAAATTAGGGATGTTCGACAGGCGTCTAGGCTTCGTGGGCAGGAGTGTCGTCGTTGGTTTGCTCGTCAGTTGATGCTTCCTGAATGGATGATTGATCTTCCTCATCGTCTTTCTCATGACTGGTATAATTTAGTATTTCTTGAGGTGGTGTTGAATTTGAGTTTTATGTTGCTGTAGATGATGTTTTTGAAGTAGTGTTGGCTGGTTCTATATGTTTTCTATGCTGGTTTTGTTGTTAATTTTCGAGGTGAAAGTTCGATAATTTTTCCCCCCTTTTGACGTGGGAATTTGTAGCCGCTACTACCTTACTGCGCACTAGGTTATCCTGAGAGTACATGATAGCCAACAAACCATGCACTTCATACTAGCCACCATATTTTTGTATAGAGCGATACTTGAAATTCAAGGGAATTGAACCGAGACCCATAGAATTTTCACCCATGTTTTATCACTAGAAATCATACTTGGGGGTGAAAGTTTGAATCTTGTCATAGAAATGATAGTTGAAATGGTTGAATCAAGTATAGCATTATGCACGATTTTTTTTGTTCTTGGAGGGTTTAGAATCTAAGGTATCATACCATAGGGACATTGATTATTTGTGTTTTTTCCGATCATTGTAGGAAGTTATGAGACCTGGTAAATCTTGTTGGAGACCGTCATATTTGAGAATGTAGGATGGGGGTTTAATCTTTAAATTCAAGCTAATTCTAAGCAAGCACTGATGTTGGTGACCTAGGTGTCTGACGACGTTATGTTATTGTCATTACATTGTTACTGATAGTGCACACTCATGTACTATATACTCTAGCATGTCGCCTAGATGATCTCGGTAGCAGAACCTAGAAGTCAATTATAGACTTATAGGCGAGCTGTCATAGAGATCTTTGTACCAGATAATATTTTGGCAGACTTCTGTATTTGTTTGACTTCTCAATTAGTACCCGTAGGTAGCATTCAATAATACCACGCCAGTTTTTGTTTTTCTGCGGTGCCTTGTTCTCTGTAATTTTGATGACTCCTGAAGTTTGGTGTTACATATTAATTGATGGGAACTCATGTGCGCGACGATTAGGTATGTACTAGCAAGGCCTGCTGGCAAGCGATGCTTTGTGGTCTCTATTAACGGGACAACAGTTAGTAGGCTACGTAATGGGTCCGTGTTGCATCATTTTCCATCTGGCCTACCCTGTGGAGCAAGAACACGAGATAATTCGGGATCTTCCCAATCATATTGTATTCTTGATTGCATATTCCATGAGGTGAGATGACTGTTTTTCATTCCATTTTCATCATTTTGATGATTAGCTTATATAATTACGGAGTATATCTCAGGATTTATGGTTTTGGGTTGCAGTTGGACAAAACATATTATGTGATCGACATGGTATGCTGGCGAGGGTATTCTCTTTATGATTGTAATGCAGAGTTCAGATTTTTTTGGTTGAACTCCAAGCTTACAGAATGTGGAGCTTGTGAACCACCGTCTCATTACCATAGGTACAAGTTTAGTCCGGTCCCTCGCTTCACACCGTGACCAGACAGGATTGCTCTCGGCATATTCAGGGCATGCACCTTATGTTAAAGATGGCCTTTTATTTTATAACAAGTAAGTCTTAGAACCGCCTTTTTCATTGTTGTTTTTGAGTGCCTCTTTATTATTACTTCAATTATGTTGCTTTACGCTTAGTTTATATAAAGAATAAAAAAAGGAAGGGAAAAGAACAAAGGGGGAAGTAGGGAAGGGTCTGATGGGAGAGATAGAAGGGGAAGGATGGAAAAGGCGATGGGCCTCTTTGTAGTAACTAGGATAGATGATGATGGTTATGCGAAGTTTAGTCATGATTTATACTTTAACATACTGAAACGTTCAGCAGCAGCACGACATGCATTTGGTTATTTCATTTTGAGATTTATAGCATCTAATGAGGTTCAGTCACTTTTTGGTATAGTATTTCCATGTCCATAGTCTAATAATCTTGTGAATACAGCTGATAATTACTCCGTATTTTTTATCTTCCTTTTTTGAGTATCTCTCCACAAAGCGTATCATCCCCTCCCTCTTTTTATTTTGCATCTGATGTAGCTCATAGCTTTGTCTGCTATTCTTCGAGATTTGGATATGGCGATGGTGGGATAGACTCAAGTTAAGGAGTGAGGCATTTTGCAGCATCAACTGTTGACACAGTTTGATAACCAACTTCCTTATCAATGCATTCTAATTTTATTTTCGGTGTACTTTTCCTTTGATAGGCACGCACTCTATCAAGCCGGAAATACTCCGTTAGCATTAGTTTGGAAAGACGAGAAGTGTAGTCAATATGTGATTGATACTGACAGTAAAGGGGAAGTTCCCGACAAACAGCAGGTATGTTAAACCATGTCCTTCAGTTTTTTGCTTTACAGAACGCATTCATGTGGAATCTAAACAGCGCGACTTAGTCTGTTATCTGTATCACTATTTGATATTTTCATTTCACTTGCTAACAACTGTACAACGTAATCCCTATACAACCGAACATGTTTAATTTGTCTGCCATAATCTTATTATATTATTTATTATATGTGAAAGAACTAATGTTCAGACCCTTCTTGAAGTGCGCGATTATTGTTAAGTAACAACACCAACTTCCTGCAGGAAGTACAGACTCTTCCAAAGACATGCTGAGTCTAAATGTTATTTAGGATGTAGGATTTGGAAATGAAATTGTTGCCACGCCCATTTGTCTGTTAGCTGTTATTCCCAACATATTTGGCTAATTCATCAGTTCTGGTTTGTTGAATGAACAGGTAGTTCTAGAGCTACAAGATAATGGGAGGCTGACTACGTCCGATGATCCTCCTGTTGAGTTTGGCTGCGTAGATCAGGACTTTGTACAGAAGGTATGCATGTTCAATAGACTAGTAAAATTTGCTTATCAGGAGTTCAGGACTTTGTTGGCTGGGCTAATTTTCTGATGGATTGGTGTCTTAAGTATCTCCCCTCCCAAAATAGAGGATACTTCCTTGAAGTAGAGGCGCTTTTGTTTTAGATGAGCATGCAGACTCCACAATGTTGCTACCTGTCCAGTCTCACGATTGTTAAAATATGAGTAGAAATATGTTATCGAAGTTAATAAATTTCCTAAAAAAGATAAAACCAACTTTGCTCCTACGCGAGGCATTTGTTAATTGTTACCCTGAACTTGTGATTTCTTTCATTTGAAGTAAAAACTTTGATGTCATTTATAAACAACATGGTTACATAAGAAATAGCATGCTTACATAAGATATTAGAACATTGAAGTTTTCTTGTGCCTTTGTACTTTACATTCTAACCTACAGTTAGGCTGTTAATTAGGTGTCAGAATAGTGTCTTGTTATTTTCACTTCTTTTTTGTTTTTTTAAATTTTTTGGATGGAAGGTGAATTACATGCATCCTGTGTAGGCCTAGAGCATAGGATACCAAGCTAAAAAAAATGAGCATAATGCTCAAACAAAACAAAACAAAAAAACAGTTCACTGAAGATTTTTTTTTTTATCTTTTAACCAAACAATCTCTGTGCTTGAGTAGTTTGAATCTTCAAACGGTAATAACTAAAACGAACAGGACATGCTAGCAGATACTCTAATAGTAATTTGTGCGTCACTACTAAAGCATAATCTCCGCAATATACACCACAAACAGAGCACTTACCTTTTTTTCCAGTAACTTGTTACCTTAACTTATCCTTCCTAGCAGTTGCCGTAGGCCCTCTTACCATATAACCACCACAATACATACTCAACAGAGTTAGATACTTAGATTTTAAGCAACTCCTGTGATACAATAGGCTTGAAGATATTTACGGTTTCCGGGGGTCTATAGAATATTATTAGATATCTGTAATCATCTCCTAGGTAATTATGCTTTAGAAAATGCTTAAGGTTGCTATAACATTATGTGAATTTGACCTCTTTGTGTAACTTTTACATTTTTCTCAAAAATGAATAGGGTTTTCATAGTTTGTGCTGGTTTGAAATATAGTATATTGATGAAGTTCATTTGTTCCGAATTTTCCCCTTTTAATGCTTTCTGGTCTTTAAAAATGATTTCATTGATGCTTTCATACTCGTTGCTTAGTGTGGCATATTGTAATAGTTGTCGACTTCATTGTATCATAAATGTTGCGATTCTGACCTCAATATGGTTGCGATTACGGCCTCAATATGGTTGAGTTAACTTTCAAAATCATTACCACTAGGCTATGGTGTGGCTTGTTGCAATGTCCATTGTGATGTTTTCAAGCTTGATTTTGAAAAGTCTCTCAATAGGTCAAGTTTTTTATTTTATTTTTGGTTATTTTTTCATGTGTATTGCTACTGCAGAGCAGTGGACTGGATCCATGCTTCCATCGTACGGTTTTCAAACTTGATTTTGAGAAGTCTACAATAGGGCTTCTCTGTGTCTTTCTTTTTCCCTGGACAAGAGCATGGAGAGGAAAATGCTTAGGCCTATTTTGAGTCTGGAGACGAGGGATTTGATGCTCGTCTAATGCCAGCTTTAGTCCTTAGTTATTGGGAGTGTTGGATTGTGAATGGAGTAAATCATTGTTTGGATGGAACATTGGAAGAAAAGTGGAGGTTTGGAGGATATAGTAGGGGTATTTTCCTCCCATGTTTTTAGTATGTTGGACCGATTTGTCTCTCTCTAGGAGGCGGCTGATACTTGGGAGGGGGTTTCAGTCTTTTAGGTTAATGTTGTTCGAAGAATTTGGAGGAAGTTGTAAATTTGTAACTTGGTGGGTTTTGGTCCTTCACTTTATGATATGCTAATGTTATCGTAAATAAGTGTTTTTGACTGAGTTTTGCCAGTGTGCCATGTGCTCGTCTTTATCCTCTGACCTGTCTGCTATGTCTTGGGTGATTGTTGGTTAATATGACGTTTGTTAATCTGTCTGCTCTGACCTGTCTGCTCTGTCTTCGGTGATTGTTGGTTAATATGACCTTTGTTAATCTGATTGCAGTTGGGGTTACGTCCTGGTGATCTTCTGCGATTTGCAATCAATGATGGAGGGTTGAATTTGGTGGACGGAAAACTTGAAAAGGCTGATTTACTATATCAAGATAAGCCCAATCGTGGCCGTGCCTTTGCTGATAGTTACTCTAAGGTCTGTCAGCAGTAAAAGTTACATCCTCATTACAGGGATAACTGATAAGTGATAAGTCTATAATCTTTTTGTCCTTCTGAATATATATTATTACATTGCCATCCTATTTGTTATCCCTTTTAATTTTGGTAGTCAAGTGTTGTCAACTTTGATCATTAAAAGCTCCAAATACGAGATACGATGTTGTGCGATATCGTATCTCCACAAATTTGCTTGGAAAATGTTGTAGATAGTACACTGTGAGAACTTATCGGTCAAAGGTGATTGATCATGAAAGTCGGATAATCATTATAGATGGGACGAAGTGTATGATTACAATCGTGCTGTTTACACCCTGTCTAACTGTTTGCAGGTTATTTTCCAATATATGGCTCGGAATTCTCTTCTTAAGATTGATGATCTAGTTGGATCCATCAACTCGGTATCGGACCAAGACCAAGAAACCCCTGATATTGAGATGACATGCTGATGAAATTCCTACAAATCGGCGGTTATTAATTTTGTCCAGGCCAAAAGAAATTTCACCTGTCAGTTGGCACAAAATAGTTACTGTTAGGAAAGATGCTGGCGTCGGACTTGTCGGCGTTCCATCCCTAGACGTGGTTCACTTTCGGCTTATGTGTTCGTTGGACACTGATCGGTATCATGTTGGACAGGCATGTTGAAGATTAGACCATAGGTGTGTTTTCGCTCTCTGCACGGCTATATCCTACATGTAATGTTCTGTGTTTGTGTATCAGAATTGAGTATTAAGCACAGACAATAACTTTGATATATAAATGGATATGTTTTCCTAAACTTTGTGCTTGGAGTAAACCATAGTTTCCACTGTCGACAACAGTGATTAATCTTCTTCGCCTGCAACAGATTTAGTTTCAAGTGCTCCGTAGATATTCGTTTCTGTTAACCCCAATACCAATGCAAGAGTCTTTATCGTGAATTTTCATATAGATCATTCGGATAGATGACATACTTGCCGCTTTACCACTTAACACTAGTTTTCGAGACTATTGCCCTAAAGATTAGAGGTAGCTAGTATTTGTAAAAGGAGATGAGAGAACTCTTACGAACTTGCAGTATTTCAATATAGACGATATTCTATGGTCAAGAATGTTACAGGAGTATATACGACACGACAGTCAAGCTACAATAAACAAGGACAATCTGCACAAAGAACTACATGCCATGACATGATACGGTGAAGGTTGCAACAACTGAAGTTGAGGTCGTCTTGAAATTTCATAGAGTCCATATGCAAAACTGCGTGAAAAGAGTATGAAATGAGGCAACGTCAGGTCATCAGCTTGCATGTTTTGAATCTTATCTGATGTCGAGGTAAGACTTGAAAACAGCCACAAATTTTATGACAAACTGCTCGCATATATTTGTGTACTTCATGATTTTAAGACTGAAATCAAAACCTCAAGTACGCAAAAATTTTAATAGTTGAGAGGGAATATAGCTTACAAGTTACAACAAAAGCAAGACTATCGTGAAGCAACTCTTCAAGGTTCTTCAAATTTTATGCTGATATGTTTCATTTCAGGTTGATGTTTCCTAACCTGCATTCAAAACAGAAACAATTGTTCGACGAGTAAACACTTTGAACCATGATGGAATACTTTCATGACCTCATACTAAATCGCTAAGTCCTAAAAGACCACAGTTAAGATTACCATTCTAAAGCACAAATTATCTTGGGGAATGAAACCAGAGAAAAAAGATCGACATAAGTTCATACGAATTTCAAGTGGGAAAGAATGCTTGCCTTTATACCCGCCAATGACAGTAACTTATGACAAATTATCTTCGGGATTGAAACAAGAGAAAAAAGATCGATATAAGTTCATACGAATTTCAAGTGGGAAAGAATGCTTGCCTTTAAACCCGCCAATGACAGTAACTTATGGGAAGCAATGTAGCATGCATCCGAATTCTCGAGCCTTTTCTCCACAAAATAAATTACTTCCGCAACACCTGACTGCAGAAGATTTACGTAATCAGATTAATAGCTAAGCAACTCATGATACTAAAGATTAGACAGACAACTTGACAAAGAATGCCTTTGACACAACATTTAAATTAAAGTTTGTTTCATGTCCGACAAAAAAGGACAGACATTAGCTTCTCAGTTAACCAGAACTTCAGACATAATTTGGAAAATCACCCATTCAAAGTTTCTTATAGAGACAACAGAGCCATTTATCGCTTCTAAAAGAGCACAATCTTACATTCTCGTGTACACAGGTTTTGCAATGATTAAGTTTCTGTAGAGCCCTTAAGGTCATTGCAGCTTAAATATACGCCATATAGTGATACCATGGAGTATGAACAAAACCCACATTACCTGAATGATTATTTTGGCACATTCGTTGCAAGGAAACATAGTAACGTAAAGTTTCTGCCATAATCAAAGTAAAAAAAAAAAAATAAAAATACAAACAGTTAACTGTGTTAGCCGACACGAATTACTAAGCAGGGAAAATTGCAAAAAGAATATTGGATAGCTAGTCGAATTTCATAACAAGGTACGAAAACAAGAATCCATAAGCAACCTGTCCTGCAGCTGATGCGTGATTTGTGTTCAGAATAGCATTCACTTCAGCATGACAGACATACCTGACACAACGACATTTTAAATAGATAAAAGAGTAATTTGGGGACGCTCAGTACCATCACAAGTTTATGCTCCAAACAAATCAGGTGAATAGCACCAATTAGAGTTGGACAACAGAGAAAATTTGGGGACAAATTTACTTACGGATACTTTGTCTCTAAAGGATCTCCGGATTTGGATTTCTATAATAATGCAAAAACAAAAATTTAGTTAGTTCTCATATGAGTATCTCTCGGTTTTGGCTTAAAATCAACCCACTAACCTTCGCCCAAGGAAGTTTGTCATCAGAACAGCCTCGAGGGAATCCATTGTAGCCGATGCCTAAGTGAAGAGTAATACATTAACTACAGAAATACAGATAGTAGATATTGCAACATAAATAAGTGTACCATAATCTTACCAAGTATGACACCGTTTTGGCTGACCAAACAAGCACCAACCTAGAGTAATGATTAAATCATTAGCTATATTTCAACGTATCTGAATATTAATTTTTAAAGAGTGAACTTATGTGCCTAAATTTAATTTTGGTTTTTGAAGATCATACATTTAAACATCAAGTATACCACAATTCTGGCTGTCCAAACAAGCGCCAACCTACCAAGCATTATTAACCTAGATAATGTCAGAACCAACTCAACCAAAAGCTTAAGCTGATGGTTGTAGGCCATTATATACTCTAACACGTCCCCTCGCGAGAATGCCCTTTGGGCTTGCAGCGTGAACGCAACTACAAGCCCGCCTACCTGGTGCGAAATATACCACTTTGAAAGTGAAGGGTTGGTGAAATTCGAACTCGTGATATTTGGTCACAGCCTCACAGGCTCTGATACCATGTCAAGAACCAACTCAACCAAAAGTTTAAGCTGATGGTTGTAGGCCCACGATCGATTATATACTCTAATCGATAACTCATTGAACAGACACATTTGCACCAGTAGACATGGCATTTCATGACTCCAAGTACAAATAATAAATGAGCCAACTTGAATTCCATATTTCACTGTCGATCGCAACGCAGAGAAAACTGTCCAGATATTCCATTTGGATTATTTCAATTCCGTGTTAACATCTTCCCATATTCGACCAGATTCAGTTAGGATGCATACATGGATCTTCTATAGTTTAAGTTTAATACAAAAGATCTATGAATATGAGTTTCTTTATTGGACTACACTAGAATGCTGCAAAATCGCGTAACCACTCAACATTTTAACCAAAACTACAACAACTTGTATTCTGCATTCTCATATTTTAGCCCTTATTAGATGATACATGAATTTCCCTAATATCTATTGCTCTTTATAACCGACAATATTGTTATGAATAAAATTCAACATGAATCTATATGTTTGAGAGGAAGAAAAGGTCATTTGAGGAGACTTTACAGACCTTAGTTATACAAATTCGGGTTGGAATCGGCTCAATTCCATCCTAATTTCCATCGTAGTTCAAATTATGGGTTTTGCAAATTCTAAGCACATAGAACTATAGAAGTGATGTGAATTCCGTTTTTCATCTTTTTTTTTTTTATCAATTTCAACTTCAAAGTCACCAAACATTGAGGAATTGAATTTTGAAATGAATTGCATTTCATAATCTAAAATTTAAGTCTATCATTCCAAATCAATTACAAGAACTCAAACACAACCTAAACCGAATTCAACAAAATCATACATTTTCAGTAGCAAGAAATTGGGAATAAACCTGACGATTCGGATCTTTAGAGCGTTGCGCCGACAAAAAAGCAATCGCCATAAAATAATCATCCCAAGAGATATACCTAAAACCAAAAAAAAAAAAAAAAAAAAAAAAAACACAACTCAGAATTCAATTTCCACTTCAAATGAACGAATCGAAACCTAAGAAATTCAATCGAACACGAAAATCGAGGTACCCTTGACGCTTGGAAGAATCGAAGGGAGAAGGTTTTGGGGAGGAATGATTAAGAGGAACAACAACATTTGATTTGGAGTGTTTATTAGGGTTGTGTTTGAAGAAAAAGAAGCGGATAACCACGGCGGAAGCGAGGGCGCCGGCGAGAGCGGCGGAGGAGAGTAGAGATATGTCGCGCGTGTTCATGACGCGCCACCGAGAGGACTGGTTGAGTAAAAGGAGAAGATGAATTGAATGGAATTGAATTGAATTGGCGGTAAAATTATATGGTGAAGGTTTTAAAGAGGCGGGAAGTGTTTTTTGGTGTTGGCGCCAGACAAGAATGGAAGGACAAGTGTGACGTAGATGTGCCACAAGCCACAACGGCCACGAGGCCACAAGTCAATCCAACACCTAGAAATTTCGACTACATTAGTCGTAACAACATTTTTATTATATTGTTTTGTCTTAAATTTCTTGTAATTATTAAGAATTAAAGATTAGAGAAAGGAAGTTATGTTATTGTATATTTCAGCTTTGAGTTTTACTCTATTTATAATACAAAAATAACTGTACATAAACTATTTCTAGGGATGGAAGTTTGCGTATTTTTAGGCAGAAATCCGGGATGGTGAAATTTTCACCTTATCACCATGAATTCTTAACATTCCCCTTTTAAAATCCATTCATCATCTTTACCATGAATTACATATAAAAGTTTGATGAATACGGGCTCATTAAAAACCTTGTTAGGAAAACCCATTGGGATAAAACCTAAGCAAAGGAAAAAAGAGTCCAGTGTGTACAGTACTCCCCTTGATCTTAACATTTGTCTTTGAGATGGCGCATTCCGATTTTTCGCACGAGTTCTTGGAACTGTTTTGATGGTAATGACTTAGTGAATAAGTCTGCTAGATTATCATTTGATCGAACTTGTTGGATGTTAATTGTTCTTTGCTCTGTAGATCATGTGTGAAGAAGAATTTTGGTGTTATATGTTTTGTTTTATCTCCTTTGATGTAGCCTTCCTTAACCTGATTGATGCATGCTGTGTTGTCTTCATATATCAATGTCGACTGGTCTGTTGAAATGATGTTACATTCCTTTTGAATGTAAAGCGTCATAGATCGTAGCCATACGCACTCTCTAGCGGTCTCGTAAAGAGCAATTAATTCAGCATGGTTTGATGACGTTGCGGTTAAGGTTTGCTTTGTTAATTTCCAGGATATAGTCAGATTCTCCAAATGTAAAAACATAACCCGTTTGAGATTTTGCCTTGTGTGGGTCTGATAGATATCCTGCATCTGCATATCCAATGAGGGTTGTGTTTTTCTTTCTTGGATAAAATAATCCTAAGTCTATTATTCCTTGAATGTATCTTAGGAGATGTTTTATTCCGTTCCAGTGTCTTTTTGTTGGAGATGTGAGGATACCGGATCGGGATCCCTTCTCGACGCCCCGCGCGCGCCCGCCCTCGTGAAATGGGGCGGAATGCACGACGCGGGAAAATAATGTGAAAGAGCGGCGCGTAGAAGCGCGCTCTGCGGGTCTTGCTCGATTTGCTATGGGGGATGTCATTGCGTAATTTGTTTAAAGCATTTTAAAGAAATATTGAAAAATCATTTAAAAGCCGTTTTCGGAGTCGCCACCAAATTATGAGGGAATTTGGACCCATTCAGCGCGTCTTGGACTCGAAGACGCGAATATTAGAGTTCAAGGTGCGTCGATACCTATCCGTCTAAGGCAATTCTGAAACCAGAGCGGATTCGGGGTGAGGGTACTCTCCGAAAGTTTGTCAAAATACGTTATGAAAAACTGTAATCGAAAAGCCTACGTAAAAGTAGCCTTTACTAGCTTGAAAACAGTGTAAAATTCGATGTTTGAGCAAATGCAGACCGCTACGTACAAGTGCGATATGTGACTCGATAAATATGCGTAAAAGCAAATGTATACGTCAAAGTTATGACGGGTTGCTATAGGAAATGTGCACAAAACGATAATTCATTGTTTGAATAATCATTTAAATACTATTTTTCGACTCATGTGTATGTAAAAATTTGTTTAAAACCCTCAGTTTTGCATGCTTTAAGACTAATGAAGACAGTACAAGTTTTGTCGAAATCATGCTTAGTCGTTTAATGCGTAAATGAGAATTTGCATAATGTAAAGTGGTGTCCGTTTGTTCATTGTTAATTGTGTCGTTGCTTATGCGATATTGGCGAGGTTTAAGACGGATTAGATATCCGAATCGCTACAACCGTATTACGAATACGGATTCGCAATGCCAATACCGGGTCGGGTCAGGAACCCGTATGAGTCGAGTCGAGTGTGGATGTATAGATAGAGAAGAGAGTGATGATAATTCATGCTTTGAAATGATCGAATAAGGGGTGTATTTATAGGGATTTCGAGCCGCCAAAGTGCAGAACAAAGCAAAAATCGCCAGTTAACTGGCGATTTAATGGAAAATCGCCAGTTGACAGGCAATTTTTGTTGGTTTTTGTGACGTGTTTTGGCTTGCGTATGCGCTTACGTACATGAGTATGGGTGTGTTTCGTGTTGCAGGTTTATGTTTGTTGGTTGTTGACTTTAGGGGCCGGGAATCAACTTGATTTCTCGGCTCCGTTTTCGTGTTTCGTGTTTCGGTTTTTCGTCGTGTTTTTCGATTTTGGCTCGAAATAAAATAATATTGTAATATATTATTTTACGACGCTGTGAGATTTTGTTTTGTAAGAATGTGACTCGGGACGCGCTTTGGTCCGTTTCGAGTGCTTGGGCCTTTTTGTGTGTTTTTCGGGTCTCGGGCCGAAAAGTGTTTTTGTTTTGTATTGAATTGTTTTTGTGAAATGTGTTTAGACGTGAGCTCGGCTTGAGCGTCTTACGCCTCGGGAGGCGTGCTCGGGTGTTTTTGTGGGCTTTTCTTGTGTGGAAAAAGGCTTGTTTTTGTGTTGGGTCGGCTTAAATAAAATGACTAAACAAATACTCATTTTACACGACATGCAAATAAATCATTTATGCGTTAAACGACTTAAAATGTTTTCGACAAAATGTACCGTTTTGACATTACGTTAAAAACATGCTTTTTGTGAAAAGTCCATTTCATCACAGGGTTTGTATTTGGGGGGTACGGATACGGGTATCTACAGAGCCCCCAGTTTGACTGAGCTTGGACTAAAGCGCTAGTCAAACTTAATGATAGTATCCGGACCATTACAGTCTCGATACCACCTGGCGGCGCTAAGCATGTGTCTCGAGGGAGAGACGAGGACTTAGTGCCGGGAAATGCGGGGCGGGACAACATGTTTTAGGACATGACGGTCCGCGCATGTTTAAAGGCGTGCCTGCCTGTTGACGTCTGGTGTCTTTGAGCCGTCTGCTGATGTCGGATGCTTCTTTGATGGCGCTTTGTAGTCTAGCCGAACTTTGTGTTGTGTGAACGCTCGCTCGTGTGCTTGTGATTGTGCTCATGTATGAGTGATTGTGTTCATGTATGAGTGCTTGTGTTCATGTATGAGTGCTTGTGTTTTGATATTATCTCGTAAAGAGAGTAATGCTTGGATGTATGATTTGCGAAAGAGGGTGCGTGGTTACGTGTTTAACTCGTAAGGGAGTGTACGTGTTTGACTAGTAATTGAGTGTTTATGCCTTGGTGCTCATGTGTAAGTGCTCGATGTTTGGCTCGTAAAAGTGCGTAGTTGCTTTTGACTCGTAAAAGAGTGTATTTGTTTGAGAATTATACGTATTCGATTCGTGAGGAGTGTACGTATTTTGGATTTTTGACTCGTAAAGAGTGTATGGTGGTTTAGTTGTTTGACTCGTAAAGAGTGTTAATGTGCTTTTGTGTTTGACTCGTAAAAGTGGCATGTGTTTGTGTTTGACTCGTAAAGAGGCATGCGTTTAAGGTGTTTGACTCGTAAAAAGAGTGCAGCGTTTAAGGTGTTTGACTCGTAAAAGAGGTCTGTGTTTAAGGTGTTTGACTCGTTAAAGAGGCTCGTGTTTGGTGTTTGACTCGTAAAAAGAGGTTTGTGTTTGGCTGTTGACTCGCAAAAGAGGCACGCATTTGGTGTTTGACTCGTAAAAGAGGCATGTGTTTAGATTGTTTGACTCGTGAAAGACTCATGCGCTTGTGTTTGACTCGTAAAAGAGTGTAGATGTATCTTAGGTGTTTGACTCGTAGAAGAGTGTAGATGTGTAGATGTTTGGCTTGTAAGTGAATGTATGTGTTCAGGTGTTTAAGAGAATGTTTGTGTTAAGGTGTGTATGTGTTTAGGTGTTTCACTTGTAAAAAGTGTAAATGCTTAGGTGCTTGATTTGTTTTCGATGAGTATGTGCTTGTTTCCGACTCGTGGAGGAGTGTCACTGACTCGTATAAGAGTGTTTTGATCTATGAAGGGGCATTTTGTCTTGATTTGTAAAGAGTGTATTCGTTGTTGGCTCGTAAAGAGTGTATGTGTTTTGATTTGTGAAGAGTATTTTTGTTTTGACTCGTGAAGAGTGTATATTTGTCTTGACTCGTGAAGAGTGTATATTTGTCTTGACTCGTGAAGAGTGTTGTGATTTGACTTGCAAAGAGTATATTGTCTTGACTTGTGGAGAGTGTATGTTGCTTTGACTCGTGAAAGAGTGCATGCGCTTTGTCTCGTAACAAGTGTTTGTGTTGACTCGTAAAGAGTGTAAAGAGTGTATACGTTTAGACTCGTGAAAGAGTGTTTGTGATTTGACTCGTAAAGAGTGTATATGATTGGCTCATGTTTCTAAGCGTTCTTGATTATGCTTTACGTTTGAATTTCAAGTGCTTGATCCTGTTGTCGAGTGCTTGTGTTTATGTCTTGAGATGCGTGTTTTTCTCGTGTTGGAGTGTTCAGTTGTTTCTGCAATTATGCTAGTGCTTATGTTTGTGTTTGTGTTTGTGCTTTACGCTGGTTTTGAAGGTGATGCATAACCTTTTTTGCATGAGGTAGTTTTAAGGTATTGATAAACCATTTTTACGTGAGGCAGTTTTAGGTGTTGCAAAACCGTTTTTACGTGAGGCAGTTTGAGGTGTTGCTAAACCATTTTTTGCGTGAGGCAGCTTGAGGTGTTGCTAAACCGTTTTTGCGTATGGCAGTTTGAGGTGTTGCTAAACCGTTTTTGCGTGAGGCAATTTGAGGTGTTGCTAAACCGTTTTTGCGTGAGGCGACTTGTTCGTGTTGTAGCGTGATTGTGTGTTGCGTTTATGTTATGTTGATTTGTGCTATCATGTGTATAGTTTGTCTTGCCTTCGGGAGAAATTTGAGCTGAACCTAGTTTTGAATTAGTTCTGCTAGTGCTTTTTGCTAGATGTCTTGCCGTGGAGAGAGCTTGTTTTCTCGTTTGAACCTCATGTTTGGGATTTGCCTTTTGATGCTCGCGTTCTGTTGCTTTTTAAAGTGCATGTGCGCATTTGTGTCTAATTGTGAAGTGTGCGTAACGAGCTTTTGCTGAGGTTTGTTGCTATGTTTGTCATGGGTGCTGCAGCTCGTGTTGTTGCTTCGTGCACATCTGTTAGCGGTGTTATGTATGTATGAGGTTGTGTATAATCGGACTTGGATGTATGTGTTGCTATATGTGATGTTTGGGACGTGTGACTTGTTGTGGTTGCTTATTGTTTTGTAGGCGTATGTCTGCTTTGGAGGTAGTTGTTAGTGTTTTTGTTCTGAGTTTTGTGTTGTAAATCCGCTTGGGATGTGTGCTAGGACGCATCCTCATGAGAAGGGAATGTTTTTGCGTGTTGTATTTTGGTGGCTCGAATCTTGCTGGTATTTTGCGTGCTTGTGTGTGAACAAGGTTATCAGCGGTCTGTGGGGTACGCTTGAACCGTGAATGTTCGTGCTGTGTGGAGGAAAAACTTTGTGGTTTTGCTTTTAAAGTTAGCCCCCAATTTGAGTTAGTTTTTGATGTTAAAACGTTAGTCAAACTTGCGATGTTTGCTTCAAAAGTTAGCCCCCAGTTTGAGTTAGTTTTTTGATGTTAAAACGTTAGTCAAACTTGCGATGTTTGCTTCAAAAGTTAGCCCCCAGTTTGAGTTAGTTTTTGATGTTAAAACGTTAATCAAACTTGTAGTAGCTGCGTGTGTGTCTTTGCTTTTGAATGCAGCCCGTGGATTGGGCTGTATTCCTGCTTTTTGATTTTGCTTTTGTGTTTTGTTGTTGTTTGTGTATTGTTTTGCGTTGCAAGGTGTTTTTGATATCTTTTGAGAAAATGTTGTGTCGACTGTGCCCTTGACTAAATTTAGCTTTTGAGCCTGTAGTTTTTGTGTTGACTATGCCTTTGACCCTGTAGGTTTCAGGCGTGTCGTTTTTTTTGCTGACTATGCCTTTGACTTTTTAAGTTTTAGGCGTGTCATTATTGTGTTGAACGTCGTAAAGACGTCTACGTGTATGAACGCTTATGGAATTAAACCGGTATAGTTTTGGTTGTATTTAAGAGGCATGCCACCCCGTACGTGCATGTTTAAGGACATGTCTGTCCGTCGTACATGTTTAAGGACATGTCGGTCCGTTGTGCAAGCTCCTGTTTGGATGATAGTTGCGAGATTTTTGTGTAGAGATGTATGGTTGCGGGCCTATTAAGATAGGACTTTTGCTTGTGTGGAGTTTTGGGATGTTCGTGAGAACATCTTTTTGTTGGCCTATTGAAGTAGGGCTTTTGTTTTTGTTGTTGTAGGGTGTTAGTAATGAAAAATTGTTTGTGGGCCTATCGAGATAGGGCTTTTGCTTTTGTTTGTGATAAATATTGGTTTGCTTGTGGGCCTATCGAGGTAGGGCTTTTGCTTTTGTAGTTGTAGGGTGTTCGTGATGAAAATTTGTTTGTGGGCCTATCGAGGTAGGGCTTTTGCTGATCGGTTTGTTTGTGGGCCTATCGAGGTAGGGCTTTTGCTTTTGTAGTTGTAAGGTGTTTGTGATGAACATCGATTTGTTTGTGTGCCTATCGAGCTAGGGCTTTTGCTTTTGTTGCTGTACGGGGTTCGTGATGAATATCGGTTTGTTTGTGTGCATATCGAGGTAGGGCTTTTGTTTTGGGATGTTTGCGAGGAACATCTATTTTGCAGGCCTATCGAGGTAGGGATTTCGTTTTGGGATGTTTGCGAGGAACATCTATTTTGCAGGCCTATCGAGGTAGGGATTTCGCTTTGGGATGTTTGCGAGGAACATCTATTTTGTCGTGTTTGCATGTGATCTAAGGTGAGGTGCTAGCCCCTTGTTTTTGTGGGTGAGTAATCGTATGTCGCGTTTATGGTGCATGGGCTAATTGTTGTTTTTTGTGGGTGAGTATGTGGTGATGTAGGTTTCCCGCTTAGGAAGGGGTTCCTAGCTTAGGCAAGTAGGGGTGTCAATTTAGATATCGTAGGTGTGCTTATGTTTGACGGGGATTTGTGTTTTGCCTTCGTTTTGTAGGTGAGAGGAAAATGCGTTCCGTTGTGTTTGTGAAGCTTGAATGGCTGCGGTTGCGTTGGCGGTTGTGGTTGAAGAGGTGTATCTAGTTGTGTTTTGAGTAGGGTGCTTCGATGGCGCTAGGTAGAGTGTGTCTTGTGCTGTTGTGTGTAGTCGTTGCACTTGGCTGCGTGGATGCTTACTCATGTCATGCTCTTTGTCAACCTTGCCTTTTGCATTGTACCTGCAAGGTTAGTGCTCAAGAAAAGACTATATCTGAAATGTGTTTTTCAAAAAGAGTCGTTCGAAAATGCAAAGTGTTTTTGAAAATGCTTTTGTTCAAAATGTATTAACCGAGTGTTGAGTTAATTTTTGAAAAATGCTTTTGAAAATGATGACGAGCCGTTTGAAAGGCGTGTTGCCTCGTGCATGTTTAAGGGCATCTTGGAAGCCGTGATAGCGTTTGGCGAAAAGTTTTGAAAAGAGCGGTTTGAATGTCGCCAAATTGTTTTTGATGCCAAAATTGCTTGTTGATTAGAAGAGAGTTGACTCGATGTGTGAGTCGATGTTTATGGAATGCTTGGGATGCCGAAAACTTTGAAAGACAAAGACGAATCGTATGCGTGACTCGAGACTCGACGGATGCATGAATTTCACATTTGGGAACACGTGCGTTGTTAGAGCCCCAGTGGTGTTTGCTTGTCTTGATGAGATCTTTATTATTCCTGCAAAACAGAGTTAGACTAAAAAGTAGAGTACTACTCCTAGGTCTAGGACAACTTTGCCTCGACGTATTTGTTTTAGATGCCTCGATAAAGGAACGACTTGCTTTTTGGGTTGTGATTTTGATGTGGACACGTCCTTAGCTTAATGAGCTTTAAACGGAAGAATGTTTTGTGGATTTTTGTAAAAGGGTTGGTTGAGCTCGGGTGAGCGGCCTACGTATCCACGATTGTGGAATCAAACCAGCGTAGTTCGGGTGGTGCATGTTTAAGGGCATGCCGGCCCAAGAGTTGTGTTTGCTTTTTTGTATAAAGTTTGAAAGTGCATGTTTACGGGCATGCCGGCCCGTTGAATTGTGTTTGTTTTTGTAGAGAATTTGAAAGTGCATGTTTAGGGCATCTTGGCCGTAGGATGTATTTGTAAAAGGTGCACGTTTAAGGGCATGCCGGCCCAAGAGTTGTGTTTGTAAAGGGTGCATGTTTAAGGGCATGCCGGCCCGTAGAATTGTGTTTGTAAAAAAGGTGCATGTTTAAGGACATGCCGGTCCGCGAAATGTGTTATGTGTTTAACCTCGAAACATTGCATCCTAAGGGTAGGTTCTCCTTAGTTGATCTAGGCCGCTTGTTGGTTCTGCCGAGTCTTCGATTTGGAAATTCAAAGACTATGTCACTTGTTTGTGGGCTTCAATGCTTCTTGCCTTTTGCTTATTTCGCCACTTGCTAGAGGGCTTTTTAGGCTTTCTTGCTTTGACCCTTGCTTCAGAGCTTTGAGACTCTTTTTTTTTTCTTTTTGTGTTTTTGCTTTGTCTCTTGCTTCAGAGCTTCGAGACATTGTTGACTTCTGTTTTTGCTTTTCATTTTTTCCTTGCTTTTGTTTTCTCGTTTGTATTCGAGAATATGTCACGCCCTTTGCGGCCTGGGCTTGTGGTTCGACTTTGCTAGACCTTGCGGTTCGGTGGTCGCTTGTGATCGTATGTCTATCACGCCAGACGCCTCTGACAAGTTCGTTTGCTTATTAGGCACGCGATCGAGTACGCGGAGGGCGATCCAGGAATACTCGTACTTCTGGTCATGATCAAATTCATGATCACTGTGGAGCTCCAAATTAATGGATCCTCCTCCAAAAGCAGTGGAGTAGTAGATCCCAAGTTGACTACCGGACCTTAGGTGTTTAGTCGTCGGAAGCCTTTTTGTTTTTGTGTCTTGTATTGTTGTTGTCTTTGACCTTTGTATCCGGTCCAGACCTCCTTCGGATGACTATTCCTAGGATGCAATGTATGTCGGTGTAGAATGATTTTTGTGTAAGAAAAAAAAGCTGAGTTGAGGGCAAACCTGTTCCTTTATCGATTTGTTAAAATGTCGTACGTCAAAGACTCGATTGTCCTAGACTGACAGAGATTGACTCGATGCTTAAGACTCGACCCGTATTGAAAACATTGCAAGCTGCTTAATGTGGTCCGCGAGACCGTCGTTGGTGTCTTGATGGATGCTTTACTGGATGGTCGAGACGTGCATGTCATAAATGTGGTTGATGCTTGCGTCGATACTCGGTTCACGTATACGTAGATTCGACTTTGATCTTACAAAAGTTTTGTTTTTGACAAAAGCGGGATGCTTTGTTGAGCGGAAATGCGTGGTCACATTTTGGCTCGATGCAAAAGATGTTTTGGGATCGAATCCGATAAGCCCGTGTTAACCGTGTGTCGTTATGGGCTTGTCGTTGGATTGCAATGAAGACGTGAGTCAATTCGGAGTAGCGATAGGCTATTGAATCGTGGATGTTTGAAAATGCGATGAAGACGGTTATGCTTGTTTTCGTGCATCTTGTTGAAGAAGGGTTAGATTGAAGCGAGTATGAGCTATTTGGTCTAACCGTGAGGAAACCGTGGGATGATGCTAGTTCATTCCCGGGTTTGTGGGGTTTCGTGAAAGAGAGATGTTTGGATTAAAATGGCGGTAGGCCATTTGAACCGTAGATTTCGAAAAATGCTTATTTCGAAAGAGATGTTAAAAGGCCGTGAGCCGCTTGATTTTGCTTTCGAGAAGAGGTCCTGTGGATACCCATATCCGTACCCTCCCGCACTAAACCCTGTGATGTAACACGGACTTTTATTACGCATGCTTTAACGTTGACTTGAACGGTTCTAAACTATGTCGAATTCATTTTGAGTCGTTTTGAAATGTTAAAATGATTTAGGTCGCTTCACATCGCATTTAAATAAACGTTCATTTTGTCCATTTGGAGTCTAGCTAGGTCCTTGTCCTGCTTCATTTGGCATGAGCTTCGCATTTGCACTACAATTAGCCCTTTTACATTAACAAGGTCTAATTCAGCATTCCTAAATCCCTAAATTTAGGCCCGGCGGCTAGATCTTCCCTTTAGCCTCCTCTTACACAAAATACAGCCTCACGTCTTACCTTATTTAACAAAATCTATGCAAATACACCCTTTTCATTTTTCCGGGTCTCGGGCCCGAAACCGAGCCCAAACCCAGCCTTTGGCCCGCACTGCAAAGCCCTGAACATCAAAATATCTCAGAAATATCCTAGGCCTTTTCCTTGACGTACAAGCAAGGATTACACTAAATCTTTTCGAGATATAATCAAACCGGAACTAGGAAACTACGCAAAAAACCACACCTTCAAACCGCATAGTCTTATGCAGTTTGGGGTGGCAACCACATAAGCCTATGCGGTTTGCCTGGGCAACCGCATAAGGCTATGCGGTTTCCTGGCTTGTTTTTATCCCCGGATTTCTTAATTTTTCCGAGGTTTTTAGTATATATACACCCCTATACCTGACCTCGAAAAAGACAATTCACAACCAGTTTTCACAGCAAACACACTACAAAACTCTCTCAAAGTCTCAAGCACTCAAATCCTTGAGTTCAACACACCATCCCGTGTTAAATTCACCCTCCTTTTAAGTTCAAGAAGCGAAGCTCTGCCCAGATCTGAAGCGTCAGGACAAGGTAGGTACCGATCCACTTGGATCAAAACTTTTTCTTATTTTCTATTGACTAACGAAGGGGACTACACTCTAGCCCCCCCCCCGGCTTTGGCACCCAGCGCGCTTGCACTCCAAGTGTTCTATTTACTTCGGGTACACTCCATATCCGATGACACGCCAAAGTCGCATAAGCAACCGACCCTTATAAAATAAACCAATGGACAATTGAATTTTATTTTATTTGCATGCATCTTGCACCTTCTTATTTTGCATTAAAATCAACTTAAACAATGAATTCGACCTTTAACTGAGCCGTATTCGTTAACTAAACTGAGGGTTTTAATCAATCTTTTTGCATTTGCATCTGCATTCTTTTACAAATTTATCGCACTTGTACGTAGCGATAACATTAGCTCAATTATCATCTTACATGGATTGTTCTAGGTCAGTAGAGGCTATTTTTACATAGGCTTTTCTAAAAGGTTTTCATAAATCATTAATTGAATTAACTCTTTTTCTAAAGTACCCTCACCCCGAATCCAATCTGGTTTCACAAGCCTTAGATCTAGGGGTGTCGGCGTGCTCCAAAATCTAGGACATGTCTTTAGGCTTAGGACATGATAGCAGGTTCCTAATTTCCGCGATAATTAGGTGGCGACTCCAAAACAGTTTTAAAGGTTTTTCTAAATTAGTCTTTTTAACTTAATCCGCCTTAAGCAAGGCAGAGTTGGGTCCCGTCTTGATCCAGTTCCACAGTTTGGCGACTCATTTGGGAGATCTTATTTTTAAAACTTAAAACTAGCTTTTTCTTTTTAAAAATAAAGCGGTGAAACTTGAAAGTTTAGAACAATCCAAATATACATATTTGAGCTATGCACATTCGTTTAGAGTCCATTCCTTTTGGAATCTAGGCACCCTTTACACCCTCGAGAGGTGGTTCCAACACGCAGGCTTGTCCACTCGATAAAGCACGTGCGGGACTAACTTTCCTCTCGCCTCCACTGCCAGTAGCGACTATCTTGACCGCCCCAATGCTCCCCTTAGAAAACCTATCGCTCCGGCGTAAGGAAATAAAGGGGTTAAGTATCTGCCAAAGCGTACTCAAGGTAGTTGGAGGTGTACCCGACTGACCCTTTTCACCCTTTTTGAGTCATACGTACAAGTTCGAGGCTATGCACTCCATGTTCTTTTTCAAAACGAGCATTTGCATTCATATCTTCGAAAACTCGCTTAAACTTTTTAAAGATAAATGAACCTAACATCTAACAAAGCTAACACTTTTCAAACAAAACTATCGCGAATTTTTGAAACAAGCTTTCTCAAAAATCTCCTTTTTCACTAACAAGCAAAAACCCGAGCAAGGACTAAAACCCGAGCTCGTGGATTTCATTCCTCTAAGTCACACGGCCTAGACTCCACTTTTAACATCCTCCACTCGACTTGTTAACCACTCTCGAGTCGAATCCATTCTCTTTTACACATCCGAACTCGAGCTCACCTCGGCAAATCACCGATACTAGTTCGACGGGTGCAAAGCAAAATTTTTAACATCGAGACGAGATGTGCGCACACATCCTCGCCTCAAAAGCTTTCCCTAGCAAAAACCTTTTCGAAAATCTCCTTTTTCAAGCTTAAAAGGTCTTTCAAAACAACGACATGAGCTAAAATGAACGCCTAAAATGAACATTAAACCTAGTAGGTCTAACCGAATGCACCTCACACAAACCAATCCATTCTCAACATCCACGGCTCAACTAGCTAACCGCTCTCAAGTCAAACCCCTTTCACCCACCTAGGCTCGAGCCCTTAACGATGAACCGTTAAATGGGCCCGACAAAGCTAACATCTTTAACATCGAGACGGGACGTGCGCACGCGTCCTCGCCTCAAAAACTTCCTTTAGCTAAAACCTTTTCGAGAACCTCCTTTTTCAAAACATAAAAGGTCTTTCTAAACAAAGAAATAAGCTAAAAATGAATGCTTAGAGTGATCGTGAGTCTAGTGGGTCGAGTCGTGTCACTAATATACGAAGTGAAATATAGGTCTCAGCTGGATACTCGCCGTACCAAGAATCACATAGTCATCCCCTACAAGAAACGAACCTACACCCGCAAAATGGCCAGCAATGACGAAGTTAACGCACTCCGTAACCAAGTCACAAAGCTGACTGACGACCTCGAACGCCTGCTAAATCACCACAAAAACGAGATAAGGCGTTTGGAACAACGTATCAAGGACAAGACCGACAAGCACGTCTCCATCCACACACTCGAGGCCCTTAGCCAACACGACAATGAAGGCTTCACCGAGTATCTCTCTCGATGGAAAAAGCTAAGCGCCAATTCCAAATCGCCTCGCGTGAGGGCGAACTTGTGCCTAAGTTCATAAACAACTGCGACCGTGTATCAATTATACATGCGATGCAAAGAACATCCAAGACTTGAACAACTCATCGGGGTCGGCGCTCAGTTGAAGGCGATCTTAAGGCCAAACACGATGGCGGATACACCGCCATACCTACCAAGATAACTCACCAAAATCTCGTCGCGCGACCAAGAGTCAGGAAAACTACAATGGGCGGCCTTGACGCATCTGCAACCAAAAGCTACGGAGCTTCATGCCTTACACTAAGGCATTCCATAGGTTGGTTGAAAACAACTACCTCTGACCGATCGGGCCTACTAGCGAGCCGCTCAAGACAAAAAGCCAAAACTTTGGAACCCAAACGCCATCGTGCATACCACGAGGCAAAGGCCACGACACGTAAAATCGCTTCAAATCAAGCACGCTATCCAAGATCTCATCGACCAAGGAAAGCTCGACAAACCGCTCTCAAACGCGTTCAGCGACGCCAACCCTTTCGCCGACCACACAATCTTCGTGGGATCACTTCCCATTATGAACTACTCCAACAATATCAAACCGAGCGACAATCAAATCATTGACGCTCCGTTCAACGATAAAGGGGACGAATGGCCTATGTCCAACCAAGCCACGGTCCAAGATGACGAAAGGATTAAACCCAAATCATCCGACAAAGATCACCCTCCATATAACCCCACGATCTTCACAGGATCACTTCCTCCCATAGATCACTCAGACTTTGTCATGCCCGAAAACAACTCAACCCCTAACGCAGACATTGGGAATGGCGGCGTGCGAGGATGCGCCTATAAAATGCAAACCATCACGACTTAAAAGGAAGATGGCGAGAACGGAGGCGTTGGTAAACGCAAAGAAGAAGAAATCCTCTTACGATCTAATCCTTTAGGTGTCGCGTCACCCGTCGACACAACTTCTAGTTTTAGCTTAGACTTTTTGTGATTTGTCAAACAATTCTTCTTTAATGAATAATACGAATAAGTTTGCTTATGTCTCGTCTCAAGCTAAAAACAAATAAACAATGAACAACAAACAAAAATTAAACAAATCAATCAAACAACACAACATAAAAATCCGTGCGATAAAAATGAACTAACGAATGAACAATCGTTAATTAAACACATTGCAAACATCGTGAGCAACCCAACACAAACCCCACTTTCCCTAAGCCTTTGAAAACATAAATGGATTAAATAACCCACGGTTATCCTAACCCATTTATCGCATGCTTTTTCACAAAGCATAACCCAAGAATTTGGACACATTCTTGGTGAGTCTTTCAAAGCGAACTCACGGCCCTTGGCCTTTTCGAACCTTTCTAAACAAAATCTTTTCAAACAACTCATTGTCGAACCAGCCCAGTAAGTAGCATCCCTCGCTATATACCCAAGGATGGCCAAGCCCAATCTTGTGGATTCTAACATCGGATCGAATGGCTCAAACCACCTCGATCCATTTCTCGCTGACAAAATCCATGTGGACGAGCAAACTCGTCCTCATCGCATTGTGACACCTTCGACTCAAATAGATTAAACGCCATTTCGAGCATCCACCAATAGGATCTTAGCAACACACACCGTTAACATAAACTTCTAGCCTTCTAGCTTTCTAGCACCAAACATCGCCGAGCATGAAACGTTTTAAAACATTTCTAGCTCAAAATCGGCTGCATGACTCGCGGTCATCACAACCCCTTTTATCACAAAACTCTTTTCAAACCCGAGAATGTCAGCCCATTCTCGAGGAATTTCACAAAAAAAAAAATCGAATGGCTTAAGGCTTTTTCTTTCAATATAAGCATTTTTCGAAGGTTTTCACTAGCCCAAAATCTTCTAGGATCAGGCATTCCACTTTTCGCAAAAGCGCAAAACCCGAGAATGTGCAAACTTCGATCCACGAGGACTTTTGGTGACGGACCAAGTGGCTCTAGCCGCTTCGGTTTAACTCTTCCTTAAGTAAATGCATGAAAACGGGCACTACCGTTTCCATCGCATTTTCGAAGCACCCTCGGTTCAAGTAGCTCATCACTACCTTGAATCATCTCTTGCACAGAGTCGAAGTGTGACAACACATTGCAACTCGAAACGCCCTTTTCACTTTCACCAAAACAAAATCATTTCAAAGACAAGACGAACCAAAGTATGCGTTAATCGAGTCTCGGCACCAAGGGCATCGACGTGCACCCACGGCACGTACATCATGAATCAACTGACAAGGCGTCCACTCAAGCACCATCGACGATCTGGCGGATCTCCTCAAGCATTTCGAGTCTTTTAAATACGGGTCGAGTTTTTAAGCATCGAGTCAATCTCCGTCAGTCTGGGATAATCGAGTATTCGACGTACGACATTTTAACAAATCGATAAGGGAATAAGTTTGCCTACAACCCAGTTTCCTTTTCACTCACAAAAAAAACATTTTGCACCGATATACATTGCATCCTAGGAGTAGCTATCCGAAGGAGGTCTAGGCCGGGTACGAAGGTCCAAGTCAACATCAAGTACAAGACAAAACTGTTTGGTTTTCGGCGACTAGACACTTAAGGTTCACTAGTCTGCCTGTGGTCTACTACTCCGCTGCTTTTGGAGGAGGATCCATTAATTTGGAGCTCCACAGTGGTCATGAATTTGATCGCGACCAAAAATGCAGTATTCTGGATCGCCCTCAGCGTACTCGATCGCGTGCCTAATAAGCAAGCGAACTTGTTAAAGGAGCGGCGTGATAGACACACGATCACGGTGACCACCGAACGCGAGTTTAGCAAGGTCAGAGCTCAGAACCCAAGCCATACAGGCGTGAGATATTCTCAAACCAAGCGGGAATACAAGGTACAAAGATCAAAACCAAAGTCACCAAAAGGAAAAATCTCAAAGCTCAGAATCGAGGGTAAAACAATCAAGCAAAAGCTCAAGAAGTGAAAAACAATCAAGCAAAAGCTCAAGAAGTCAAAAGCTTAAGAAGTCAAAAGCTTAGAAGTCAACAAGCTTAGAAATCAATAAGCGAGGGGCCAAAGCCCCAAAGGCAAGAAGTACCGAAGCTCAGAAACGAGTGACCAGGTCCTTGAAATTCCAAATTGAAGACACAACATAAGTGGCAAGCAACCAGCATAGATAAACTAAGGAGAACCCAACCTTAGGATGCAATGTATCAAGGTCAAACAAATAAACACCCTTTTGGACCAGCGGGTCCTTAAACACGCACCTTTCCACATAAACACCTCCTTACCAAAACAAACACATCCTTTTCGAACTACGCTAGGTTTGATTCCGTACCCACGGATATGTAGGCCGCTCACTTGAGCTCAACCAACCCTTTTACACAAAACATCCCTATGTCTAAAGCTTCCAAAGTCAAGGACATCCTCACAAAAATCCACAAAAATCCACAAAAATTCATGGCAAACTGTTTCTTTATCGAGGCGTTAAAACGACTACGTCGAGACAAAGTTGTGCTAGACCTAGGAGTAGTACTCTGCTTTTTCGTCTAACCTTGTTCGTTTTGCAGGAATAACAGCATGCCATTGAAGCAACCATGAGTCGCCAAGCCGGGGGCTTCACCGATGCACGTGTCACAGTCACTTACATCCCTATCAATGTCGAGTCTTGAGTCACGCATACGATTCGTCTTTTGTTTTTCAAACTTTTCGGCATTTTAAGCATCCCATTGACTCGGATATCGAGTCAACCCTCTTTCAATCAAACAATTTAGCGACATTTAAACCGCTCATTTCCAAACTTTTCAGTTCTGGAAACGCTCCCACACGCCGATACACTAATTTTAAACACGCTTTTTCAAACATCCACCCTCAAAATTAGCTAATCACCTTTCAAAATTAACTCAACACTTGAGTTAATATAAAAACACTTTTGCACTTCACTTTTGCAAAAAGACACCCTTTCGCACAATCAAAATGTATCTTTCGAAAATGCATCTCAAATTCTTGAAATGCATCTCGAACCTTCGAAGTCTAAGCTTTTCCAAAAATTTAACTCGGCACTCGAGCTAATACATTTTGAGTAACATCATTCTTCGAATTTAACTCACCACTCGAGTTAACACATTTTGAGCGAAAACTCTATCGAACTCTGTGGGTTTGATTCCACATTCATGGATACGTAGGTAGCTTACGCAAAGCACAACCGAATCTAGCACTACATCCCACTCCGTGTTGTCATGAGATTACCCCGAATTCTCATCCTCGACAACTGGGGGCTTTTCAACCTTTGAACTCAAATGACCCTCCACGGTCTTCACAACTCTAGTTTAAAGCTCACGACGTCAAAACACCCTTTCATCTGGCACAAAGCCTTACAACCGACCATACAAGCGTTCATTTTAAAGCTCATTTAAACAACTAAAATGAATCTTTCACAAAAATGATTTTTCAACAAAAACATCTTAATCCAAACATCCCAATCGGGAATCATTTCACTTTGAAATCCAAGCCTACTAACTATACAGGCCCACGAAAGCACAACACAGCACGGAAGCGAAAGACGACAAAAATCAACTACAAGCTCAAGCCAAGCTACAACAAACGGTCATGTAATGATGGATTCACACAATCCTTATTACACAAGTTCACCAGGACAACTAAGGGCGAAGACGACGGTAATCCAAACACCATGCTCTACACTTTGACTCAGTTTTCATCCAAAACTTAGTCAAACTCGAGGGGGTTATCCAAAAACTCCTGCTACCAAGGCACATCCTGCACCCCACTTTGACTTAGTTTTCACTCAACACTTAGTCAAACTCGAGGGGGTAATCCAAAAACACCTTTATCCTAATGCAACCCATAGCTTTTTACATAGTTTGACCATCGTTATACACCATAACTCGGTCAAACTGGGGGCTCATACCTTTGAGGTGGCCGCTTCCTATCAAAAATCAAACCTTTACAACGAAAAATGGGATAATTTTTCGCATATACCCACATAAATACCCACATAAGCATCTCCGGTTGAGCGACACCTTCAAAACCGCTACAAACATGAGCATGCACGCTAAAAGCATAACACCTCCATGTGTGCATCAAACAAAAACCACCCGAACGTTGGTCCTAACACCAAACACCCTAACATGTCCAAGAATCATCCCCGGCACCACGCATCCAAGTCCGAGAGAGTTGAGTATCACGTGAATCCAAACGAATCACTAGATACCACGTCTCACGGTCAAAGCAGGCGAAAATGAAGATTTCGGAAGACAATCGCAGAATTCGAATTATTCCGGATTTGAAGCCGCGACATGTGTGAATGAGTTCACACTTGAAGTCGCCAATTGATAAGAGATTCCCCGGAAAAATCACTAGTCAACAAGGCAATTTTTGAGGCGTGTTATGTTCCACGTTGTCTTTCCATATTGGGCTCGTCAAGCCAAAATATTTTCTTCGCACCATGACTTTCAAGGTTAAGGCGTCACCTACGATCGCCCTGGCGCTAGCACATCGTTATCGCTATGCCTTGGTTAAGACGTCACCTCTGATCGCCCATACTGGCGTGTATTAAGCATTAAATACACTGCATGCGAGCGAAACACGAACGCTCTTCACGAGTCCATACACCCTCTTACACGTCCCTGTGGAGTATCACTTCTCCCCATGGAGTCCACACACCTATACAGACATTTCCCACGGAGTCAAGACATATCCTTGACTTCCCTAGCGGATACACCTCTACATCCTGAGCGAGTCACCCTTCAACTACATCGGCCACATCCGGCCAAGTCAAAGCTTCTACACCAACTACAAGACGCAAAGCACGTACATGAGCACCTACACTCTTCCTCGGACCATAATTCGGCGAATATACACCTACACCCCTACAAGGCGAGACAACATCATTCTTCCACAAGACCAAACAACTACAACTACACCAGCGCTCCTCGGCGAGACCATACATATACACCCTTCCGGCGGACTAGTACTTACTCGATAGACACTACATCGAGCATTTGCGCCTCGGCGAAACCCGGCCACGACATCAACAGCGGCATCAACATCAACAACGGCATCGGCATCAACAAGCGGCATCGGTGTCAACAGCGGCATCGGCATCAACAGCGGCATCGGCCAAACAGCGGCGTCGGCAACAACTGCAGCGTGAAAACATGGAAAAGGCACTCGGCGGTAGGAAGGCCCTTACAGGTATGCACGGACCGCCACGTCCTTAAAATGCGCACGTCCCTCCCCGCATAGCCCGGTTCGAAGTCCTCGTCTCACCCATGGACACATGCTTCGTTCCGCTGACTATATCGAGACTGTAATGGTCCGGATATGGTCGTGGAGTTTGACTAGCGCTCTAGTCCGAGCTCAGTCAAACTGGGGGCTTTGTGGATACCCATATCCGTACCCTCCCGCACTAAACCCTGTGATGTAACACGGACTTTTATTACGCATGCTTTAACGTTGACTTGAACGGTTCTAAACTATGTCGAATTCATTTTGAGTCGTTTTGAAATGTTAAAATGATTTAGGTCGCTTCACATCGCATTTAAATAAACGTTCATTTTGTCCATTTGGAGTCTAGCTAGGTCCTTGTCCTGCTTCATTGGGCATGAGCTTCGCATTTGCACTACAATTAGCCCTTTTACATTAACAAGGTCTAATTCAGCATTCCTAAATCCCTAAATTTAGGCCCGGCGGCTAGATCTTCCCTTTAGCCTCCTATTACACAAAATACAGCCTCACGTCTTACCTTATTTCACAAAATCTATGCAAATACACCCTTTTCATTTTTCCGGGTCTCGGGCAAACCAGCCCAAACCGACCTTTGGCCGCACTCCAAAGCCCTGAACATCAAAATATCTCAGAAATATCCTAGGCCTTTTCCTTGACGTACAAGCAAAGATTACACTAAATCTTTTCGAGATATAATCAAACCGGAACTAGAAAACTACGCAAAAAACCACACCTTCAAACCGCATAGTTTTATGCGGTTTGGGGTGGCAACCGCATAAGCCTATGCGTTTTGCTTGGGCAACCGCATAAGGCTTTGCGGTTTTCTGGCTTGTTTTTATCCCCGGATTTCCTAATTTCTCTGAGGTTTTTAGTATATATACACCCCTATACCTGACCTCGAAAAAGACAATTCACAACCAGTTTTCACAGCAAACACACTACAAAACTCTCTCAAAACCTCAAGCACTCAAATCCTTGAATTCAACACACCATCCCGTGTTGAATTCACCCTTCTTTTAAGTTCAAGAAGCGAAGCTCTGCCCAGATCTGAAGCGTCAGGACAAGGTAGATACCGATCCACTTGGATCAAAGCTTTTTCTTATTTTCTATGGACTAACAAAGGGGACTACACTCTAGCGCCCCGGCTTTGGCACCCAGTAGCTTGCACTCCAAGTGTTCTATTTACTTGGTACACTCCATATCCAGATGACACGCCAAAGTCGCATAAGCAGCCACTTATAAAATAAACCAATGGACAATTGAATTTTATTTTATTTGCATGCATCTTGCACCTTCTTATTTTGCATTAAAATCAACTTAAACAATGAATTCGACCTTTAAGCGAAGCCAGTATTCGTTAACAAGTAAAACATGCTAAAGCGGGGTTTTAATCAATCTTTTGCATTTGCATCTGCATTCTTTTACAAACTTATCGCACTTGTGCGTGGCGATAACATTAGCTCAATTATCATCTTACATGGATTGTTCTAGGTCGATGAGGCTATTTTTACATAGGCTTTTCTAAAAGGTTTTCATAAATCATTAATTGAATTAACTCTTTTTCTAAAGTACCTCACTTGAATCCAATCTGGTTTCACAAGCCTTAGATCTAGGGGTGTCGGTGCTCCAAAATCTAGGACATGTCTTTAGGCTTAGGACATGATAGCGAGGTTCTAATTTCGCGATAATTAGGTGGCGACTCCAAAACAGTTTTAAAGGTTTTTCTAAATTAGTCTTTTTAACTTAATCCGCCCTTAAGCAAGACGCCGAGTTGGGTCCCGTCTTCGATCCCGGGTTCCACAGGTCCACGAGAATGGGTTACCATTCTCGGGTTTGAAAATGTTTTGTAATAAATGGGTTACTATGACGGCGAGTCATGTAGCTCATTTATGTTTTGGAAATGTCACAAGAATAAAGTGATTATTCTTGGATGCTTTGAAGAGATTGCTTGTGTGTGTCAAACCATCATGACTATGGGTCATTTGGTTCGAGAGAAGGATATTTGAAAAATGTTATTTTAAAAATGGGATGAGGATTTCATGAAAGCAACTTGTCGTGCTTTGACAAAATGCTTGCAAGGTGTTTGAGCTAGAGACGCGTTGACACGTTTCTGACTTGATGTTTAAAGAGTTCTCATTGAATCTGATTGGCCCATGTTAACGGCATGTCGTCGTGGGCCTTTCGTAGGACTGTGATAGAATCGCTTGGAGTGAACCCGTGTTAGTGATAAGCTAGTCGGATCGAAGATGTTAAGGTGGAGTGAGGACAGGTGTGTTGGTCCACATGCTTTTTGCTTAAGAGGAATCTGGTCGAGATGGTTATGGGCCATTCGAACCAATGCAAAGACTACGAGATTGGGGCTTGGCCATTCTCGGGCTTTGCTTGCTTGTAAAAGATGATGTTTATTGAATCAGGCCGACTTTGGGTCGTTTGGCCCAATGAGATTTGCAAAGTGCTTTATTTGAAAAGTTGAGAGGGCCCGGGGCCGCATAAAGTCCAACAAGAATATTGTGTAATTCTTGGGTTTGGGCTTGTGAAAGTGTTTTGCTTGAAATTGGCGTACGATGACCTCGAGTCATGTGGTCCATTGACTTTTTGTAAGGTCTCGGGAACGTAGTGATTATTCCCGGATGGTTGCAGAGATTTGTGATTTGGTCGAATCAAACTAGGTATATACTAGTTGACTTGACACAGAAATTTGAAAAATGTCATTTCAAAATGTGAAGGGCCGTGGCCCGCTTACAATGAAAAGTCTCCAAGAATGCGACGAGATTCTAGGGTTTTGCTTTATGAAAATGCTTTGAGATAAATAGGTTACGATGGCCAAAGGCCATGTAGTCCATTTGTGCTTTGACAAGATTCGGGAATGTGATGATTATTCCCGAGTGACTTGTAAAGAGTGCTTAGTGGGTCAAATCGAAATAGTGAAAGACTATTTGGTTTGACCCAGAATTTCGAAAAGTGTTTATTTCGAAGATGAGGGAATTTTGAAACGTGATTATTTCAAAATGCAAAAGTTTTGCTTGTTTTGTAAAAACACGGATATTTTCGAAAAGAGCTTATTTCAAAAATGAGAGAGTGTTGCTTGTTTCGTAAAAGTGAAAAGATTTTTGAAAAGAGCTTATTTCAAAAATGAGAGTGTGTTGCTTTAGGAACGATGTTGTGCCTAGGAAGCTTTTTTGAGGTGAGAATGCGTGCGCGCATCTCGTCTCGATGTTAAAACGTGTTTGCTTTGTATCCGTCGAGCCCATGTTAACGGTTCATCGTTGAGGGCTCGAGCCTAGATGCGTGAAAAAGGATTGACTCGAGAGCGTTTAGCTAGTTAAGTCGGAGATGCTTGAAATGCGATGAGAATGGTCACCCTGCGTTACGCCGTTTTGCTTTGAAGGTGCTTAGTCGGAGCGACTATAGGTCGTTCAGACTAGATGAAAAAGCCCGCAGGACCGCGCTTTGCATTCCCGGGTCTTGCTTGGTTGTAAATGTGATGTTTTGGTCGAGATGACCAAGAAAAAGTCCGCGGGAGTGCACTTGGGCATTCCTAGGTCTTGCTAGGTTGTAAAAGTGATGCTTTGGTCGAGATGACCGAGGAAAGAGTCCGCGGGAGTCCTTTTGGGCATTCTCGGGCCTTGCTTGATTGTAAAAATGGTGCTTTGGTCGAGATGACCGAGGAAAAAGTCTGCAGGAGTGCTTTTGGGCATTCCCGGGCCTTGCTTGATTGTAAAAATGATGCTTAGGCCGAAATGACCGTGGGAAAAGTCCGAGGGAGTGCTTTTGGGCATTCCTGGGCTTTGCTTGATTGTAAAAATGATGCTTGGGCCTGAAATGGCCGTGGAAAAAGTCCGAGGGAGTGCTTTTGGGCATTTCCCGGGCTTTGCTTGATTGTAAAAATGATGTTTAGGCCGAAATGACCGTGGGAAAAGTACGAGGGAGTGCTTTTGGGCATTCTCGGGCTTTGCTTGGTTTGAATATTTTGAAAAATGTTATTTCAAAAGTGCTTAAAAAAATGGGCGTGTGCAGCTATGTTGTGAGAAATTATCGAGGACATGTTGTTATCCTTGAGTTTGCTTTGTAGAAAGAGATTTGTGTTAAATGGGCTACGATGATGGCAAGACATGTAGACCGTTCATGCTTTTGAGATGTCGACGGGGATTTTGTGATCATTCCTGGGTTTTTTTTTTGAAAAGATTGCTTGCTTTGGTTAAAACCAAAAAGGCGATTGGTTAGTCGGTTTGCAAAAATTTTGAAAAATGTTTATTTCAAAAATGTGTTGTGAGTATTGTTAAAACAACTCGTCGTGTTTTGACAAAATGTTTGGAGAGCTTTTGAGTTAGAGACACGTTGACGCGTTTCCAATCTCGATGTAAAAGATGTTTTGTGCTTGAATCCTATGGGCCCGTATTAACAGTATGTCGTCGTGGGCTCATCGTTGGATTATAGTGAAAAGTTTTGGATCCGACTCGAGATAGCCATAGGCTAGTCGAGTCAGGGATGTTAAATTGTGTAAAAACGGTTTTGATCGTTTTTACGTGTTTTGTGTAAAATGGCGAGTCAAATGGCGTAGGTCGGTCGATTCGGCGTAAATGGCGGGATTAGGTATGACCATTCCGAGTTTTGTTGTTTGCAAGGGATGTTTGTCAAGTCGAAGTGGCTAGAGAGTCGTTAGGCTCGGCGTGAGTTGTCTTGAAAATGTTTGCAAAAGCGAGGCCGTTTGTTTTGAGTAAATCTTTGCCGGAATATGTTGATATCCTCGGGTTTTGCAATGTGAAAATGTTTTGCTATAAATGAATTCTGATGGCCAGTAGTCGCGTAATCCGTTCACGTTTTTGAAAGGCGGCGAATGTAGTGATTATTCAGGCGTTTTGAGAAGCGTGTTGTAGTGCTAAGCGAAATGACTATAGGTCGGTAGGCTTATCTGGAAGGTTTTGAAAAATGTTTTTCAAAAGTTGCGAAAGAAGCTGTTCGTTCGTTTTTTTTTGAAAATGCAAATGCAATGTTGTAAAATGCGTATGCATGATGCATTTGAAAGAGCGACTATAGTGAGGTACTATAGCCTCGCGTTTGTGCGTATAGACACGGGTTTTTGGCTTTCGGGGTAAGGTTCCTTCGGTCATTCCGCAGCGTTTGTGTAGGGTTATCGCATGAATCACACACATTTGGGTGTGGATTCATCTGAGGGCCTAGGCGTCAGGGTTTGACTGCTACGATCACTTGTACGGATGCCATACTTGTCATCGTGGAAGGGTGAGAGATCGACGTGTCCAGAGTATACTTGCTTATGAAGCAAGTTTTTACTTGGGGCCGTCCCTCGAGGGGTGTGGTTGTGAATCAGGAGGATTCGACTCGAACGGTTGCATGTGCTCAAACATCGAATTTAAAACTGTTTTCAAGTTTTCAAGTTTCACCTCTTTATGTTTTTAAAATAAAATGAAAAGCTAGTTTTCAAAATAATAAAAAAACATGCTCGTTCTCAGCGGAGTCGCCAACAGAGGATACCGGATCGGAATCCCTTCTCGACGCCCCCCGCGCGGCCCCCCTCGTGGAATGGGGCAGAATGCCTGCAACAGCGGGAAAATAATGTGAAAGAGCGGCGCGTGAAAGCGCTCTGCGGGTCTTGCTCGATTTGCTATGGGGGATGTCATTGCGTAATTTGTTTAAAGCATTTTAAAGAAATATTGAAAAATCATTTAAAAGCCGTTTTCGGAGTCGCCACCAAATTATGAGGGAATTTGGACCCATTCAGCGCGTCTTGGACTCGAAGACGCGAATCTTAGAGTTCAAGGTGCAACGATACTTATCCGTCTAAGGCAATTCTGAAACCAGAGCGGATTCGGGGTGAGGGTACTCTCCGAAAGTTTGTCAAAATACGTTATGAAAAACTGTAATCGAAAAGCCTACGTAAAAGTTGCCATTACTAGCTTGAAAACAGTGTAAAATTCGATGTTTGAGCAAATGCAGACCGCTACGTACAAGTGCGATATGTGACTCGATAAATATGCGTAAAAGCAAATGTATACGTCAAAGCTATGACGGGTTGCTATAGGAAATGTGCACAAAACGATAATTCATTGTTTGAATAATCATTTAAATACTATTTTCCGACTCATGTGTATGTAAAAGTTTGTTTAAAACCCTCAGTTTTGCATGCTTTAAGACTAATGAAGACAGTACAAGTTTTGTCGAAATCATGTTTAGTCGTTTAATGCGTAAATGAGAATTTGCATAATGTAAAGTGGTGTCCGTTTGTTCATTGTTAATTGTGTCGTTGCTTATGCGATATTGGCGAGGTTTAAGACGGATTAGATATCTGAATCGCTACTGGCCGTATTACGAATCTGGATTCGCAATGCCAAATCTGGTCGGTCGAGGAACCCGTATGAGTCGAGTCGAGTGTGGATGTATAGATAGAGAAGAGAGTGATGATAATTCATGCTTTGAAATGATCGAATAAGGGGTGTATTTATAGGGATTTCGAGCCGCCAAAGTGCAGAACAAAGCAAAAATCGCCAGTTGACTGGCGATTTAATGGAAAATCGCCAGTTGATTGGCGATTTAAGGGAAAATCGCCAGTCAACTGGCGATTTTCCAGTAAATCGCCGATTAATGACGATTTTATTGATTTGTGACGTGTTTTGGCTTGCGTATGCGCTTACGTACATGAGTATGGGTGTGTTTCGTGCTGCAGGTTTATGTTTGTTGGTTGTTGACTTTAGGGGCCGGGAATCAACTTGATTTCTCGGCTCCGTTTTCGTGTTTCGTGTTTCGGTTTTTCGTCGTGTTTTTCGATTTTGGCTCGAAATAAAATAATATTGTAATATATTATTTCTGACGCTGTGAATTGTTTTGTAAGAATGTGACTCGGGACGCGCTTTGGTCCGTTTCGAGTGCTTGGGCCTTTTTGTGTGTTTTTCGGGTCTCGGGCCGAAAAGTGTTTTGTTTTGTATTGAATTGTTTTTGTGAAATGTGTTTAGACGTGAGCTCGGCTTGGCGTCTTACGCCTCGGGAGGCGTGCTCGGGTGTTTTGTGGGCTTTTCTTGTGTGGAAAAAGGCTTGTTTTTGTGTTAGGTCGGCTTAAATAAAATGACTAAACAAATACTCATTTTACCACGACATGCAAATTAATCATTTATCGTTAAGCGACTTAAAATGTTTTCGACAAATTGTCCCGTTTTGACATTACGTTAAAAACATGCTTTTTGTGAAAAGTCTATTTAATCACAGGGTTTGTATTTGGGGGGTACGGATACGGGTGTCTACAAGATGCGCTAAACCTTGCTAGTAGATTTACCGTAAATGCTCTGTCGGTCAGTGTTATTAAGCTAGATATATCAATGCACCAATTGCACTAAGATCTGGCACTTAGGTCCAAATATACTTTCGTGATCCTCTCTTGGGCCGAAACTCATTTTCTCTATACTCAGAGTTCGAACAATCATTGGGGAGCTCTATGGATGTGATTTAGCCATGCCAAATTTTTGTATAACTCTTTGAGTGTAGCTACTTTGGTGGATGAGTATTCCATCTTTAAGGTGTTAGATTTGTAAACCTAGACAAAATTTTGTTCTTCCAAGATCTTTCATCTCAAACTCCTTCATCAAATATGTTGCAGTATCATCCAGTTCTTTAGCTGTTCCAATGATATTTAAATCATCGAATCAAATTGGATCATATTTGTGAATCCAATGTTTGTTCTGTTCCAAATTGGATCAAAATGGAATCAAATTGGATCAAATTGGATCATTTTTGTTCATTTATATCATTTTTGTTACATTCCCGAACTCCTTCATTTTTGTGAATCAAATTGGATCAAATTGGATCAAATTTAAATCATCGAATCAATGTTTATTTGTTCGATGATATTTAGTTTGTTCGATGATATTTAGGTGTTCGAGATCATTATTTGTTCGATAATTGTGAATCCAATGTTTGTTCTTCTAATAAAAACACATGGGAAAATTGGATCATTTTCGTAACCCTCCTTCTCAAGGTATTCTTTGAGACGATTATACCACATTCGTCCAGATTATTTTAGTCCGTACAAAGATTTTTGTAACTTTATGCATAACATATTTCCAGGTAGTCCTTTGCTTTTGTTTTCGGGCACATTAATTTCTTCAGGAATTTTCATGTATATATCGATTGTCAGTGACCCGTATAGATATCACGATCCACGACATCCATAAGTCGCATTTGTAGCCCTTTAAACCACATTAATCTGTCAAGAATCTTAGTGTTGTTGCATCAACTACTGGGGAATATGTTTCATCATAATCTATTCCAGGCATTTGTGAAAAGCCTTGTGCAACAAGTCTTGCTTTGTATCTTACGATTTCATTTTTCTCATTTCGTTTTCGGACAAAGACCCATTTGTATCCTCTTGATGCGATATCTTTTGGAATTGGTATTATAGGACCAAACCCTTCTCGTTTCTCGAGCGAACTTAGTTACTGCGTTCATCGACTAGCCATTTTGGCCAATCATGTCTTTTTAGACATTCATCAAGCTGATTTAGGCTCGATATCATCTTTATCAATCATAATTTACGATCTGAGTACGCATAAATATTTCATTTATGTTGGTGTTTGCTCTATTATATTCAACCTGTATGAACATAGTTTATAGAAATTTCATAATTATCATTAATGTCTTACGAGGTTGGTTCGGGTGCTTTATTGTTTATTTCTTCTACACTTGTGTCACAAGGTGTGTCAGTTATTCTTTTGGATTTTCTAGGTTTTTGATCCTTTGAGCCGAAAGGTCTCGCACGCCTTTTGCGTGTCATAGATAGGTCAGCTGTTGATTTATTGGTGTCCTCGGTTGGAATTCGATTGACGAGGGCATTTGCAGCAGGGATATGAGATTTTGTTACTCCTGGCAAATTTGTGAAGGCGTCGGGTATTTGATTAGCTATCCTTTGCAAATGAAGTATCTTTTGTACTTCTTGATTGCATGAACTATCCCATGGATCGAGATATGATAATGATTACCTTTCCATATGATTTCTTTAGGTTTACGGTCCACTTTCTTTTCTCCCCTAAGGCTAGGAATGTATGTTAAATCGAAATGACAATCGGCAAATCGGTAGTAAATAAATCTCAGTCATCGATTCAAGATATTTAATGATGCTTGGAGAACTAAATCAACATATATTCTAGTCTTATTTGTGGACCCATTTTAGTCCTTTGTGGTTGGGCAATCGGCACAAATACCGCACAACCAAAAGTCCTCAAGTGAGATATATTTGGAGGCTGACCCGTTACAAGCTGTAAGGGTGAAAACTTATGGTAAGCAGTCGGTCTTATCTTTACCAATGTTTCAGCATGTAATATAGCATGTCCCCATGCAGATGATGGTAATTTGGACTTCATTAATAATGGTCTAGCTATTAATTGTAATTTTTTTATCATTACTTCGGCTAGTCCGTTTTGAGTATGAACATGTGCCACTGGGTGTTCAACGTCTATGCCAATAGACATACAATAATCATTAAATGCTTTAGACGTAAACTCCCCAGCGTTATCCAGACGAATTTTCTTTATATTATGATCTGGAAAGTGTGTTCTTAATCTGTTTATTTGGGCAAGAAGTTTTGCAAATGTCACATTTCTTGTTGATAAGAGAGTAACATATGACCATCTAGTAGATGCATCTATCAATACCATAAAGTATCGAAATGGTCCACAATATGGAGTAATTGGGCCACATATATCCCCTTGAATTCTTTCAAGAAAGTTGGGCGATTCATTTTTTATTTTACTCATTGATGGTCTTATTATCATTTTCAGCGAACATGTTGTACATGGAAAATCATGATTTTATCACCTCTTATATTTTCATTAGGTGTCCAAGTGCATTTTCAATGATTTTTGTCATCATTCCTGGGCCTGGGTGACCCAGCCTATCATGCCACAAGTTAAATGTGACATTGTCATTTATTTTAATAGACGCCATCATATTTATTATGATAGGATTTATCACAGTATAATATAGACCCGAAGAATACGATGGCATTTTCTCACATATATATCTTTTGCACGACTTAATACTTGTAAGGCCTTAGTATTCTTTATTATTTTCAGTCATGGTTTCAATATGAAAACCATTTTGGCGCATATCTTTGAAGCGATCGAGGTTTCTTTGTGATTTACTCAGTATAAAGCATGACTTTGTGGAACCGGGAATCGACGAGGGTCCCAACTCGGCGTCTTGCGTGAGGGCGGATTAAGTTAAAAAGACTAATTTAGAAAAACCTTTAAAACTGTTTTGGAGTCGCCACCTAATTATCGCGGGAAATAGGAACCTGCTATCATGTCCTAAGCCTAAAGACATGTCCTAGATTTTGAGAACACTTGTGAGCACCACTAGATCTAAATTTGTGAAACGAGAATGGATTAGGTGAGGTACTTTAGAAAAAGAGTAGTTCAATTAATGATTTATGAAAACCTTTTAGAAAAGCCTATGTAAAAATAGCCTCTACTGACCTAGAACAATCCAAATAAGATGATATTTGAGCTAATGTTATCGCTACGTACAAGTGCGAAAAAGGTTGTAAAAGAATGCAGATGCAAAAGGATGCCTAGGGTTGGATGAAAATGGATGCCTAGTGCATTGCCCTGTAGAATTGGAATGGCTGCCTATACAGTGTTCTGGATGTAAGGGACATGGACATAGGGTTGAACATTGCAAAAGGAAAGAGGAGGGGAAGAAGATGTGGGTTCCAAAAAAGCCTGCCATGGGTCCTCCACCTAAGAAACCTGATGTAATTGTTCTTCCTGATAAGCCTACCAACATTGTGAGTGGGGTTCAGTGTGGAAATGGGGCTAGTGGTGTGATACCCACTACTCGTATCAGAATTTTGAGTAGGATGAGTGAACCAGATAGTGCTCTGAGGGCTCCATCTAAGGGAACGTTCTTAGAGGTGTTTACTGGAGTGATGCAATCTCAGATCAGTAAAGGGGGTGGTACAGGTATACCTATAAGCAGCAATGGATAGATGGGGCTTTTGGAATGTAAAAGGCATTAATATGCCTAATAAGCAGGCTGAAGTGAAGAGTTTTCTAAGTCTGAATAAAGTTAGTGTGTTTGGTTTGTTAGAAACTAAGATAGCTGCTAGTTCTCTAAATAAAGTTTTACCTATGTTTAACTCAACTTGGTCGATTTGTACCAATTCAAGTACTCATAAGGGGGTAGAGTATGGCTTTTATGGAACCCTTTGGTGATAGATGTGGCTATCAAATGGGTGGATGCGCAATGTATTGTGGCTGATATTTGGGAGAGAGGCTAGCAGAGGGTAGTTCAATTAATTATGGTTTATGCCTTGATAGAATTCATGAGAGAACAAAACTTTGGCGAGGTGATATGTCGGTTTAAGCAGTTTAATGGTCCTTGGATTGTTTGTGGGGACTTGACAATGTTTTACATACTAATGAAAGGCGGGAGCGAGAGGTATCTTTGCAGGAGATATCCCCTTTTGGGGCTGTCTTGATCCTGTGGGTTGAATGATCTTACTTCTCGAGTGCCTTTTTACTTGGTCTAATAAGCAAAGCTGGTTTGGATAGGGTGTGTAGTAGAATAGATAGAGTTGTGGTTAATGATTTGTTCCTTCATGAATTTCCTAATGCCATTGCACATTTTCTACCGAGAGGGCTTTATGATCATTGCCACTTGTGTTATCGGACTTGTGATGGACAACTATTCAAGAGCTCCCGTATTTCGTTACTTGATATGTGGGGCTTGGCGATGGATTTTTAGCGTATGCAGAGAAGTTGGAATGCAGAGGTGTATGGTACTCTTATGTTCCAGGTGGTCACAAAACTCAGAGGATTGAAGTTGAAATTGAAAGATTTGAATAGAAATTTGTTGTTTCTCAAATGTGGAAGGAATCTTTGAATTGGCCATCAAAGCAGCGAAAGACATCAAGTTAAACTTGACTTGCTGCTAATGATGTTGGTTTGGTGTTGATTGAACAGCAACTATAGGAGTCAGCTAAAATACTTAGCACTGCTAGATACTCTTTTCTCAGGCAAAAATCTAAGGCCCATTGGATTCAAATGGGTGATAGTAACACAACTTATTTTCATAGTGTGATCAAAGCTAGGAGGGCTCGAGAATAGGCGGTGTCCATTAAAGACATCCACGGTATAGTTCATGAGTCTCATGAAGGTATTGAGAGGGCTTTCCTTTGAATACTACAAGACTATTCTAGGTAGTACTTCAAAAGTGCAGCCTGTCCATATGATGACTGTGAGACAGGGGCTCATTGTTCACGACGAGGGCTGGCCTAGATTGGTAGCCATTCCTACCAAAGAGGAGATAAGAAATTTGGGTGTTTAGCCTTCCTGATAATAAAGCCCCAGGTCCAGATGGGTATACAAGTAAATTTTTCAAAGATTCTTGGAGCATCATTGGTGATGACATTTGCCGAGCTGTGCAAGACTTCTTCAAAACTGGGAGGTTATTGAAGCAACTCAATTCCACCCTGCTAACACTTATACCCAAGGTGGCTGTCCCTGTTTCAGTCACTGAATTTCGACCCATTGCTTGTTGCAATGTTTTATCAAAGTGCATATCCAAGATTCTTTGTAATAGGATGAATATGGTGCTCCCTGTGATCATCAGTTCCACGCAAAGTGCTTTTGTGAAGGAAAGACAAATTGTAGAAAATGTGCTAATCTGTCAAGATTTGATCAGATTATACACTAGAAAAGCCTACTCCCCTCGTTGTCTTCTTAAGATTGATTTACGGAAAGCTTATGATTCTGTGGAATGGCAGTTTGTGGAAGATATGTTGAGAGCCTTGAATTTTCCTGAGCATTTTGTTCAACTGATCATGGTTAATGTGAGAAGCCCTTGGTACTCACTAACTATTAATGGTGATTGCTTTGGGTATTTTAAGGGTGAAAGGGGCCTTAGACAGGGTGATCCTCTTCCCCCTCTGCTTTTCACTGTGTGTATGGAATATCTGTCTAGAATATTACTAGTGGTCTCAAAGAAAGAGGGTTTTCATCATCACCCATTATGTGGAAGGTTACAACTTACTCATCTTTGCTTTGCGGACGATTTACTTCTCTTCTCCAGGGGTGATGAATCTTCTGTGAGGTTATTGCTTTATGGCTTTCATACTTTTTCTGAAGCCTCTGGTCTGGTAATGAATAAGGAAAAATCAGATTTATATTGTAATGGCATACCTCCGTTGACTCTTCAGAAGATCTTGAGGGTATCTGGTTTCAGAAGGGGCTCCTTGCCTTTTAAATACCTTGGTGTTCCCATTAGCTCAAGGAGAATTACATCTAAGGATTGCTATGTTCTTTGTGAAAAGATTTGTGCTAGAATTAGAGGATGGGGGGCAAGGAGGTTGTCCTACGCAGGTAGGCTGACCTTGGTTAACTCAGTTCTCAATAGTGTTCACACATATTGGGCCTCCATTTTCTTACTTCCAGCTTCAGTAATTCAACGAGTCATAGCCCTGTGCAGGAACTATTTGTGGGAGGGCTGTGAGGATTATCATAGGGCACCTTTGGTGTCTTGGGACAAGGTCTGTGTGGAGAAGAAGTATGGTGGGTTAGGAGTGACCCATTGTCAAAGATGGAATGTGGCAGCGATTGGTAAATATGTGTGGTGGTTGGCAAACAAGAAGGATCATCTATGGGTGAGATGGGTTAACCATATTTATTTGAAGGGTGTGGATTGGATGCTATATGAACCAAGTTCCTCTTCAAGTTGGGCATGGAGGCAAGTATGCAAAATCAGGGAGCTCTTGCGGCCAGGCTACAATAGAGGTAAGTGGTGCTCTGCAATTGGAGAGTACCTTGCTCGATCTTTGAATATAAATGGTCAATCAAATGCATAAACATCTATTAATTGGGCGTTTGGTGTTTGAAATCGTTTCAATATCCCCAAATGGTCTTTCATTGCGTGGTTAGCTCGATTGCAAAGGCTCCTCACAATGGATAGAGTAGCTAAATGGGGGTTGAGTTCGATTCTTTGTTGTTTCTTGTGTGGATTACTGACGGAGACTTCTCCTCACTTATTTTTTGACTGTATGTATAGCACTTGCTGTGTAAGAGTGGTGGCTGGATGGTTGCAAATTCAGATTGCAGGTGATCAGTGGCAGCGGCTGCATCACAGGCGAAGGCTTTCGAAGCTCCAACGTGCTGTCTGTTCAGCTACTATAAATGGCTTAATATATGCAATTTGGTTTCAACGAAACAAGAGTCGATTGGACGAAAGTGTGCTAATCACAGGAGCTTGGTGGTGGTCGGGTGATCGTAGTGTGGTGATGCGTATTGACGCTTTAAATCTTTGTAATGTTAGTCGTAGGGATGAGACTTGGCTTAGAAGATTGAGAAGGGATGCATTAGCTCTTACTTAGATCCTTGAGTGAGTACTTGTAATGGTTGTATGAAAACGTTATGTATTTGGTGATTTTGAATTAATATAACTTACCTTTTACCAAAAAGAATGCAGATGCAAATGCAAAAAGATTGATTAAAACCCTCAGTTTAGCATGTTTAACTTGTTAGCAGCAGTTGATTAAAGGTCGAATTCATTGTTTAAGTTGATTTTAATGCAAAATAAGAAGGTGCAAGATGCATGCAAATAAAATAAGCGTTGATTGTCCATTGGTTTATTTTATAAAAATTCGGTTGCTTATGCGACTTTGGCGTGTTATCGGATATGGAGTGTACCGAAGTAATAAGAACACTTGGAATGCAGCGCTCGGTGCCAAAGCGCGGAGGGGCTAAAGTGTAGTCCCTTTGTTAGTCCATAGAAAATAAGAAAAAGCTTTGATCCAGTGGATCGGTACCTACACAGTCTGGCGCTTGAGATCTGGCGAGCTTAAACTTCTTGAACTTAAAGGAGGATGAGTTCAACACGGGATGGTGTGTTGAATTCAAGGATTTAGTGCGTGAGGCTTTGAGAGAGTTTTGAATTGTGTATGCTGTAAAGAAATTGTGTTTTCTGCTGGAAGAATTGTGTATGCTGTAAAGAAATTGTGTTTTCTGCTGGAAGAATTGTGTTTGCTGTAAAGAAATTGTGTTTTCTGCTGGAAGAATTGTGTGGTTCGGGGTCAGGTATAGGGGTGTATATACACTAAAGACCTCGGAGAAATTAGAAATCAGGGGATAGAACCAGGCGAGCAAACCGCATAGACTTATGGGAAATTAGGAAAAACTCCAAAGAACATTTATTTAAAGCAATGTGAAGCAACGTATTTCAAAACGACTCAAAATGAATTCAACATTATTAGAACCGTTTAAGTCAACGTTAAAGCATGCGTAATAAAAGTCCGTGTTCCATCACAGGGTTTTGTTTGGGAGAATGCGGATATGGGTATCCATAGAGCCCCCGGTTTGGTGAGCTCGGACTAGGCGTTAGTCAAACTCCACGACCATATCTTTACCATTATAGTCTCGACATAGTCGGTGGAGCGAAGCATGTGTCCATGGGTGAGGCGAGGACTTGAGCCAAGGGCTAAGTCGGGAGGCGTACATGTTTAAAGACATGGCGGTCCGTGCATATTATGAGGAACTGCTTAGCCCTCTTTGGATGCCTTCGTTGTGCTTGTCGTCTTTGTCGTGTAATGCCGTCGTATAGGTTTAGCGTCGTATGCTTAGTCTTCTTTGCTTGTAGTGTAACGTTCTGGAGTGTAGCGTGCGGTCTCGTGAAAGAGTGCATGTGCAAAGGTGTAAAGTTTTGCGTAGGAGTGCATATGTATTGTAATTATGCGGTCTCGCCACGAGGAGCTCATGTGTAGTCGTATAATGCTTGTGCTTGGATGTATTTTGTAGGATGCTTGTGTCAGGAACTCGTAGGAGGCGTCTATGTAGTTCTTTATTATGTGTAGTTATTCTTGTTGCTTGGCCTTGCCAGTGCTTGTGCTTGAACTTCGTGGAAGAGTGTAGGTGTTTAGTCTCGTAAAGAGTGCGGTTGCTTCGTCTCATAAAAATGCAGTGCTTAAATCTCGGTGTTTTGTCTTGTAAAAAGTCTGGGTGCTTCGTGTATGTGTATAGTGCACCGTGGTTGTATAGTCTTGATCTGAGATGCTTCGTGTTTATGTTCATTTGGGGAGTGGAAGGATAATCCATTCGAGCGCTTTGTAAGTTTGCCTAAGGTAATTCATTGGTGGAGTGCTAGTTCATAGGGGAAAAATGTATATGTATGGTCTCATGTGGCGTAGAGTGTAATTGTAGTTGTGTGTTTAGTGCGGATGTTAGGTGTAGAATGTTTGTGTTTGGACTCGATTGGAGAGTGTATGTGTAAATGTTATCGTATCGTTGGTTTTCATTTGGATAATATGATGTTTAGAGGGGACTCGCGAGGAGTGTACATGTTAATTGCTTTGTCTTGAGACTTGTTGTGGGGTGTTGATGCTTTAAGGACTCCTTTGGGGATCTGGGGTATAAGTGTGTGGACTTCATGGGAAGGAAGTAATACTCAGATTAGGGATGTGTAAAGAGGTGAGGACTTGTGAAGAGTGTTCGATGTACAACTCTTGTCTGAGTGTATTAAGTGCTTAGTACCACAGTATGGCGGATTATGGGTGGCGCCTTAACCAAAGGCGTAGCGCATATTGTATGTGCTAGCGCTTGTGGCGAACTGTAGGTGACGCCTTAACCATGAAAGCTTGCGCGTACGAAGAAAAATACTTTGGCTTGACGAGCCCAATATGGAGAGACAACGTGGAACAAAACACGCCTCAGAAATTGCCTTGTTGACTAGTGATTCTTCCAGGGAATCTCTTATCAATTGGCGACTTCAAGCGAACTCATTCACACATGTCGCGGCTTCAAATCCGGAATAATTCGAATTTTGCGATTGTCTTCTGAAATCTTCATTTTCGCCTGCTTTGACCATGAGACGTGGTATCTGGTGATTCGTTTGGATTCACGTGATACTCATCTCTCTCGGACTTGGAATGCATGGTGCTTGGGATAGTTCTTGGACATGTTAGGGTGTTTGGACCTATGTTCGGGTGGTTTGTTGTTTGATGCACACATGAAAGTGTTATGCTTTTAGCGTGCATGCTCTTGTTTGTAGCGGTTCTGGAGGTGTCGCTCAACCGTAGGTGTCGTATTAATCACGAAAAATTATCCCATTTTTCGTTGTAAAGGTTTGATTCTTGATAGGAAGCGTCATTTGATTATCTTGGTCATGGTGCGGTGTATGTGAGCCCCGGTTTATGCGAGGTTATGGTGTATAACGATAGTCAAACTATGTAAAACTATGGATTGCATTAGGATAAATGTGTTTTGGATTACCTCCTCGAGTTTGACAAAGTTTTGTATGAAAACTAAGTCAAAGTGTAGTGGATGATGTGCTTGGAGAATGATTTTTGGGTTACCCTCGAGTTTGACTAAGTTTTGAATTAAAGCGAGTCAAAGTGAAGAGTATGGTGTTGGTTTTGAAATCCCCCCATAGTTTGGCTTAATTTGACTGGAATTAAGGCAGAATGGAGAAAAATGTAGCGTGGGCGGAGCAGGCGATCCAGCTATGTCAGAGTCGTGCTGAGATGGCTCGGGTTCAGCGTGACTTTGGCGAAATCTGTCGTCTTCACCCTTAGTTGTCTGGTGATCTTGTGTAATAAGGATTGTGTGAACCAGTCATTACATGGCCGTTTATTGTAACTTGGCTTGAACTTGTAGTTGTTTTTATGTCGTCTTTAAACCGTCTTTGTGTTGTGCTTAGTGGACCTGCGTAGTTAGTAAGCTTGGATTTGAAAGTGAAATGATTCCGATTGGGATGTTTGGATTAAAATGTTTTTGTTGAAAAATCATTTTTGTAGAAAGATTCATTTAGTTGTCGAAATGAGCTTTAAAAATGAACACTTGAAATGTCGATTGTAAAGCTTAGTGCAAGATAAAGAGTGTTTTGGCGTTGGGAGCTCGGGCTAGAGTTGTGAAGGCCGTGGAGAGGTCATTTGAGTGCAAAGGTTGAAAAGCCCCAGGTTATCGAGGATGAAAAGTCGGTGGAATCTCATGACAACCACGAAGTGGGATGTAGTGCGTGATTCGATTGTGCTTTGCGTGGCTGCCTCGTATCCACGAATGTGGAATCAAACGGCGTAGTTGATAGTGCTTTTCGCTCAAAATGTGTTAACTTCGAGTCTTAGGAGTTAAATCCCAGAAGAAATGCTTCTTCTCGAGGTATGTTAACTCGGTGGTGAATTAAAGATTTGAGGTACATTTTGAAAGATACATTTTGTTTTGTGCGAAAGGGTGTTTTGCAAAAGTGAAGTGTAAAGCGTTTGCTATATTAACTCGAGTGTTAAGTTAATTTTGAAAGGTGATTAGCTATTTTGAGGACGCGTTGACTCGTGCTTGTTTGAAAAAGCGTGTCGCCAGTGGGGCGCTTTGGCTGGAGAGTTTTTAAAGGAGGCGGTTTAAATGTCGCTAAATTGTTTGATTGGAAGAGAAATGACTCGATATGTGAGTCAATGTTTATGGGATGCTTAAAATGCAGAAAAGTTTGCAAAGCAGATGAATCGTATCGTAACTTGAGACTCGGCGGTTACATGGATGTCACGTTTGGGAACACGTGCGTTGGTGGAGCCCAGGTGGTGCCTTGTCTTTGATGGGATGTTGTTGTTCTGCAAAAGCGAGTTAGACTAAAAAGCGATACTACTCCTAGGTCTAGGGCGACTTTGCCTCGGCGCGTTCGTTTTGAAGCGCCTACTCGATAAAAGCAGTTTCCTACGATTTTTGTGAATTTTGTGGACCACGTCCTTAGCATGGAAAGCTTTGGGCGGGGAATATTATGTGGATTTTGTAAAAGGTTGATTAAGCTCGGGAGAAGCGGCCTCGTATCAGTAGATGCGGAATCAAACCTAGCGTAGTTCAGAAACGCGTTTAAGGGCATGTCGGCCGGAAGTATGTTTGTTTTTGTGGAAAGGTGCGTGTTTAAGGACCGCCCAGGTGCAAGAGTGCGTTTGGTAAAAGGTGCGTGTTTAA